>PVKB01000231.1:396571-953282 GCA_004027205.1 Ctenodactylus gundi
AAGAGTAGATGGTGGGCATGGTGGCAAATTCTTGTAATCCCAATACTTGGGAGGCCGAGACAGAATGGTTTGGATTTTGAGAGCAATCTAGGCTACATAGTGAATTCAGGACCAGCCTGGACTACAGACTGCTTTAAAGGAGAGAGAGAGAGAGAGAGAGAGAGAGAGAGAGAGAGAGAGAGAGAGAGAGAGAGAGGGACAGAGACAGACAAAGATAGAGAGACAGAATAAACGTGGAATGGTTTCATTCATTTGAAAATTTAGAATGCTGAAGGTATCAGTGGTTGTAGGGAGGTGGTGAAGTGATATTGATCACAAATGAACATGAATGAATTTGCTGGAAAAATAGGAATTCTTAGGTCTTATTTGAAGTGTGGCTGAATGGGTGCGTGTGTTTGTCAAAAGACACTGCCTTGTATACTCAACATGAGTGGATTCTACTGTATTTACATGTTGCTTTGGCAGACCTGTCTTCTGAAGAGATCACTGGCCACACTCTTGTGCCTTCCTCTTGGGCTTGTGCCATCCTCCTTCTAACTCTTTACACTACAGCACGTGGTGGACAAGCCTTCCTTAAAATATTCCTCGTAATAAATGCATTTCATTAGCCTCTGCATCTATTTCCCCACAGAGTACTCAGAAACATGACAATGTAAGAAATTAAGTACTTTAATATTGCCATTCAAGGTTAAGAAATTCTCTCTCCTGAACACATTTGAGCATCAATGGCATGGATGGGAAGGTTGGAATTTTGGCATCCAGATGACACTGGATTTGAAGGTGAGAGAAGGAAGAGCAGATCAACTAGAATGCCGTGGCCTAACACTCATCATAGTGTAGGTATATGCATTGTGTGTATTCCTTTTCTTGTTAAAAAAAAAAAAAACTTAAAATGTATCCGTTGAGAAGTTGATATACTACAGATAGGAAATAAATTCATACCAGTAAACTAAAATGCCAAACAAAGCCAGGAGGACACCAGAGGGAAACAAAGGAAAGAAACACACACATGCACGCCCCCACACACAAACATGCACACATTTGTATGACAAGAAATAGGGCTAGGAAAAAAAACAAGGAAGACATCCAGGTGGTGACCCAGCTGAGGGGCCTGGGACACATTACAGCCCACGAGAAAAGTGCCTGACACACAGAAGAAACTCAGGAACGGTTCGACAAACAAAATTATAAGAGAGAAAGCACATTGTAAGATAAAATTATTGGTTATGTTGATCCTGCTATTTGGATTATTTCAAGGCCAGCAAGCCAGAGGCATTCTTGAAAGGACCAATTTTACATGCGAATTCAGTATTTATAAAACAAACTCATTTTCATTCGATTCAGCCTACTGTCTTTGCCTTTTCAAAAAGTCTTCAACAGTTAAATCCTCATTGAATTCTCCATTTTTTCTCATTCTAGTCACTGTATCTATCCATAAGGACTAGCCTATCTGGTGACCAGTCAGTCACCAAATCTTAATCTCATTGCAATATTTCTCTAATTCATCTCTGTAACTTCCTTGTAATATTTCTCTATTCCCTTTCATATCCATGGATCCATTCTAGCCCAGGTGCTTGTTATCATCGCTATAACAATAAGGAATTCACTTCTTTTTTCTCCTAGTTCAGTAATTTGCATAGCATGCTCAGACTGGTCATGCAATATCGCTGCTTAAATATGTTTAGGATAAATGCCAAGAAATGAAAATTCACATTCATGAACCCAAATCACAATACTTCATGATTGCACCTAAACCATTTCTAGATTTTTATTAGTACCTTCCCATTTCTGAACCTTCTCCATGCCACGACCAAAAAAGTTTAAATTTTCCATGGACTGTGTTACTTTCTCTTGGAACTTGGCACATTGTATTTCACTTGCATAAATCTCCTTATATTATTTCATACTGAAAATGTATCTTTTATAATTCATGTCAAATCTCTTCTCACCATTAACATTTCTTTTAATGTTTGGAGATACAAACTGGCCTTTCTCAAAATATTGAATATACTCCCCATTCATGACACTCATTCATCACATGCTACCTTGAGTCATTCTGCAGTTATGTTATTTAACCATTATTTTCAGTTGAATTGTACATATTGCTATACATAGTTACTTTGCTATAAATAGTTACATGGCCTCTAGAATTACACATAAGTCATTCCCTTAATTTTTCCATACGCTAATAAACTACAGATATCCCTGTGTCTTGAATTAATTGGTCCAAAAATCACTCATTGAGCATTTTAGAAATCTGTCAAAAAGTCATTGTGGCTTATAACTGACTGCAGGCAATAAACTCTTAGGCAATAGTGTGAAATTCCATTTGAAATTTCTATTGGACTGAAATAAAAGAACAATGGTAATTTATTCAAATTTTATTCTGTCAAACCAAAGAATGGCAGAATTATAATTTCTCAAAAAACGTAAGTATGTCTTACACATTTAAAGAGTTCTCCACCAGAACAATCTGTGGGGAAACAAGTAGACACTGCTGAGGGGAGCCGTGTGTTCACTGATGTCATTTCCCCTTTGTCTGCACACAGCATTACAAACACAGTCAAGAACAACTCTCCTAGATTTTCACCGAGTGCACCTTAATACTTTTACTTTGGATTTTACGGTCTTTAGTCTTGTTTTGCTGTGGTTGCTCTCCTTTTAAGAAGGATCTCCTGCATCCAGGTCTGGTTGTGTAGGCCTACAATCCCAGGGCTCTGAGAGGGAGAGGCAGGACGATCGCTAGTTGGAGCTCAGCCTGTGCAACCTAGTGCCTTAAAAAGATGCTACCTCAAAATCAAAGCCAAAATTGGGCTGGGGATATAGCTCAGCGAAAAGGCCCTGGGTTGCATCCCCAGTTGCAGAAAGAGAGAGAGACAAAGACAGAGAGACAGAGACAGAGAGAGGAAGAAAGGAAGACAGAAAGAAAAGAATTATTTCTTAGCGAAATGGAAAGGGTCTATCTGGCACTTGACAATCCTGACATGGGAAACATTTAAAGCTTCATTTCTGAGATTATATAACAAATCTCATAAACCCAGATTAGCTACTAAGAATATATTACTGATACGTTACAATATTATGTTTGTTATCATTACTATATTAACATTATATGTATGATTTTTAAATCAATATTCAGCATTGATACCACCAACAAAGGTAGGGATATTGTCTTAGTTACTTTCTCACTGCTGGGACAGAATACCCAACATCCACAGTCTAAGAGAGGAAAGATTTATTTTAGCTAGGAGTTTCAGACAGTCTCACACAGTCTGTACTTGGGCAGCTGGTCTTGGTGCAAGCACATGGAAGAGGCGACGCCCCAGTGATCTGTCCCTCCTGAGTCAAGCCCCGGTGTTCACTCCATCCAACCAGGCCCCATCTATTGACAGCACATGGCTCCACAGACATCCCACTCCAAATACATGAGACTTTCAAGGGACACTCGGGATCCAAACCACAACAAATACAAATAAAGCTTTTGTAGGTGTCGCAAACTCATGCAGAAATATAAATATAACTTTTATAGTTTACCCTCTGATTCATACTGAGTCATCACCTTCAGTATTTGTCAGTTTACTTTCACGAAAAATTTCAACAGTGTCCTCAGGCGCACCAAACAGCAGCAGCCCCTGTGACACGACAGCATCTTAAGAAAGAAAACACAGGTATTTCAGAGTACAGTTTGTGCACTTTTTGAAATTAAGCAACACAGTGTACGAAACTATATGAGGACATGGCTGTTCATGGAAAAACAACAAGCATGCATTATTATCCGAAACTCACAGTGTACTATCTTGATATATTTTTGCTGTGCTTTTTAATCAGCTTACTTCTCACAGGACAGTATTTGAACTACTCTTAATAGTTACTTAGAGTAGACAAGTCATTGTGTGCCAACATGAAAAAGTAGTTCAAGCTACAATCTTAGGTGAAAACAGCAAGGCTAAGACATCAGTATTTGTGGGTATGCTTATAAGATCAAGAAGCTGTTAAGAAAGGCTACCTTTAGAAGGCGAAAGTAAAGAAAAATATTTACATTGCATTTCACAGTTTCTTTAAAATTCTCATATGGGAGTATGCTTGGTTGGTAGTTTATTACAAAGATATGTATAATATATATATATACACACACATACATATATATATATATATATATATATATATATATATATATATGCAATTCACATATATAAGCTAAAATGTTGTTAATATACTTTTAAGTTTTTAATCTGAAAGAAATGAAAGTGTAGCTATGCAAAAAAAAAAAAAAAACTTTCCCATAACATGGCTGGTAGCTTAATTTTTAAGCGTACAAGCACAACTGAAATTCAACAACTAGAATAATAAATTTAAAATATTCTGTAATCAATGTTTAATGGTGAGTAGCAAAAACAAATGAGGAGAAATGTGGAGTAACACTGGGGAATCCCAAAAACATGTCAAAGAAAGAAAAAACAGTGACTAATGTGTAAGTTTACTTTTTAAGGTTCAAGAAAGGGCAAAAATGCGCTGTGGTGACAGATAACAAAACAACAGTTGTCTACTACAGGTAAGAACTTTTCTGGAATGAATAAAATAATTTCAGCATAGATAAGAGAAACAGTCTCATGTATACATACAGTTACAAAAATGCATCAAATTATAAATACTATAATTTAAATGTCTCAATTTATAGTTATAAAATAAAATGTATTAATAGCATCAAAATTTTTGATTGCTTAAATATATGATTCACTATTTAAATATTTGCAGAATGCTTATGCTAATGTTTATTAACTACTACAAATAGGATATATAAATTCCAAAGCACTCTAAAGAATAAGATGAAAGTAAATGAATATAAAACATACCAGATATACAAGAAATGAGAATATTAAAGCTAAATGACAAACAATGCACCAAATAATCTATTACTATCTATTATTAATCTATTATTATCTACATAATATCTCAACTATTCCCAAAAGAATAAGTAAATTAAAATGATGCAGAACATAATTGTAAATAAAATGCACCAATTTTCACATTGAATGTATAAAACAAACACATACTAACAAAAATTATAAATATGAGGAAAAATGCACACAAGCCTTCTTTGAAAAACTCCATGTGGTCAAAATACAAAGAAAGCTAGAGTCTAATCACAACTGTGTTGAGAGTTACTTTGCAAGAAAAGCTATAGTTGATAATAAAGAAATAATTATGAGTGTGAAACAAAATTATCAATTTTAAAAAGGCAACATTAATGTCTTAACATAGTGACATATTCAAAGGCATAGTACAGGGAAATATTGTAAGTCACCATCAGTCCTGTACAGCATATGAAATTCAGAAAAGAACAAAAATATATACAGAATATAAAGAATACAACAAGCCAAGCTTACTTATTTATATGGGTAGTACAAGAATACCATTTTGAAAGCAACACAGCTGTGTGAAGATTGAAAAATATCTGAGATAACAGCATACTTTGAAATACTTAACAAGTAGACACAATGTGCATCATCTAACCAAGTTTCCTTACACTAACAAACTAGTCACACAAAATTATTTCAAAAGTACTTGAAATTTTTAATGTACATTTTTGAATACCAATGTATCAATGAATAATTCTGGATCATCGACACTACAAAAATTCGAAAAAGTTCGAGAATATAAAGATTTGTTTGAAACACTGCCAGAAATAACACTCTGAATATAAATATTATTTGTAAATGTAATTCTATACTGGTAAAGAAAAAATCTAAGTATGGACAAAGATATTAAAGAGAAACCGGAAAGAAATACTTACAAAGGTATAAATAAATAGCCATCTAAAATTAGATAGGCTACTATACAAAAATTGGTTTCTTGTTCACAAATAATGAGCATTGTGATGGTATTGGAAATGAATTCCCACTTTTCCAGATGGCAAATTGCATAATAGTTGCAACCTGAGTCCTCTATTCTGGTCTCTTTCTCAAGTCTTAATACGCACTTTTCCCATGCTTTTGAGACTAGCATTCTCTTGAGATCTGTTCTCTTTCTAACCTTCAGATTAGACAGAGATTCCCAAAACATGTCTAAGTCTTGATGGTCATAAGAATTAACATTCAAGGAAATTCAATTTTAGGTAACTGGATACTGTTATAAAATTAAAAACATTTTTCAGTGATTTTAGTGGAGTAATATCAAGGAAAATTGAGCAACTAGATCCTGACTCTCCTGCAACAGCGCTGTAACCTCACACAATCACGTTGGCCAATAGTTTGGCATTATCTAACCAAGTTAATAGTACAAATACCATTTATCTATTTATTTATCTATTTGTTTTACAGAAATTCATTCAAGTTACACATATTAGGATGCTTCTAGAAATTCCGCTCGAAATAAAAATTGGAAATTAACTAAATGTCTTTCAAGAGAAGAAAGGAGCAGCAGCATAGTGAAAGGCTTTGTTGTACAGAGGGAAGAGGAGTGAATGAAACTCCGTGACTTTGAACAAGAACAAACAACATGGAGAAAGAGAACAACCAACAGACCCATAGATACAAAACCTGTGGTAGATGTACACAATGGAATACTACTAGATTTGACGCTTTTGAAGGTAAGTGGATGCAACTTGAGATAACCATGCTCAGTGAAGTGAGTCAAAGCAGAAGGCTAAATATAGCACGGTTTTTCTAATATGAGAAATCAGAATATAGGCATTTTATAGAACCCAATGGATGTGCTAGTGGGAGTTATGGGAGGGGGTGAAAAGTGCAAGAGAGCCAAGAAGGGGAAGAGGTTGTAATGTTGACTTGATAAGAGATGATGTGAACAAAATAATCAAGCTCAATGTAACCACTCTACATTGTGTGTGTGTGTGTGGGGGGGATATAATAATGTCAAGGAAAGGCAGCAGCCATAAATATTAATACAATATACTTTCAGTTAATAAACATGTCAAACTAAAATAAAATCTTCAGGAATGTGTGCACAAGCAATACTACAGCTAAAAGAAAAGGCGGAAATCAGTACCACTAAAGTCCAGATAAAGGACAGCATGGAATTTTGCTCAGAGGGCACAAGAAGAAGCTGAGGTACGGGGCACGTCTCCTAATGGCCTGAGCAGAGGTGACACAAATGTTTCTATCTATTCATTTACTGAGATGGGGCCTCCATACACAGCCCGGGCTGCCCTTGAACTCGTAGCCACAGGTAATCCTCCTGCCTCAGCCACTCGGGTAGCTGAGACTACAGGCATGTGTTACCGTAATGACCAGATTAGCTTCTTTGTAATAACGTGTTAGGAATAAATATGTAAGTGTATTAACTCCTCTGTAAGGATGTAATATTTAAAATGAAAAGAAAGAAAGTGTACGCACGCACACACACACACAGAGTATCTATGCACGAGGTTTAAAGAAACACTAAGATTATGATATTTGATTAAGAAGTCAAGTACAAAGGTGATCACAATATCTTATGTATGTGATATCTTTAAAGAAAATAGAGATACGACAGGAAGACCAAATGAAGAGGACAATTTCACAGTCGCAGGGCACCTGCATGTGTTCGCTCCCGTTTCTTCTCTCTGAGGGCCTTCATTCTGAGACATGTTCCAGGGGCATCTATAAAAAGGAAAATGAAATATTTGCTTCTTGATTCAATTCTGGTTCCCTCTCTTACGCCAATGAGCACTAGGGGAGGTAAAGGAGAAAAAGAGCCACAGATACGACATGAGGACAACTGAGAAGATGCATGGAAGTGAGGCAAAGGGGGTACCCAGGTCTCTGCAATGGTGTTTGGTGAAAGACAAGAGGAGGGACAAACCACTGTATGTGATATTCTGGGGGCTACACGGGCACTAATATTTTTAATAGAAGCTTTCTGTGTACTTCCTTGTTCAACGCTTTCATGTGAGACTCAATAAAGATGTTCTTTAATTTCCAAAATCATATTCAGGACGAATTCAAAAAATTCAGTAGTATGGTAAGATGGGTCTTTGGATAGACAATTTCATTATTAGTGGAAAAAAGCATAAAACATGAAGAGAAATGGCTAAATTTATTTACACGCTGAATAAACATCTTTTGAAAATTCTCACAATAAAATAACAATTTTTGCCAAGAGTTGAATAAATGACCTATCATGATTTCTAAGCAGCCTTGTCATTACTAGTGAAATAGAATATCAAAAAGACAAATAAATCATTGTAGTTACAAAGACAGAAACTCTGAAGGGACACATTAATAATGCTATCTGGGATTTTTATATAAGTTTTTGGAATGGTATAAAGTGGGCGATAATAATAAAGAAAATTGAAAAGGATGGCAAATATAGGCATGGATTTGCATTAGAGTTGTGGCCACTACAAATACTCAATTATAACTGTATCTGATATTTTAAGAAAATATTTTAAAGGCAAAAACAACAGATCAATGAAGGGAGAATAAAATGTTGTTAATCTCTATAAAAGCCAGAAATATAATAAATTATGTCACTGGGTAAGATGTCAGAAACAATGCTATAAATTTTATAGATACTTCAATGAATATATTAACATCTACTTAAAGTACAACAATGGAGTAAATAGAATTTAGGACTATTATAATAATAAATCAACAAATGAAATGTAGAAACAGAACATCCCAGAGTTCAACACGCATGTTGCTGTACCTGAATCAACACATCAATATCGAGAGCTCTTTTCTTTAAGATTTAATTGTCATGAGATTGGGGAACATGATTATTTTATAGCTACATCATTTTTGGAGCCTTGCAGAGGACCCCGCACATAGTAGGGCTGGCACAGATTTATTGTAGAAATGAGAGACAACGGATGAGGAAGTATATTTGCATGAAACAACAACCATATTAAAAACAGTCAGCTTCTACATAGTAATTGCATATGAACTAGATCCTTCAAAAAGCAGATTTAAATATAAACTGTTGTTCTTAAGTGTGTCTGGCTCAGTGATTAACTGGTATCATTATACAATACTACAATGTACATACAATATCATTAGCCAGTATCCATCAAAGCTATTCTATCAGTAAAATAATATACTAAATTTCTGATGGATTGCAGAACTTTGAAATTCTTAAATATCTTAACACTGAAAATTAACAGAAACTACAGCTATTTAAATAATTAAACAATATATAGAAAAGGATAATTTTACCATCAAGATAGAAATTTATAAGACAAGCCTGGGCAATTAGGTTTGCTAAGTGTGGTGCAAAATGAAATCATATGTAAAGTTTTCAATTTTTGTACATATAAGCTGAAAAACTTGAACACTACCAATCCATCATGGTTTTTAAATCCATGGAAGATTCAAATGAGAGAAAATAAAAGTATGAAGGGAACACATGGAAATGATTAGACTCTGGGAACAAAAATGTGAACTAAAGCAATTTGAGATCCGTTCATATTGCATTTGATAAATTAGCTCTTTAATAATTAAATAAAATACAAGTTGTTGCAATACTGATGTATATGTAGTTGACACTGTGGTACATTTGTGGAAAGCACCGGAGAATTAAAATATGAAACCACACAAATGTTCGCAGGCTACACCCCCAGAAATTCCAATTCTGAATACGTATCCAGAAATAAAATCAACAACAAAATGTTAAAAACACAGATGTCGAGAAAATGGCAGAAGAAGGATATTCATTGTTGCTTTGCTCCAAAAATGCAAGAGAAAAAAAAAAATAGAGGGAAAGCTGTCAATACAACAGCGAGCCTGGAAGCATTTTTTTTCCCCCAAAAGGCCAGATAAGTCTTAGTAAGAATGCAATTCTAACTTTCCGGGTGTGCTACTGCCTCTCCAGTTCAGCAAAGCCTTTACAAATAAAAGGCTACATTTCTGATGCGATGGGAAGCAAAAGTGAGTTAGAGAATGTTTTAAGACTTATTTCTGAAAATTTTTTTCATCATATATATTTTTGTGTGTGTTTTTTCCCCATTTTATTGATATGTATACGTGCAAAATCTAAGGTTTACATTGGAGTTGAGCATTTTGTGCATTTATGTATCTTGTCAAGGTGACAAGGACTTTCCCACTCTCCTTTTGTCGCTCCCCCATCCTCCCCGCCCTCCCTCCTCCCCCACCCTAACCCCCTGGTTCACTTTGTTTTTCATTTTAAGTTCCATAAGAGTTGTGATCTGGGACTCTCATATCGGAGAGACCATTTGATGTTTCACCTTCTGCTTCTGACTCACTTCCCTAAGCATGATGTTCTCAAGTTTCTTCCATTTGCCCGCAAAAGCCTCCACGCTGTTGGACTTTATTGGTGTATAGTATTCCATAGTGTATAAATACCACAGTTTGTGTATCCACTGGTCTGTTGTCATTCCCTGGAAAGTCCACTCCAAGGCTGCGTGTGTGATCAGGAGCAAAACCGAGAGAGCCCTGAGCTGTTGCCTCTTGTTAACTGAGAGACGACCTGAGCAGGACTGTGAGGCTTCCAGACCCGTGCCGGCAGCTCTCTTGCTGAAAGTGTACCAGTTCCAGCAAAGACTGAGAAATTTCTTGATTCCAAGCACTTAAAGAAATATTTGTTCAATTATTAATTGATCACTTAACAGAGCAAGAACAACAGTGCCAGAGATGACCAAAACAAAACAAAACAAAACAAACAAACAAAAACCCCTGAAGATTAAAGAGTTACCAAGAAACTAAAAACAAAACATTAAAGCAACAATTATGAAAATTAGCAAGGAGAACAACCCTTGGGGAAGGAAATTTTAACACTGTCACACTGAGCTTACATCTTGTTTTGCTGTGCTTTGCTATGTGGCCTTTGTGTTTTTTCAGAAATTAAAAATTTGTGGCAATCTGTGTTAAGGCTGTTGCTACAAGATTTTCCCACCGGCGTTTGTTTAACTTGGTATCACATTTTGGTAATTCTCACAATATTTCAAAATTCTAGTTTGAGGCCAGCCCAGGTTACATAGAGAGTTCAGGACCAGGCTGGACCACAGAGCAAGACCCTGTCTCAAAAAAAAAAATTCTCATATGATCATATCTACTGCGGTGATCTTTGATGCTACGCAATTGCTAAGGACCACCACAAGTGCCCGTATAATAAGCAGCAAACACTATTGTATTTATTCTGACTATCACTCAAGTGTTTGTTCTTTTGTTATTTCCCTTTCCCGGTACCTTCTTACTCTCCGAGACCCCATAATATTAAAATCGGGCTCCTTACTATATTGACAGCGGCCTTGAAGGCTTCAAGTGAAAAAATGACTCTCAAGTCTTTTGTTCGAAAACTGAAAGTTAGAAATGATTAGAAGGTAGATTTACACTGAAAGCCCAGACAATCAGAAAGTTAGAAGTCTTGCTCCCAATAGCCAAGTTGTGGCTAGAAGCATACAATGCTTGCAAGAAAGTAAAAGTGTTGCTACTGCAGTGACTACATGATGAGCAAAGGAAGCGAAAGAGCCCTAGTGATGGTATGGAGGAAGTTTCCATGGTCTGGAGAGAAGCTTAAACCAAGCACACAATGTTCTTTGAACCAAAAACCTAATCCAGAGCAAAGTCTCAGCTCTCTTCAATTCTAACCAATCTGAGAGAGGTAAGAAATCTAAGGAAGAAAAGTCTGAAGACAGCAGAAGTTGGTTCACGAGGGTTCAGGAGAGAAGCCGTCTCCGTAACATCAAAGTGCATGGCAAAGCAGCAAGTGCTGGTGTAGAAACTGCAGCAAGTTTTCCAGATGACCGAGCTAAGATAGTTAATGAAAGCGGCTACACTAAAAAGCAGATGTTCAATGTAAACCAAACAGCCTTTTTATTGAAAAAAGATGCCATCAAGGATTTTCAGAGCTAGAAAAAGTCAATGCCTGGCTTCAAAGCTCTAAAAGGACAAACTGAATCTCTTGTCAGGGGCTAACACAGCTGGTGGCTATAAGTAGAAGCCAATATCCATTTACCATTCCAAAAATCCTGGGGCCCTGAAGAATTACACTAAATCTATTCTGCCCAGGCTCTCTAAACGGAAAAACAAAGTCTAGATGACAGCACATCTGTTTACAACATTGCTCGCTGAATATTTCAAGTCTACTGTTAAGAGACCTGCTGCTCAAGAAAAAAAAAAATGGCTGCTCAGTAACAATGCATCAGGTTATCCAAGAGCTCTGATGGATATGCAAAAAAGAAGTTAATATTACTTTCATATCTATTAATGTAACAGCCACTCTGCAGCCCAAGGATCAAGGATCAACTTCAAAGTCTTACAATTTGAAGAATACATTTTGTAGGACTATTAGCTGCCAGAGGTAGTGATTACTTTGATGGATCTGGGCAAACAATTGAGAAAATTCTGGAAAGCATTCAACATCCTACAGGCCATTAAGAGCACTCAGGATTCACGGTTGATCAAAATATCAAAGTCAATAGGAGTTTGGAAGAATGTGATTGAAATTCTCATGGGTGACATCGAGGTGTTTATGCCTTTTGCAAAGGAAGTAGCTACAGATGTGGTGGTGGAAATAGTAAAAGGACTAGAATTAGAAATCAAGCCCGATTATGTGCCAAAAGGGCTGCAATCTTATGACAAAATTTGAACAGAGGAATGTTTGTATCTTAACAGATTAACAAAGAAAGCAGTGTCTTGCGATAGAATCCACTTCCAGTAAAGATGCTTTATACAGTATTGAGGTTACAATAGATTTGGAAGACTACATAAGCTTAGTTGTAAATCAGGGGCTGGATTGAGATAATTGATTTCAATTTTGAAAAAAAAAATCTGTGGGTAAAACTCTCAAGCAGCACCATCTACTGCAGTCATGTTTTCTGAGATCAAGAGGAAATTCACGTGATAAACTTCATTGTTTTAAGAAATCACCATAGGCAGCCTGTCAGCAACCATCATCTTGATCAGCTCAGAGGATCAACACTGAAACAAGATTCTCTGTGAGCAAAAAGATTACATCACTCACTTACGGCTCAGATGATCACAGGCGAGTTGGGCAACAAAATATTTTTCAACTAAAATAAATTCAGATAAAGAGTACGTTGTCCGTGTAACTCAGTAGGCACTGAGTATCAAAACATCCCTATCCCGTGCTTGACTGTGATAGTCAATTACATTTGTCTGACTGAACCTACAATAATTTCTGAGACATAGCTCTACACTGTTTAGTGTTCCACAAAAAGCTGTGGCCTGCAAAACAAACAAACAAACAGATGCCTAAATAATATGGTTCATGAAGAGGAATAAACCTAACAGACTTCTGTTTAGAAATCAATTTGAAATCTGCAGTTCCATTCTGATAGGGGTAATCAATCTTAGAAGGCCATGCGTACTTTTATTACCTTTATCTCTAGGACTTTGGCCAGATTATCGTAATCAAGATTTGAAAAATACTCCTTCCTCCTTCTAGAAAGAGGAGGAGAAAAGTGTTTGACTTATGCCCAGCGTGAAAATGAACATTTTGATATGCCTGGAGTATTTCGCTTTCTGCTAGTCCTCAAAGACAAATGTTTTAAAAGAACTTAATCCCTGGGGTAAGGAAAGTACCCCTTCCCCTTTAGCCTTCTTATGACAGCTGCAGTGAAAAGAGGACTAAGAGCCATGACACTACTCTCCATTTGTCAAAGCTCACAGGACCGTGTAACACAAAGAATCAACTCTAATGTAATGTGTGGGTTTAGTCCACAATGTGGCGTCGCGAATGGTTCATCAGCTATAACAAGTGCACAACACTAACAGAATAGGTTAACAATGGACACTGGTGAGAGAGAAGAGAGAATGCATTGAAAACAACTAAACAAGATCTACATAAATGAAAAAATCCTGTATTATGAATTTGGAAATATTATTTTATTAAAATGCCAAACTTTCCTGAATTATTGAACCATGAATTCAACATATTGACTAGGAAAATTTCAAATGCTTTCTTTATTTTCAGAAATTAGCAAACTGATCTCAAAATTCACAGAGACAGGAGAGAGATTCACAGTAATCAAAATAATATTGAAAAAAAGAATAAAGTTGGAAGAAACATATTTCCTAACTGCAAATATTACTATGAATCCATAATAATTGAAAGAGTGTGAGACTTGCATAAGGATAAGTGTATAGAGTTAAGGAAACCCATTCATTTCCAGAATAAGAGAAACCTCAGATCAGCTGTGGTCAGCTGATTTTGACAAACATGCCAAAGACATTTAACGCAAAAGAATAGTACTTCATTAATAAATGGTGCTAGAACAATCAAATAAACACAGGTAGAATGAATTTAGATCCCTATCCCAAAATGTGTATGGGAACTGCCTTAATACTAAGCAGACAAAAATGTAACAGTTAGGAGCTGGAGGAATGGCACAACTGTTAAAGTGCTTGCCTAGCAAGCCCAAGGCGACGGGTTCGATACCCCAGCACCACATAAAGTTGGGCATGGTGGTGCATGCCTGTAATCCCGCAGCACTCGGGAGGTTGAGGCAGGAGGATTGTCAAGGTCAAGGCTAGCTTGCGCTCCATAGTGAGTTCAAGACCAGCCTGAGTTACAAAAATGTAACAGCTGAAGCTATGAAACCGTAAACCATACAAGTAGTGGAAAATAGACATTTTTGGACTTTTATTGTAATTGCAAATGGACTAAAATCACTTACATTTTGGCTGAATAATAAAATGAAGTCTGACAATCTGTATTTCACAACATATAACGGTGTTGGTGCTCCTTGTCAAAATGTGAATACCATTTATCTACAGATATTAATTATGGAGGGCTTTTTAAAAAAGGTTAATAGATAATTTCTATTGACTGTATTTTAGAGATTGGGAACTACCATAATGAACATTTAGAAAGTTTAAAATTAAATGATAGAAAATACATACTGGGCTAATCAATACTAAGTACAACAATGCCTGTCTTGAGAGGTGGCAACACAGAATTCAGATAAATGAATATAAAATAAGTATAAACATTTCATAATGTGTACTTATAAAAATAGAATTATAACTATTAAAATGTATGTACCTACTAACATGAAATTAATATTAAAGAGATGGAAGAAAGAGAAATGGACCAGTAATAGGTATTTAGCATATTTCAATCTAACAAGGACTCAGAATAAAAATTATGAGAAAGAGAAATGGCAGACCTCGGTGGAGGCAGTGGGCTTCAATCAAATAATCTATGAGCACATCTTACAGGCATTTAACATTTAGCTACAATATTTTATAGGTCTAAATACACATGAGTCAAAGAAGAGATCAATATCCAATTAAATAGAAAATATTATGGAAGTCAATAATGTATTGTCTCTCTTGGGGAGTGAAAGAGAGGGCTGAAAGACAGCAAGCAGGTGATCGGGTTCCTTAAAAAATCCTCGTTGAATACAGTATACCGAATAGAGTATACCAAATAGCAGTTATTAAATAGAGAATCCTCATTTGTAGAAATCTTTTACACAGCATGTTGTCTGGAGGCTGATAGAACTGTAGTCATGAACAAATCCAGAATCTGTGTATTCACAGCATACAGCTCTTTGAAGAAGTTCTTGTTGTTTACAGAACCATTTTATCAAAAAATGACCAGCAACCTTTTCCTAGGTCCCATCTATCTTTTTTTTTTTTTGTGAGTGCTGAGAACCAAACTCCTGGTCTCAGCATGCTAGTTAAGGGCGACCTACATCGCCATCCCTGGATCCCACCTTGAAGGTATCCATCAACCTCAAATAGTACTAAACTGAGGAGCAAGTCTTTAACACATGGGGCGTTCTAGATCCAAACTCTAGCATGAGGGCACATGTGTTCAATTTTTCAGTATGCTGTATACTTTACATATATGTTCTAGATATTTTACATAAGTGAAATATCAATACTTCCTATTTTTAAATTTCAAGACACTGTCCTGCTAAAAATATTTTATCTGCCTGTGGTATGAAAAGCATGTTATTTAGAAAACATACATAATGAGAAACAGCAACTGGAAATACAGATGCATTACCAACACTTGAATGCAAATCTGTGTGATTCTACCATAAAATGCAATTTTTCATTTAGTGAATCTTTGCCTGAAAATCAAAACTTACATTTGTAAAAAAAAAAAAAAGAAAAAACAATCATTCATTGTAATATAAACTATTGTCTGAAACACTGGTAAACATTTGTAAATAAGAGGCATATAAAAGCACTGCTAGCATGTTTAAAATAACGCAACTGTAATAGTTTTAAAGTTTAAAATTTTGCTCTATTATTTATTTCAACTGAGAGCACTAAGTCATTTTTCAATTAGCTGTTTCCTAATAATAATTTAAATATGCTCATAGCAGTGTCATAAAAATATTTGAGTTAAAAATAATATGTTGAATATAGTCTCTTATAAGTTAATAAATACGACCCACATTATGTCCTTGTGATGGTCAGAGTTAATAATGAACCTTTTTAAAAGGCTGGTAGATAATTAGGTTCGGAGCACCACCCAGCAGAGATGAGTTTGCACTTAAGAGTTTAAAATCTGCCAAGACCCTGTAATAAACAAGGTCCTGATAAATTAGTGTAGCTTAAACACAGGCACGGTAAGGCTTGGCATGGCGAGCTGATTGGTCTCTGCAGGGCTGGCTGTTTTACACACAGAATGTGGAGTACGATGGTGGGATGATTTCAGAGAAATGGAAGTTAACTTGAACTGATAATCACTACTACAGCTTTATAAATAACTGTGTTTAATGTCATTTAAATACAAAAATCCTCAACTTGCTAACCAAGCACATTAGAATCAAACTTATTAACCATATTATTTTCTAAAGAGTTAATTATCTAGAGATTTCCATTTTATGCATTTACGGAAATAATCTGTACCACAGAAAACATATATTTCTCTAAATCAGGTTAATATGTGTCTGCCTCTGACTGTGTGTCTCCCCACCGTATAGAACGAAAGTGGGAAGCTTAAGTGATATTCATCATGATGAATTTTCTCACTTTTGCTTGAAAACAAGTGTAGACTGGTGATTCTCTCTTCTAATACAAAACAGATAGAATTTATGTGGTTATTCACATGAAAATCACCAGGTTAGCTCCCTGAAGTCTTAAAAGAAATCATTTGTCCTTTACGTTACCATTGAGACAAATTTAAAAAAACTTTCACTAATTATTTTCAAATATTTAAAAATGAGCTATGCACCAATATGATTAAATTGCCCTTTCTATTTCTAAGTTCAATTTTAAGTTAATATTCTGGTTCATTTTATCTAATCTAAGATTAGAATCAATTTCCAAAAATAAATTTTTTTGCTTAAAATTTACTATACAAACTCTGTAAAATTAAAATAACATTTAAAAAAATTTTAAATTGTATTGATGAAATAAAGATTTTTGAATCAGGTTATTAAAATATTCACAAAATAAATGCAGTGATGTTAAAGTAAAATTATACCCATGATTAATAATTTTACATAAAATTCATTGTGCCTTGTCTGGAATTACTTAACAAGTACTATATTATGTAATAATCTTGAAGAAGATCATGATGATTTAATTTTATTCATAAATTCAACACTTTCCTCTCCAAGCATTCACCTGTTTCATGATATGGTTCTGCAGGATTTTCCATCAAAAGATACAAGAGGTTGAATACATTTTATTAACCCTGTAACTCAGGTCGAAATTTGCTTCCCAGTGTAGCAGTGTTGAGAGGTGGTGGGACCTTTCAGCCAGGAAGATGGGGTAACGCAACTTCCTTGGGACTGAAATCGTCACTAGGGTTCAAGCGTGGCTGTTACGAAGCAAGGGAGCTGGTTTGTCTCTTCCGTTCATGCTCCTAGTCCTTCTGGGGTTTTCTGTTGGCCACGCCATGACACAGCATGGAGCTTTCACTAACTCTGAGCATCTTGGACCTCTCAGTCTCCAGAACTATGAACTAAAATAAAATCTTTCCTTTACAAAGTTCCCAGTCTCAATGTTCTGCTGTAGTAGAAGGAACAAACTGGGACAAGTGGAGTCTATTCTCCTGGCCCTAGACTCTCGGCTGGTCTTTAAGATGTGGTTTGGTCCATACAGTTCAGAGCACTGGTTTCAAAAGACCATAGGTAGTTCTGGCAGCCATCATGACACACTGTCAAAGCCATATGATCAAGATCTTAATTTTCTTTTGGAGTTTGACTGATAAGGTGGTGTGTGGCTGAGTCGCCTAGTTTTTCCAGCTGGGTCCTAAGGCATGAGAAAGAGCCCCGCCCAAATGAGCCTGATCAGTGAGGGGGCTGAGTTTACCTATGCTTACTGCAGATGCGTGAGGGAGCCACACTGCTCCTCCCCTACGCCATCAGAACGTCTTAGCTGACTGGTGTGCTGCAGAGTTAAATAAATATCAAGATGCTCTGCAAATGCAATTTCATGATTGGCTGCCCTGTAGCGTCTACACAATGGATAACTGACACAAAGATAGTATTCCCAGTAAACGTGGACATAGATTGAGCACTACATAGCGCTTGCCTTTCCTGTAAAATGTCAGATAAATACTCTATACTGTATAAAACTTTATAGCCTATGTATACAGTCTCTGTGTTCCGTTTTCTTAGTATACATTCCTTTTTCTTCTTCCAGCTTTTTATAAATGGAAAGACATGTCCTAACTTGGGGGTTATATTAAAAAAAAGGCCGCTATCCAAATACAGGTCACTATATACAGGTCATGGGCTATAATTTGCTGGCCTTTATTTATATCACGAAAAGATAATGTTGTTAACATGAGATAGAGTTGACAATAGATGTCAAATCTCAGGATGAGAATCAAGAGCGAAGTGTTATAACATTCACACGATTAAAAATAATAAGAATCTTTAATTTTCTGTTTGTCTTTAATGATATGTTGGTAAATGTTTAGTAAACATCTGTGGAGTAGTAGTATATTGGCTAGTTGTATATCACGAACGGAGTGGAGTTGAGGAGAAATGTAGGAAAGGGGTTTACACGAGCCAAGAAGGGCTGACTGCAAGACACTATTGTGGGACTCTAACCTGTTACCCGTTTGGCTGCCTTTATCATAGTTCAGTACTAATTACGGAAGAAATCAATTATAACTCACAAAATGTTCTTGCCTTAAAGGGATGTGCTGCATGCCCTTGGCTCACTTTCCCAGTGGTCGTGAGGTCTGGTTACGTAATCCCTCAACCTGGAAAAGATCACCATCTTTGTACCTGCTGCCTTCCTTAAGTGGTTGCAACTCCATTTATGTATAATCCACTTTAATTCAATTTATGATGAACTTACCTTTTTTGGTCTGATCATGTTCAGTGGGAGAAGAAGAAGTGGTCTTCTTTTCAGGCATGATTATTCACAGTATTTTGAAACCTAATAAGAAAAAATAGGTAAATGTCACGAATCAAAATATTTTGCATTTAACTTCACCAAAATTATCAACTCAAGAACTAATATCAGCATACATCAAATGTCACAAATGTAAGATATATGAAAACCAATACTGAATTATGTTTGAAATGTAAAGAAATCCAATAAGGTATTATTTTTCTTGTTAAGTCTATTACTATCCCGTTAGAAATACTGAAGATAAAAGTCCTCATTAAAGAAAGCTATTTGATCTCCTTTAGTGTCAGTGACTTAAACAGATGCCTAGCCTGAGTACCAGATATTAAACACTGGGGATTTTAAGGGTTCAAAGCATGGTCAGAACTCTGGAATTTGGGGGTTTATTTCATATGATAAAATGTTAACCTGCTGTCTTTTCCGTATATTCTCTCACTTCCATTACAAAACCTTTTATCATGGAAAATCTTATGCAAACATAGATAAAAAGTGTAATAAATTTATATCTGTCCTTTAGCCAATTTTAACAATTATCAAGTTATGGCTACCTATTATCCTCTCTAACTTGATGATGCTAAGCAAATCTCAGATCTCATTTTATTATACTTATAAATAGTTCAGTAATTTTCAAGACATCATCTTAGTACTAGTAATGTAATTAAATGTCAGCAATATTAATAATATGAAATGAAATTGTAGTATATTATGCATTAAGTGAATTATATCTCAATTATAATACAATTATTAAAATGATATAAATATACTTAATATAATTAATATCTTAAGTATTATAATTTATGTTCACCTATTTAATGTCTCACATTTTCCTTATTTTTATAAAATTGCTTATAGTACCGATAGAAACCAGGTCTGAAGTAAGAATTTAATTAAACCATCTTAATTTTCTTTTAAACTAATATTTTTCCTGTTTTTGTTTTTTCATAAAATTTATTATACAATAAATAAATTGGGCATAATTTAGGGCGATGAATATTTTGCCAAATGTAGATTTCCCTGTTGGCACCTTTCCTGTACTGCATTCATGAGTCTCTGTCTCTTGTACATTCTGTAAATTGGTATTTGTTGGAAATTTAAACTGCTCCATAGACAAAAATCCTATAAAAACTATCATGAAAAGTGCCCCTTAATTTTTAGACCTAAATCACTAGAGTTCACAGATTGCAAAGCATGTAGCTCAGTTTTTATTTTATAAACCAGGAAACTTTGACCAAAATTAATAAACTTATTTGGTGTAACAAGATGTCTTTGAGTAAAACGCAGTGAAAGGTCACTCAGAATCACAGGCCAGTGGTCTTTAAAAAAAAAAATCAATCGAATTCATAGACAAATTTAGTAAACAAAAGAAAGATACAAAAGAGATACAATTAAATTTTAATTTGTACAAATATTTTATTTTTTAATTAAATGAAAACTAGTTATGTGGTTCTCTTTTTCTATTCTATACCATAGTATTAGAAATTTAAATAATAAGAATATATTTAATTTTTTCCAGCAATATGGAAATAGATGAATAACAAAATTCTTCAACAAGCTGAAACTTAAAGAAATTCTGTTTGAGTATATCCTTTGAATCTTTATAAAGGCATATAACAACTAATGTGGTAATAAGAAACACCTGGTTCAAGATTTGATAGAAGCCAGAAATCCAGACATGTTTTTCCTAGGAGCCATATCTGACCTGGGGCGAGGGATGTCAGAACTGGGCAGTGCTCGTCAAAGTCACACAAATATTTGGGAACAGAAGTCAGAATGGAGACTCTGCTATGTGGAAATGCTCTAGAAAATTATTCCAATTTCTAGGAATAAAATCCCAAAAGTCAATATTCTATGAAACACAAAGTGTCTATGAAGATTTCCCGTAGACTGAAACTTAGCCTCAAATCAGCTGCTGACACAAAATTTTATTAAATGAAAGTGAAATTAAGCAACTAATGCCAGAACAAAGCCAAAGGTAACCCAACGCACAAGCAGTATACATTAAAAACCAATGGAAATGAAAGACAACAGAAACCGACACACAGGTACTCTATATAGTCAAATTATTGTAATAATCCACTGAACAACCATGTGTGATGTATTCATAAATATAATATTAAACTCTTAAATTTCAGAACTGAAACATATCAACATTGTTACTGTAGATCTGAGATAAGGTCAATTCAAAATTTATGAACTGGTAGCCACTGTAACTGCAATTCCAAACTCTTGGTTCAATTGAAAAGCAATGTGAAAGTTGATCTGTATCTGAGATTACCCTTTTTGCTTTCTATACCCAAACTTGAGGCTGAAGAGATTAGTAATCCGGAAATACCAGTGAGTGTCATAGACCAAATATGGCTCAAAAAAAAAGTGTGCTCCCACTAGCTGAAGAACAAGGGTGGGGCAGCTTAGTAAGAAAGAATATGTGTTGACAATGATCTCTCTATTCTATAACAATTAGATATAAGAGAAAAAAAAAAAACTATGGCTCCACAAAGACTGAATGAGATGCCTAGACTGTATCTCCCACTGGGAGACTCCAGTGAGACACCCACCTTCTTAGCAGGAGAGGTGTCAGTGAAGGCCTGGTGATAGGCCCATCCCTGCCCAATAATAAAAGTGCAAATTAAAGCCACAATGAAATGTCTATACATCTAACACGATAAAATTTTTTTAAAAATTACTATACCAAATGCTAGCAAAAATGTACAGTTACTGATTTACTTTCGATATGCTGGTTAGAATGTAACACATTACCGCTATGGTACAAAATATTTGTCAGTTTTGTTTTAATACTAATGATGAGCACACTAATATGATCCAGCAAGCTTTACTCTTGAGCACTTAAGACAGAGAAAATTATTTTCACTCAGCAATTTATACACGAATACACTTAGGAGATCTGTTCCTCAGAGTCCAAATCTACATACTCATACTATTCAACAGTCTTTCAGTGGGTGAACCACTAAACAAATTGTGGAACCTCCTGGAACACAATCGAGAAAAAAAAAAAGGAACAACTACTCATAGAAGCAAAAAATGGGGTGGAACTTAAAATTAATATGCTGAGAGTGAAAAAAGCCAATTTCAAAAGAATACATATTATACAATTCAATTTATATTCATGAGGTAAGATAGTGTAATAGAGAACAAATTAAAGGTAGCCTAGGGCAAGAGAGAGCACATAGGTACATCACAATGTCACGATGCCACAGTCAAGTATTTTGGTTGTGATAGGAGTTAGACAAAACTAATCATGTGGCAACATTTCAGTTACATACAAAAATCTGCAGTTATTAATGGTGACACCTGAGTACGCTGTGTAATTAGTATGGACGAATTGTGGTGCTACTTTGCCTACTTTATGATGTTCACATGACATCAGAGGATGACGTTGAATAAGGCTTAGGACCTTCTGCACATGGCTTTGCAATGGCTTGTGAATTTATACTTTATTTTCATAATAAAAAGCTTTAAAATGTCTCGAGGAAAAGAAAAAAATGATAGAAAATGTTGATGCTTGTGAAAAGTAAGAATTAAGGTTTAAATAACTCAGTTAAAAGAATGCAACACAATAAAACTCAGGACATACATTGAACAATGCTCATGAATATGAACTTATCATGATATGTGAGATCCAAGCAGAGTAACCAGTGGAGAAGGCAGTCCGGAGGAAGGGGTGTGCCGAGACGTCTTCTTTAATGAAGTGACATCTGATCATGAGGGACTTGGAGAATGTGCCATGACAATTTAGAGTAGCTTTTCAGGTAGAACTGACCAAAGCGGACACCCTTACAGCAGCAAAGTGCCTAAAGTAGCCCGGAAATAGCAATGGCAAATTGCAAATGTTGAAATCCCTTCTAAGGCTGAAGTACCAATAAACACAACAAAGGCCTATTATATTATAGCTAACATTTAACCAACTCATTCTCTCATCCTGGCCCATCCCTCCTGTCTAGATGTTTCTTTCTGGATGTTTCCACAACTGTCAGGGGTGTTTTTAGTTTGTCCCTAAGGGAAAATCTCAGATCCTTCACAGTTCTTGTCAGAGAGACCTTTCTTTCTTTCTTTCTTTCTTTCTTTCTTTCTTTCTTTCTTTCTTTCTTTCTTCTTCTTCTCCTCCTCCTCCTCCTCCTCCTCCTCCTCCTCCTCCTCCTCTTCTTCCTCCTCCTCCTCCTTCACTGCTGCTGCTGCTGCATTTTTTATTAACTTCTCACCTTGCAATGTAGCAGAGACTTTAAAATTACAGTCACAATTCAAACAAATATTTCGTTAAGTAGTCTAACTCTATAGTTTTTAAGTCTGTAATCAAGTTAAACATAACCAATCAAAAGCACAGATCTTAGATGAGAAACTCAAGCCAAGAGGCATGGTAGCCAGAAGAAATCACAGCCAAAACGCTGCAACCCGAGATTTGGGTCTTCACAGAAGCAGAGGAATGTTTCAACCATTAGAAAAACTAACAATCCAAAACCACTAATCCAAATTACAAATCACATTTATTCTCCTATAGTTGCAGAGGAAAGCGTTTAAGTCATGAAAACACACACTACACACTACACACTCAAAAGGCAATGAGACAGAAAAAAATACTAAGAAGTAGTAGTTTTCTTCCCATAAGAAAAGCAGAGCTGTAAGTTCTCCCTCCCTGAGGTCATTCCCTCTGCCTGGCCCTCAAGATTCACTCTTCACAGTCATTCTAATCTTCTTTCTACAACTTGTCTATTTTCATGTTTTAGGTATTTTGGCTTCTGCCAATTCCTGAGGTTTTTTTCTTTTTTTTCTTTTTTCTTTTTTTTCTTTTCTTTTTTTTTTTTTTGAGACAAGGTCTTGCTCTGCGGCCCAGGCTGTCCTGAACTCACTATGGAGCCCAGGCTAGCCTTGGACTCACAGCAATCCTCCTGCCTCAGCCTCCCAAGTGCTGGGATTACAGGCGTGCACCACCACGCCCAGTTTATGCGGTGCTGGGGAATCAAACTCAGCTACTTAGCACATGACTTAGCGCTTGCTCAAGCGCTTTAACAGCTGAGCCATTCCTCCAGCCCCAATTCCTGAGTTTTTAATGTCACTTTTTGTGTTCATTGATTTGCTTGTAATTTTTAGTTTGTATCTTGTCCATTAGAGGTGATCAAAAGGTATGCTGAATGGATGTGTACTTGTTGACAGTAGAGGTCACACTTCCCTTAAGAGACCCCCTGTGGGCATCCACACACCTATCCCAGCGTGCTCGCCCCTTTCTGAAGCAGTTCTGAAAATTCTCATCTGTGTCCTCAGGTGTGCTACTGTGTCTGCCTCCATGACTTGAATGAATTCCAAATGTTTCTCTTTCATGGTCACTTTAGGGAAGAGCCAGGATAAGGTGTGCTCCAAGCAAGTAGGAGTATTTTGAGGTCAATTAATGGAAATGCATGTTTTCCTGTAATAAATGGTTCTGACTCAGGGCATATTCAAAACAGAAGGGTGATATCCCTCCGTACACGGTAGTCGACCTTTGATTCTTTATTGTGTACTCTACATTTTAGCCACATCTGCCATCAAAGAAAGTCACATCCATCTCTGCT
Organism: Ctenodactylus gundi; assembly: GCA_004027205.1. Lineage (NCBI taxonomy): Eukaryota > Metazoa > Chordata > Mammalia > Rodentia > Ctenodactylidae > Ctenodactylus > Ctenodactylus gundi. Next base: position 421,383 of record PVKB01000231.1, read on the forward strand.
GCCATGGCTTCTACTACTTAGATTTCTAAGATAAGGTCTTTTTTTACTTCGAACTACAAAATATTTACTTGCTTCTCTCTGAACATTCACACTTACTATCACATTACACCGAATGCCTCATCTCTTAAATAATTGTGGACATGTGTGTTTTCCCGTTGCATTATGAGATTTGAGAAAGCAAGCAATTGTCACTTATTTTTCATAATGAAACCTCAATAGACTAAGAATTTTTAAAATCAGTTGTTTTTTAAGCTTAATAAAGACTACGAATAGAAGAAAATTTTCTGTAAAAAAAGTCCAAGTTTGAGTTATTGTTAGAAACATGAAATAACTGATATTTAGATAATTTTCAAGTTTAATGATTTAAGATTTTCTCATGATGTCTATTTGACTAATCTTGCCTTACACATAGGCAAGATTCCGATTTATGATAAATTATCAGTCAATATTCCAATCAAAAGTTCTAGGTAAAACATTTTAATTTTCAACATGTCATCTATATGACCCAATACTAATAAGCATTTTCAAAGTTATTCCAAGAAACAGTATAGCATAATGCTTGTCAAAAAAAAAAAAAAACAGACCAAAACACAACAAAAAAGTCACCCAGAAACAACAATAAAAGCAGATAGCAGAATGAGCAGAGGCCTTTCAAGTTTCATATTAAATCAACTTCTACAATTTAAAAACTCCTACTTGGAAAAATTTACAGCACAATACGAAACAAGATAAATCATGCCTTGAGAGTTATTTTTAAAAGAATGTTTTAATAATTTTTTTACAATAATGGATTATTTCCTGACAAAGCTAAGGGTAGACAAAATAGTAAAGTAAAACATAAAAAGAAGATTGGTTCACATCTTTCTTCCAAGTATCTATAATAATTTCTTTTATAAACCTTTAAACTCCATCACTATTACTCCGAATCTCTCTTTTTTTATGAAGATCTATTGACTTTATATTACATCTGTATTACAACCAATAGATTAGAGTTAAGATGCATTAAATATTACATCTCATGGTTTTGCTAAAGCCAAGCACATTTTCAGAAAGATTAAATATCATCTTTCTCATACAAATCAAATTAGAACTGAGTCAGTTTCTACACATATTCACAAAGATATCTCATACTGTATTCAGAATTTGTCTGAGTAAAAAGATGAGCTTTTCACCTCCTGGTAATTACTAGAGACTTAGGAAATGACAAGCAATTTAAATGAGCTTTCATGATGTTAAATTATTTCATAGGTCAATATCATGTATTAAATTATTATTTCACCTCTGAGTCACATCAAAGACTTTTACATTGGGTACCTATATGAAGAATCATTTACACATTCTGACAAAACATAAAATTCTTAAATTGTTCATATTTAATAACTATGTTTGTCTCAACATCAAACGTAAATTAGCAAATTATTACAAATTTGAAGTTTCAAAATTCTTATGAAAGAAATAACTGAGAACTAGAAAAGGATATGATATTTCACTGTAGCATTTTTCTTCCTGGAGAAAAGAGCCTTTGTTTAACTATTGAACACATTTATGTATTACTGCTAGACATTTTAGGGAGTAATGGGTCATGAGACATAATCATGCTCTCTAGAAGTTTATAATTTATTGGGTAACACTACAGATTTGTGAAATACCTAGAGAAGTTTCAGCCAAAAAAAGAAGGATGGTTGTGTTGAAGTTACGTACTCCTCATAATATTAGCCCTATTTTACAAAGTGACTTCGAATCACCTACAGGTGCCAATTACCAGGACTCTGTAGGTGAGCCACGAAGAGCCAGATTCAGCCTGGTATCAGCGTGTCTGCCTGCCACAGAGATACCAAGGTTTGCGCATGGGATGGGGGAGATTATAACCAGCATGTTTGAAGTGCAACAAAAATAAAATAAAAAAGTGCTCAAAATCCTTTCCTGTGGCATGGTATGCAGTAACTCTTTTAATTGAGAATACATGCATACCACTTCTTGATCAGCTTTTTAAATGGGAGCCTGGCTGACTGGAATCAGAGACCATGAATACGAAGTCTCTACCTGAAAGTATAAAACTAATCTAAAAATTAAACAGATTAAAAGCTCAAATTTGAAAGACAAAACTAGATGAAATTATTTATAACATGGAATCTATACATTGACCACAATACCACAAATATTTAAAGCTATAACTGTATAAAAATATAAAGCAGTTCACTTGTTATAAAACATACACACACACAATCTCTCAAAGTTACCTAAAACATCATTAATAAAGAATTACTAGCTTAATATCTAGTTAGAAAAATTGCTAAGAAAAAATTTACCCACATTACTAAGAAAAAAAAATTCAAACAGAATACTTAAATACAGAAGTGGCTGTCAACATACACACACACACACACACACACACACACACACACACACACACACACACAAGAGAAAGAGAGAATTAATACAGAACAAAATGTTGAGTCTTCAATAACCAACAAGATGAAACTTTCTCTGAAGCAATTATAATGCAGTAAAAGAATTGAGTCATCACAGAGCAAAATGTAACAGAAACACGCAAACTACAGAGCAGTTGTAGCGCAGGAGCAGTAACACATTTATGCTGTGGAGATAATGCATATTATCTGAATCCCCTAAAGAAGACACAGCAACACACATTATTAGCTGATGATACAATATCAAATACAGTCCCTTGTTTATTTTAAAGGAACTTATTATTTTCTGGTTCCAGTAACCATAATGAAATAATGAATGTGAAGAAAAATCTCTTTCATTTGTAAATACTTTTTATCCAGGTACCCATGTTGTCAGTCCTCGCCAATCAGTTGAATTAGAGAATATAGAATATTGGCAATGGAAGAAACCAGTCAGAGGAGCTACTTCTCGACAAAAATAAACTTAAACTTGAGATTGCCTTAATGCTAGAGGTTGTTCAAACACGCCATTGTTCAGCCATTGGAGTGAAAAGATAAATACCTGCACACTGTGAAATTATTTTCTCTTCCACCTAAGATACAAACGCTATGCTATCAGTGCAAGTCTGTAATATGTTTAAATAATCATGATGCATGATCAAGCACACTACTGTGATGTATTTGTTTATAAATTAGATTTATTTTAATCACATCAGATAAATCTGTACCTACATAAAATTATCTGCAAAAAGATAAGCTTTTTAATCCCCAAAATGAAAAATCAAAACAGCTTTGCTCAAATGAAACTAATTTCTGATTCCTCTAAAACCAAGTAGAATAAATCTATATGGAAATTTATTTTTAAACATCATTTTTAAATCAAAATAAATTTTATCAGTATTATATAAAATATGAAAGGCACAATTAAGTATTTGGATTAAACGTTTTTATACCTTAATTATTCTGAATTATATTTTGGGATTGTAGTAGCACCAGTACCATGTATGTGTTCATCATATAATTTCTTCTTCCTGGGATTATTAGGAAAACCATATATGTCAACTTATCTGGAAGACAGCTCAGGGCCATATAAATGGACTTTCGGCCTTGGGAACGGAAGGTAGATATTGATAAGACATTCCAGTTGCTGCTCTAGTTCCCTTTTTCTTCCCATAGCAACCATGGATGTCATGTGTTTCAGATGGTCAAACTACCATGACAGAGGCATAAAGCTCTTCTATCTGCCCCTGTGTGACATCAGCATGGAAGAAAGAGGTCTTTGTTTTGTTAAGCCACATAAAGTTAGACTTTTTACACAGAATAATCTAATATGCTTTTAAAGTAGATTGCACTATTACACTGATTAACTGATCAAAAGCATTATCAGTAGCTGAGTAAAAGTAAGTCAGCACAGTAGTAATGAAAGTGGCTCAAATGGTTCACTGTTATCAACACCAAAAACTCACGTCCACATAGATAAAGTACAAGATGGCGCCTTGTAACTAACTGTGTAGCAACACAGTGCAGGAAGCAAGACACTTATGCTTTTTTCCTTTTTTTCCTCTGTAGAAAGCTAAGGAAACTCTGTGTAGTTAAAGGCTGCATAATGTCCTTGGAATATTTAAAACACAGAAATTCCCAATTACAAATACAATGCTTTCTTAAAAATTTTAAAACATAATTTTCCCAAGAAACAAGACTACATCCCATTAACTCGTATCTGGTCATCTGTATATGACACTTGTGGTTGTAATGTTTTCATGCTATTCACATATCACCAATTTACATTACAATAATATATTTTCTCCTGAACATTAAAGATATAGCAATTCCAATATAAATTGTCATGTACAGAATCAAACTAATCTTGTTACTTGAAGAGATACAATACTCTAGTTAAGAACTACTCTTATAAAAGTTTCTTTGGGCAATCAAAACGCACCCCCTACATACACTTGTTAAAAATATTCTATTATATAAGTAATTAAAACATCACTTTGCTTGTGTTCTCCCAGCCCAGTCCTCCAACTCACCCACTACCATTTTAATTTCATAACAAGACTTTGTAGTTGTTCGTCTCATAGTTTAGGATCTGCAGGAACACAGATCTGACATCTCTTTGACTTTGATTTTAACTCATGGTGCATCATGGAGAAAAACAAGGATGACCAGTGAGTGAGTAGAAGTTCCCTAATACCTGGTGATAGGAGAGGCCTGTGTGTCCTGGATAGCTGTGGCAGTAACCACGGAGGTGACTGGACCTCAGGCACGAGAAACCCTATCCATGTGCGTGTTCCTAACAGTACCAAGTCAGCAGAGTAATTTAAGAAGTCCATAAAAAGAGTGACACTTCTTATGGGAGCGAAGACTACGGCAGGAGGGTGTTGGATGGGGATTGGGACCTCACAGAAATGAAAGACCCAGAATTCTTTGGCAAAAAAAAAAAAGTACTTGACGGGGTATGAGAAGGATGCAGGGGTGATACCCAAATTAACCGAGGTCAAACATAATCATGAACTGGTAGGACACAGTCACTGAGACAGAATTTAAGTGACCTCAAGAAAAAATTCTAAGCATTCTTTATTCTAGGTTTTCTACACCAGTAATAGTATGTTGCTATTGGAACTTAACTATCTTTGAGCAGACCTTTTCTAAGAAAACTATAAAGGCCCTTAAGGAAGGTAGTAGCGTATTTCATCAGTATGTTAGCATTAATCCTTCATATCCCCTCCTCCCTTCCTCTCTCCTCTTAATATGAAACTTCTAGATCCATATACCTATAAGGTCTCTTCCTCTTAATTTTAAAAGCTCAATGTGACTCCGTAGCAAAGATACAAATCTATTTTGAGAAATAACATATAAATAAAATAACATATCGAAAGAAGTACTAAACCCAGCAATGGAGGTAGCATTAGCTGCCTGCTGCTCTATCAGTGAATTATTCATGATGGTTAGTAAGAGAAACAATAGAAAATATTTTGGGAAATTGCATACCTTTGCCCCTGATAAATTCTTAAAGATGTCAGCAAGCAGCTGCATTGAAATTTTGGAACTCTGTTGTCTGTTCAGTTACATTTATTAATGCAGCATTACACCACATAAAATGTGAGTTCTCTAGAGGTTTAATCATTGTCTTTAAAGAAGGATTAATATTATCATATTATCAACTGTTCTGATGTGATATTTATAGAGTAACAAAGACAAAACTCCCTTGGAAGTAGCCTGACCTACAGAGAGAGACTCTGTCTCAAAAAAAAAAGAACATACTCAGTGTTTAAGGTTACTTTAAAATTTTTAGCAACACTCACCAAGAACAGTTGATTCTTCAAGTCGTCACATTTCGTTCCTCCACCTCACCTTTGTGAGGTCTTAAAGGTTGCCTAACCCGAGAGTTTTCCTACCGAGATTACTTACGCTCATGTTGTATTGCCCATGTTACCTCGGGCTGATTTCTCTATGTTTGCAAAAAGATCTCCGCATATCAGCACGGGCTGTCTAGAGTATATCAGATTTTTATGCATTCAGGGTCCCTAAATGATCTTCCTCAAAATGCAAACTACTGAATTAATGAGAAGCATATGTTGCTAAATAGGAAAGAATCCTAGTTCATACAACTTCCCAAATTAAAGTATAATACAAGTGGAAAGTCTAACTCCTAACTCTCCCTCAAATATGTCCTCAGCCAAAGGTCATGGGCTTTTCCTCCCCCTCTTTTCGAATGGTCTTCAAGCACTAAATTAAAAACAGACAATGCACCGCTGCCCTGTTCTTACTCCCCAGTGGCTGTGTGTTTCCTCACTTATATTTCTGGCCAGAACCCAGGGAGTCATCTAAAGGGAAGAAAAACACATGACTAAAACTAATCAGAAAATAAAAAATTGAGTGAAGTTTGACAATGAAGCTTTATTTCTCTCTACCTTCAGCTTCAAGCTATTAGGTTAGAAAATTTAATAAAATGCTGATGTTTCTTATTACGAGTTTCATTCTAAACAGTAATGAGCTGAGGTAGTTTCCCACTTCTTGACTGGCAAGTAATTCAACAGCAGTAATATTTTTGTTTAAAAATTGACTATATTTCTTATTTTTATAGAAAAATAAAAATGGCTCTAGAGGTTATCATCACACTCCAAGAAAAAATTAGGCTCTCAATGATGTTTGTATTATTGAACTGTTTTTAAATATAAATCCTTACATTCATTTTGATTACTATGATTTACAACAGAAGATCTCAATATGAGCACTGTTTGGTACATTTTTCTAGAAATTATAAAATCTGAGCTCTAAATAGTGTGAGTTATTAATGTTCAACGTAGAAATCAAAATCCATCTAGCAATAGGACTCTCAAGAAATATTAAGTCAGACTGCAAAATTAAGCTCCCCACTAATTTTCTATTGTGCCCAAATTGTCAGTTAAGAGAACGTTTTTGTTTGCTGCAAAATAAGCCAAAGATATAAATAAAAATAAATAAATAATAGCACCCAGTAAGAAATCTAAGCCGAGTGAAATAACAGACAAATAGAGTGCAATGTTTAGCCATCTGGAGAATAAAAATATCAAAAGTAGTAGGGAGCCCTGGGAATTTATTACAAAGAAATTATGCCAAGAGCTCCTTATAGCCATTTGCTGTGGAAATGTTCAAATTAGTGGGTAGAGAAACACATTTTACACAATGTATTTGGACCCGATTTATACCATTTTATGCATGCTCTCATGGCGAAATATTTGCTAAATAATCTAAATTAGATTGTCCATAAATGCTCTCATACTGATGCAAATTTGCCACGGCACTACACGCATCCAGTTACGAGGAATGACATAGTTTGGTGGGATTTTTCTAGAGCTGGGGCATCCAGTATTGTCTATGATGTTGTCATATACAACTCTGAAAAATTAACACATCTGAAAATAATCGAGGTACCATGTAGATATAAAACAGAAGTGCAAAAGGGACAGAAGTAATGAATAGTATATGATTCAAAGAAACAAGCGGAAGTTCACCCCCACCATACTTCGGGGCTGCGCAGTGGGGTCTGAAATGGTTTTTACATTGTGAGCTATTTTCTTATCTCAACTCATAATTGCTACTTCAGCTTGTAGAAACAGGAGGAAGAAGAATGAGAGAAAAGGTGATTTAACTTGTTCTCACTGGCTTAACCTTTTAAAACTAAGCCCCCCAGATTTCTTTAAAAATCAGATTCCATTATCAGGTGCCACATGATTGCTGCATCGTGGAATGCAAAAATTACATATTTTATTTTTGAGTCCAAAATGGCTGGCAAACTTTAGGTGCTCAAAAGTTTTTTTTGAGCGCGACTGTTGAACTCTGGCGGAGAGAATATCTCTGAAATTTTAGTTTTTAGGTGTGACCATGCAGTTCATCCCCAGAGCTACTGACCCTTGACTAAAGCTGTGGATTTCATTGACTAAAGAGAAATGATGTTATATAACCGTGGATTTGTGAGTTGTTTTAGAGCAGGATGTACCAGCCAGACAATGCTCTTGAGTAACGATGATTAAATTCATTAAAATTAATGTAAAATTAATTACATTAATTTTGGTGGCCCCTGGAGGAAAGAAACTTTCAAAATTCAGATGGGTAATGAAGTCAGAGTATGCCCCTCCAAAGTGCTCATTGTAAGACACTTCCACTAAGAGCAGATTTGGCTTTATGTCCTGTTACGTGGAAATTTCACATGCACACCAGCAGGGTTGCAGGCCACAGGTGAGGGAACAAAGGAGTCTGTGTCTGAGACCTCTGGATCTCTGGGACTTTTTCATGAATATTTTAATTCTGTTATTTTTGGGCTACACTATCTTCTCAGCCTGCAATCAAGTTGCAGAGAGTATAAACCAAATAAACTGAATCCCACAAACAATGGAATACTTAAGGAAGATGATTAATGTGCAGTAACCACCAACTAATATAACCACTGGCAAAAAAAAAAAAAAAAAACACTAAACTTCTTCAGACTTTCAGAGAACTTGTCACAAGCATAATCCGGAGGGTCGACAGTCACAATTCATGAACACAGCTTAATTTTTTTCTACAAGGAAAAAGGCTAAATAATATTCTCACTGACACACACAAAATTAATAGAAAAAATACTTGCCTAGTTAGTCTATGAAACATCTTATTCACTATCAGCACGAGTGTGCATTAACCATAAGATTAGACATGCAAACTCTATCTTCTCGTCTATGTTCTTTCACGGTCCTCATTCGTCTCCCTTCTGCCTTTATTTTCAGACTTAACATACCCAGGCTTGATCTGCCCACTTCTCTGGTTTAGGGTTGAATCCAAAAAATATTTCAGCGTTTAAAGGTAGGATAAATCCCTTTAGGTCACACAAAAAGGTCTTCTAGTCACCTCTACTCATGCAAACATCCAGAAGGACCCAGAAAAGGAGGCCACATGAATGGTCACTGATCACAGATACAAATTAACATAAAACAGACTGACATAGCAAAGAAAGTAGAAGATTATTGGGTAATTTAACAAAGTGTCAAAGAGCATAGCTTTTCAATCTGTTAGATGTGGGATTACATGCCTACCATGTGAACTAGCCATGTGGACAAGGAAAGCCAATGGACTCTAAGTTTCAGTGTCTTCTACTGGCAAGTGCTGGAAATAAGAATGCTTTATAGCCTCATTGCCAAGATTAAAATAAGATAATGTATACAGCACATTTATTTCAGTAGCAAGCATAAAATAAGCACTTAATAAATGGTAATGATTTAAATTCAGTGAGGTTTTATTAACAAATTACATTTTCATGAAACCAATCCTTAATTTGTCTACATCTCAGTTTCCTAATATGTAGGTGAATTTTTATGAACATCAAAAGACTAAACATTCAAGAAGATGATGCCTAAACCACATATTTAAACAGAAATGTATACCAGAAAATGTACAATTACACCTCCAAAAGCCAAATTATAAATCTTGTAATTATCTCAGAAGAGTCAGACCTCTGTCCATGGTTGCCAGCTTTCCTAATTTTTGCTCCTCTCCATTTCAACTCAGAATGAACTAGAGAAAACCAAATAAGCCACACATTACTCAGTTTTTCCATAGCTCAGAAACACCTATAGCTTAAATGAGAGGTTATCTGGCTCATGGTTTCGTGGCTAGTTCCAAGACAGAATCATTATGATGGAAGGGCACAGTGGAGCACAGGTGCTAGGTTAATGACAGCCAGAAAGAAGGGCAGGTTTAGTGTGCCCGTTCCCACCCCCCATGATCTACGCAGCCATGCCCAAAGGTGTGTGTTAGTAATCTCCCGGTCAACTTCAAGCCAGTCAATTAAAGCTACCCATCATAGCTCATCAGTGCATCAGCTAGGATATCTCACTTGTAGTTTGTCCTCTTCCAGCTTCCCATTTTCAATAGCCTCCAACCTGACCGAACAGGTTAACCTAGATCTCTCTCCCTCTCTTCTTCAATAAACATTCCCACTTTACTGTCTTCAGGTATCTGCTCCATCCAGGTGATGGTAGCTGAAGCTATGCCTGCTCTCATATAGGTGCTGCTTGCTTATTTACACAGCACTGTAGCTGAAGGTAAAATTTATTGTCAATTTTAAAGCACTATTTGTTTTATTGCTGATATTGCATAGAAAATAGATATGACGGTACCGTGAGCATGAGGGCTCACACATGGAATAATCAGCTTAGAGACATAATCCAACGCTTAGAAAATGATCAATCAAATTCTTTTCCTACATTATTTCCAGCAGCATTGAACCTTCGACTGTTCAATCTTTATTTCCTTTGTTGTCAGACATTTTCTTTTCTTTTTCTTTTTTGTCAAGACTCTCGAGTCTCTCATTTTAGTAGTGAATTGTCTCAATGAACTTTAGTCTCACGTGTATAGATACATTGTACACGGAAACATACTGTTTTCTCCGTAACAAATTTTCTTTTAAAAGAAAGAGGAGCTTCTTTCTTTTAAGCAATGGTTTTTCCCCTCCATCATATGATGTGACACGTTGCTGTTAAGCACTGCAGCCCCCAAATGAGTAATCTCGACAAGCTATTGAACCAGGTGGAACAAGGACAATCCACCTAACATGGTTCCATTTTTACTTTTAACATGCAAAGTTGGGAGCTGGTAGTTCTTGGAAATCACCTTCCTAACCTACTAGTAGAAGTTCATGTGAAAATGGAGTCTGTATTCAGAGGGGCTAAGAAAGGGCAGATGTGCCCTTATCACTTGCTGCTGTAGAGAGCAGGAAAGGAGGGAGCCCCCCGAGGATAGAGTAACAAGATAGCTGAATCAGGAGGCAGGTAGCTGAGGCAGGAGGATTGCCGCGTGTTTGAAGCCAGTCTGTTACATCGCGAGTTCAGGACCAGCCTGGTCGACGGAGTCAGACCCCATCTCAAAAGAAAGAAAAAGGGTTATTTACCTCTAAATAAAGCAGAGCGGGGAGACCCTACGCTGGAGCCTTCTGGGCTGCTGGGTACCTGGTCCAGTCAGGCGGGGAACCCCACTTTGCATCATTTCATCTGTTGTCGTTTAGGCCAAATACAGAAATACAAAACTCTCAGCGTCCAGCGCAGGAAGCTGTTCAATATTTGAGCTGACTGTCGTGACAAACAAAACAAAACAAGCGAAAGAGCTCAAAAGAGGAACCCAGCGGCAGATCAGGAGAATAACACATAAGCCACCACAAGGCGGCCTTGGAAGCGAACAAATTACAGACATGTCTCAGGATCCTTCCCAGATGCTCTGCAGGATGCGAATTCCGCTGGGCGGCCGGAGGAGGGAGACGCTGAGTCCCGGCCCGGCCCTGGAGGCCGCAGACCGAGGGACGCCCCCGGGGACCAGCCCGGCCCGCCCCAGGCCCCGCGGAGCCGTCCCGACTCACCCGCTTCCAGCCGCGGCCCAGGTCTTAGGTCCGATCGGTTACCGGTGTCCAGGCGACCGCGAGCGGTTGAGGGACCGGCTCGCGCCTTGCGGGCTTCGGCCCGGGTCTGCGCCGGCCCTGACGCCGGCCGACCCCCCTCTCCTCGCACCGCCGTGACTTCATGCTGCTTAGAACTCAGGCTCCCTCCCTCCTTCCCCCTATTCCTTCCTTCCTTCCTTCCTTCCTTCCTTCCTTCCTTCCTTCCTTCCTTTTTAGGGTTCTGGAGATTGAGTCCAGGCTTTTGCACTAAGCTGTATCCCCACACTTTATTTCGTTTGCATCTGTTTTGTGGTAGTTTAGTTCAGTTTATAGTTTAGTTATTATTTTGAGACATAGTCTGACTGAACTACCCATGCTGGGCTTGAATTTGTAATTCTCCTGCCACTAGTTTCTCAGAGGGTCGAGATTTTCAGGCATGTACCAACATGACCTGAAACATTCTTTCCATCTCACCAGCTTTGCCAAATTGCTTTTCCATTTTATTAGAAAAGCAAGGAACAGGACGCCTTTTTACCACAATCTTAAAGTGAGAAAGATGCCATCGTAGACTCAACTTTTTAAGGACGGCTGAGCTTCATTTCTGTTCTCTTTCTAGGAGGCTTCGGAGAGCACCCTGCCCTCGTGGTCCCCTACTCTTGGGAAGCTTCCCGCCGGCAGGTCTTCCTCGGGACAGGATGACCAGATCTATTCAGTATGTGAGATGCCTGGTTTGCCTTGGTTGATGATTCCCTTGTAACATTATTACGGAGAAATAACCGCAAACTGCAGGAGAGAAAAGGAACCATTTTCTGACAGTTGAGGTGAAGAGAGGAAGGAATTCAAGCCATTTGCCTGAGTCAATCAAAAGACAAACAAAAAAATTGATCCTTCTCACAAAATTTTAAATGGCACAAAGTATATTACCCAAGTTTTGTTTCCACTTATTTACTATGACCTGAAACGTGCTTCAGAAAAGACTGAGTCTTGCCCTCCTCTCACCCGTAGCCTTTTTATATCCCCAAGGCTTGGTTTGTTAGTTTGTAGTTGTGATACATAATAATTACATTCAAACCAAGAGGTCAATATGCAAATTGCATCGTCACCATTTTTACTTCCCTTCCTCCCTTCCAGCCTCTCTTCCCCACACACCACCCCTTTCCCTCTCCACACAAATCTCACTTCTGTTTCCTGCCGTCATCACGCTTGTATTTTGCTTTCTTATTTTAAACATTTTCATATTCAAGAACCACATGATATTTAATCTTCTGTATCTAATTCATTTTGCTAAGCATAATCACCTCAAGGTGCATCTATTTTATAAAAATAACTTTATCTCTCTTTAGGCAAAATAGTACTCCGTCATGCTTAAATATCCCACTTTCTTTAGCCATTCTTCTGCTGATGCATATGTGAACTGCATCTAAGATTCGGCCATCATGACCTGTGCTGCTATAGACACAAGTGTGCATGTGTCACTACTATAGGATGTCTTTAACTCTTTTACCCAGTAAAGGTATAGGTAAGTCATATGAAATATCTACTTTCACTTTTTTACAGAATCTTCAACTGACATAATGAAAACTGACCATGATTAAAATAAAGGCTGGGGACAAGATTTTAATGATCATGGAGACAAATATTTCCAAGAAACAGGCAAATCCCTGTCATGGTTAAATCAAAATTTACCTTAAAAAACAATTCAATTAGTAATCTTTCTGAAATCACCAAGGCCTTACCTGGACTCAGATCCTTCCTGCCTCAGATGAAAATGTGGAAGCGATAATTAGCAAATTGGAAGAGGCTCCTGCTCTTAAAATAATATAGCTCTTTTTGTAGATTAAAAAAAAATTCCAGAATGGATGCTCTATTTTCTCATCTTCTTCCATTAATTATTTAAATTTAACTTGTTTAATAATACATGTCAAATTAGAAACCACATGAATCATTTGCATACCAATAAACATATACTCTTGAGAGTTCAAAGTATCCACATGAATGTATTAAAATAGTACATTGGTTTCTTTTCTAAAAGTAAACTCTCTTGCTCAGTTTTCTTAATTAATTAGAAGTCACTGCACTGGCAATCTCGGGCCCTGATGGTGGTAAGCAGAATCATTATAAATAGATCCCAAGCAACCTGTCTTCTGGTGTGTGCACTACGTAATCCTCAGGATTTGGGATGGGATGCCGTTATCACTGTGATTAGTTTACTACATGACACAGTTCACTTTTAAATGGAGATAGTCCAGGATGAGTTGGCCTTAACTGGGGAACCCTTTAAAAATTATTGGACTTTTTCTAGAGCTAGAATTTTGAAGCATAAGAGGGATTTGTCACCAAGAAATATTCTCTAATGTCAGCTTTGAAGACAGAAAAGACTCTATGGCAAAATAGCCAGAGCCTATGGGATCTAAGAATGGCGATGGCTGACAGAGAACAAAAAAGTGGGGACCTCAGTCCTGCAACTGCAAAGAGAAAAATTCTGCCAACAATCCGCATGATCCTAGGACCTTGACTTTCAAATAGGAACAGGTCCTGCCGGGACCATGACCATGAGGAGAAAACCCAGACCGATTCTGAAAATAACAAATAAATAGTAAGCTCCTATGTTTACAGTAATTTGTAACTCGGTGAGAGAAAGCTAATGCTGTGTGTCTTAGCAACTTTCTCTTCCACGGGATAAAATACCCCACATCCACAACAGTTGGGAGGAAAGGTTTATTTTAGCTCACAGTTTTAGATGATCAGGGAACATTCATGGGAAGATGGCTGGAGATGTTGGAACCAGAGCCATAGAAAGATTTTCTCACTCCCTGGTAGAACAGAGCCGACTCTGAGAGGAATGGTAGGACCAGCACATCCCTCTCTAGGTCAAGCCCTTCCAGCCAGACCCCTCCTCCCAAAAGCACATGGTAGCCATAGGTACCTGAGGCTTGTGGGAGACACTACAGACCCAAACCATAACATTCTGACATTTATGCCTTAGTTTTTGTGGCTGGGACACTGGGCTTACATTTAGTTACTTCTATTTTTGAGGGACGAAAAGGCATTTTTTAAAGTAAAAAGACAATGATGTTTCCAGAAATCTAAGAGAGAAATGCAGTGGAAACTCAAAAAGAACAGGGAAATGAGAGGAAAAAAGCAAATTGATACTAAACATATTGTCATAAGCAAGAACTCAGTAGTGATGGAGTTTAGGACCCTTGAATTTTTTTAAGTGGGAAATTATTGAGAAAATGGCAGAAGCAGAAAGGTCACTCTGACCTCTGCACCCTTCCCTCCTGAAGCAAATCCCAGAATCTACCAAAGATTTTCGGATCTCCTTTTTGACTCAAGTTATTAAATTCTCTGTAACAGGTACCCACATACTACTCAGAAGATGGGACATCGTTATGTTTACCATATGGACTCTGAGCCTGGAGTTTCTCATGATACCTTAGTAGGTCATACTTTTTTTCTCCTATCATGTAATTTTCACTCATCAAACTAACCCCCAAAACATAAGATTTGGTCCTTTGTGTCTTCATTTTCAAAGGCTTTTAGGTCTCAGAAAACTTGTATTAAATAAATTTGTTTTTCTCTTGTTAATCTGTCTTTTATTACAGGGGCTCCAACCTCTAATCTAAAATTTATTTAAAGAAAATATTTTGTCTCCTTTAAAAAGATGTGTCGAACATATTTTCAAATAAAAATAGACTTTCTGGAAATCTAAAATAAAATTAAGCAAATTATTTTCCTACAGCAACAATACATGTCAAACAATAGGATAATATATTAACAGTGTATAGAAATATAATAAGTAAAAGTTCTCCCCCTGAAAAACTGTCACTTAGGAGTAACAGCAAAAAAAAAAAAAAAAAAAAAAAAAAAAAAAAAAAAAAAAAAAAAAAAAAAAAAAAAAAAAAAAAAAAAAAAAAAAAAAAAAAAGCACATTTTCAAAGGTAAAGAAATCACTAACAGCAGACCCATGCTCAATGGTATACTACTACAGAAGCAAAGAAGAGTGAATACAGACACCAGAAAAAAATGTGTGGTTACATTTGAATGAGCTTTGGCTGTAGAAAAACATGTCCAGAGACGCATTTGGGTTCCTGTGGATCTTGGCTTGCTCTGCCTTTTGTAATCATTCATATTCAATTACTTTCTAAGACTTGAGCATGCTGCTGGTTTAATATATCTCTTAGCAGTGCTAGACCTTTTAGGAGTTGGTCTTAACAACAGTATTCTGACCCCCGTTAAGCTTAGAGTGATTTAGAGACACTCCTAGGTTGTCTGTACCACACACTGCTATGAAGAATGAATTGAATTTTTTTATTCATTGGTAATGTCTTTTAAACATGAATATTCTGTTGTGCTTCTTTTTGTTATCGTTTTATTTGTTTTTGTGGTACTGGGATCAAGCCTAGGGCCTTCACGCTGAGCTGCATCCCCAGTTCATTTTTGTTTTTGACTGTGAGACTCAGTCTCTTGCTGAGTCACTAAGTGTCTCAGACTGGGCTCGAGTTTGTGATTCGCCTGTCTCAGCCTCTGATCATTCTAAGATTATAGTCCTATATCATCGAGCATGGCAGGAACTGGTATCTAATTATATCTGAAAGAGATAATACCAGTTTGTGGCTGACGTTCTCCAAAATTCAATTATTTATATCAAATTAATTTTTACTGCAAATTAATTCATTTTTATTTTGTAAGGATTCCCTGTTGATATTCAATGACAGAGTAAGAAGTTCCAAGACAGTATTATTGACATGTCTCTTATAATGACATATAATCTAAATATTTCAAATCTAACCACTTTTTCCTTCATATGTGATATAGAACTTGGAAATAATCCAAACTATTCATATGCTGAAGATTATATTACAGTTTCTTAAAGTAAATGTCAAAGGTAGCTACATACTCAATGTTCCTATGGATATCTCTATTGTGATTTGTGGCCATTTATCTGCAAAAAGATTCTCAACGTACGTCATAAGTTTTCTTTAACACCACCTGCTTGCTGTCACGGTGGGGGTCTATCCTGGATTCACAGGCTTTGTGGAATACCTACAATCTACCTGCCATCAGCATCTCCGGCCCAAAGTGTTCCTGGGTCATAACAATAAAAGTTTTCCTAAAAGGATACATAGATAGATAGTAGATGACATAGACACAGAATCTGTGCATAAATAATTTTTGCTATTTTTATGATGTAAAGCACTGTGCTTTTTATCATTCTTTCAATTATTTTCCTGAATTAAATGAAACCAATACCAGAGTAGCTATTCAGTTATCACTTTTTACCACACTACAGTCATTTTAATGATGTTCCATTACTATTTCAAATTTTCCAAACGATGTTATGTTTAAAATACATATAAAATGTACCACTACTTCTTAAAAATATTGATGATATTGTACATCCGAAAAAGTCAAGCGACATCCTGGCCTTCATATTCATTGCTAGTGTCATAGAGATTAGATAACAAACCTCTTTAAGGGAAATCGAATAACCGATTTTAAAACATTCTAGGGATTATAGAAAGGGCAGATGCTACCACCACAGGAAAAGGCAAACAAAGACAATTAGAATCCAGAAAAAAATTAGGTAGAGTCCTAGAAGTTGGTCATCTGACAGGAATTCTGAACTTTAGCAAACTAATAGATGTGAAATAACAGAAAAAGTACCCTAAAATCTCTGTGCCTTCCAGTCTCATGTGATCTAGGAGAAGGTGGAAAGGATTCTGTTTTCTTGCCCAATAAGTCCTCCTTTGTGGGCACAGAGAAGGTCACGAGTGGTGGAGAAATGAGTCTCGGATTCTGGATTCAGCACAGAGGCCTGAGCCCTCTTCACATAATGTAACTTAAGGTTGAGGATAAGAGGAAACAACAGAAATTGTAATAAAAACGCTCAAGCATAATACATGTCACTCTTTCTGATTAAAAACCATAAAACGGCAACCCTCAGAAGGAAGTACCCGAAATCAGCACAGCGTATCACCAGGAGATTGGAAATTGTGACAGAGTGATTCTATTTCTGAATCTGAGAGACTCTTCTAGAATGCTCAAGTCTTTCACAGCCAGAGAAAAGGGGAAAGGTAAACCTCAAAGTTTCCCAGGACCATCACTGACTTCACCGAATTGTGGACGCCTCTGAGATGACAGGAGAAGTGGGAAAGTTCCCTTACATAATCACAGAATCCACAGACAGATGAATAAATGCTAAAGTGAGACCTTAAAAATGGCCTCAGGTGCCAGAGGAACAGTGCTAAAAATCAAGACTTGAGTGCGAGATCTTTCTCAGTTTGGTGAGATAGGACCAAAAACATATCACAATCGTTAATGACAGGATTTTCCATGTGGAGTGGAACCTGATATAATCTGAAACAATGGCCTACAAATGCTTTGAAAAATATTGAAATATCTGAGCCTAATTGAAATTGTTTAGATTCAGTCACTAAGCCATCAACAAAGATGGGTATTCAATCGACAATTAGGTTACGTTTGCCACCCAAATATGTGATTTGAGAATTGCTACCTAGAAAGTCACACATGTGCACTTCTGTGCACATACAGACATGTACAGGTGTGCATGCACACACACACACACACACACAGAGAAAAAGTGAGTTAGAGATAGACAGAGACAGAAAATAACCACATAATACATTGCACTAAAAAGTTGGAGTAAAACTTTAAGTCAGGGTGAACAGATACAATTTTAATATCCATAATTCTACTGTGATTATTGTTATAGTGTGGACCTGGAATGTTCTTCAAAAGCCTCATGTTATGGGGATGTAGTGGGACATTTATGGAACCATGTGCTGTGGGTAGGTAGGACCCTGTTGGAAGGGGCAGATGCTTCGAGTTTGACCTGGAGGGATTTCTGAAACTGTGAGCTAAATAAATCTTTCCTCCCTTAAATCGTGGATGTTGGGTATTCTGTCCCAGCAACAGATAAGTAACTAAAACAACTATCATTAGGGATTTCAATTTATAATTCCAACACATTAAAATAGCCTACTGTGTTAATCAGCACAATTCAGCTTCAAGTGCAAGTTTTCTCTTCAGCATACATAGGCCTATAACTCAGTAGCATCAAAAAGTTAGGATTCTACAGCATCAGAGACACTTGTTGTTGCTTCCTTCTGCTTCAGTCTGAGACTAATTCTAATTGATGGTACTTTAAGTACATAAATTTTACAAAAGAAATTCCTTGTGATTATCCTTAATGAAGCCCCTGTGGTGTGTTAGGCCCAGCAGTGACGACGGCCACTTGTCTTCTTTGGCCTTAAAATTTTCCCTCTGCCATAAACGCTATTGCTGAGTTAATTATAATAGAGGGTACGCATTAAGTTTATGTGCATGGGTTGCCTCACAGTTTTCAATATTTAATCATAACTTTTCAAACAACAAATTTTATTGTAATAAAACTCTACTTTCCATTAAACTTTAATAAATTAGAAATACAAAAGCTAATGTTCTTGCATGCTTTTCAAAATATAACAGTGAAAATTTCTACTTAATGGAAAGTCATTTGTGCTACAAATGTCTACAGTGTAAGCCAGGTTTCAGCCTCAAGACAAATTTTTATGACAAGTCACCAGATGCTAAAAAGAAGTTTTTATGATAGAAATGTCAATTCTTTATTATTCACCCTGTACTTTCAAGCCCTTTGTCAACTTAATCATTCCTGTTAATTATTTGAAGGCTCAAAAATAATTCTTCATTCTTAATATGCTATGGTATCTATTATTCTTTTTACCTCCTGTCTAAGGTGTCTTTGCCGTGAGATCTAGCTTTTATTGTAAGATTTATTCACCTGGATGGAATGCACATTCAGCTAGTAAGTTTTCTGAGGTTTTGTTCAGGAAACAGCTGCATTGAATAATTAATATTCTTCTTAAATTGTCATTGCAAAGAGAGGCTTTCTCCTTTGATTTATGTGCAAGTAGGTTTTGTTTTTGGCTTTTTTCTTTTTGACACTTTTAAATTCTTTGCTTCTCATTTGCATGGATCTGCAGCCTCAATTGGAAGAAAAAAAAATATGGTACTTATTACACTTCATGAATATTTAATATATATCAAACATGTCCTAAGTCTTTTACATTCATTTTATTTAATAATCACAACAGTTTTCTGGGGGCAGTTATCACTTACCATTGCTATATCAGTTTTATAGATGAATGATTAAAAATAATACTTGCCGAAGGTATGCTACCTCCATGAGATGGCAGTAAAAACTACCAATCCCGCCGATTCAGAGGCACACTTTGTATCTCTCTTTTTTCTGATTTACAGATGAGAAATCTGCTAAAGCTATGTATGTGGCAGCTTTGATGACAGAGGCAATTATTGCCTAAAAATGCATTTTTTCTAAAAAATGGATAAGAATCTGTTAAGCATTTGAAAACAACTTATGGGTTTCTGTGGTAAGAAAATATTTCTGGGTATATAAATAATAATTAGTTCTATTTTGTTATATTATAAAGGCTAGAAAGTCCCTACGTAAACATTTTTGGGTTTACTAATTGCTTACTGAATCCAGAAATTTATCAGAGCAGCACATTATGAAGGAAGGGCTTCACCTGAGAATATATGAGCCAAAATGTTCTACACACACACACACACACACACACACACACACACACACACACACCCCAGTCTCAGGTCTTTTGCCCTCCCTAACCCATGTCTGCTTTCCACTCATAACAGCCTTGCACGCAACTATGTTCCCATGCACACTTCACAGATGTCTTCCAGTCAAGGAACAGGATAGTAAATTCCAGAACGGTTCCACTTGTGCTTGCTAAGAGTCAGGCTTTTTGTTCCTCCGAAAAGTTTTCGCCAAGAATAAATGATAGTGTCCCAGTCTTCCAAAATTGGGTGTTGGGGTGTAGGCAAAGAGAGGGCGGTGAATAAGGAAGTCAAACATAATAGGCTCTGACAATCACAGCAGTGAACGGTACAAGTAGCTGAGGAAGTTGAATGTTTCTGTCACCTAATATCCTCCCCGAACATCCGATTGGAAAATGAAAGTAACCCAACAAGTACAAGGATATTACTGTACTCACAGAGGCCCGATTTTTCTGCTTTAAAGACCCAACATTTCCACTATGCCATCAAGCTCTAAATTACTCCCTTGAAATTATTAGTGGCAGCATTAAGCATCCTAAGGCAATTCTTTATACTTAAAAGAAGTGTAGCAATTATATTTGTTGTTAGCATTGATTTGTAGCTAAATGTATTAACTCCTGAAATTAATTTAACTTTGGATTTAAAATTCTTTTATTTAATATGTACTTAAAAAATGGGAAATTATTTTTCAAAATAGTGCTACAGACTAATTCAAAAAGTACTTGTTAGAAGAAGCTATTTATGTGTACAACAAATGTTTATTGAACACTAAATTTGATTGCAATGAACAAAAGAGAAAAATTGTTGTCATGGCGGAGCTTATATTCTGTGGGAGACAGAAAATGAATCCATATATAAATGAATATATAATATCACACACTAAGAAGGAGACTAAGAAAAATTAAAGGATATGAGAATGAATGCAGGAATTATTTTATATATGTTGTTTAGGCAGGTCCCTTAGGAAATGTGTCATTTGAGAAGTCAGGCATTAATTCATAAGGCTAAGAGTGTCACTGACTGAAGGAACCACAACCATTAAGTCCCTGAGGCATGAAAAAATGAAAGTGCTTTTGCTGTTTGCATGTGTTTATACTAGCAACGTGGTCAAAAATTGTTTGTGCAAAAATGAATGCCTTAATTAATTTGAGTTAAAGGGAATTAAGATTAAAGAGTGATCACACAGACTCCTGTCATCTTTGAAAGGTGAAAGTAATTGATACCTTCTACTAAGCCACCCACTTGGGAAGCTAAGCGTGACTGGGAGCGCAAAGCAACCGGAAACGAGTTGACAACAGTTTCAGAAGAACGACAAGAAACAAGGCAGTGAAGAAAAAGAAAGTTCTCAGAGTTTGGAACAGGCGTCCAGTGGGCATTGGAGATGCATGACCCACTCAACTTCCGGCACAGAGGCTGGAGCTACTGGAACAGAGATCTATCTTTCTAAGAATTGTTTTTCACTGCTGGTACAGTTTCCTTTCTTCTGTAGAAGAAATTGTAACTCTTTTTTTTTTTTTGCCATTTTTGGCTCCCTTTGAGGAGGAGAACTACGCAGAAACCAAGGGCAACTTTGTACTATGTGGGCGTGATTACTCTGTTCACAATCAAACAAAAGGTAATTTGCACTGCTGAAATATGTGTTACCGAGAAAAGGAAACACAAGATGTGTTAATAGAAGAAATAGCAGAGTGTCTAAAGGTAAAGAGTGAGCAGAAGCGTTAGGACACGGCATCAAACAAATAGCTAAATGGCAAGGACCGGATCTTATGGCTGTTAGCTAGAGCAACTGGGGCTGTATGAGACTGAATTTGAAGTATTAGATTTTACTATAATTGTGATAAGAGGCATTAAGATTATGACTAACAGTGCAAGAATTTGTCTTCCATTTTAGAAGAATATCTCTGGCTATTGTACAATGAACAAGATCCAGCAGTCAAAAGAAAGAAAGAAAGAAAGAAAGAAAGAAAGAAAGAAAGAAAGAAAGAAAGAAAGAAAAGACAAAAAACAAACAAAAACCTGAGAATAAGTTAAATAGCTCTCCTGATGAGACATTATTATGGATTGGACCTCACCCAGGCATTCTCCTGGGAACACTAAAGTGCCCTGCCCTGGTCCTGTCCATCAGTTCTGTCATTAATAAATGATCTGATGGGGAATGTATTTTTAAAACTAGACTATCTTGACGGAAGAGTGACAAGATTTTCTGATAGAATGGTATGGATGGCAAGGAATAGAAATCAAATACAACTACAAGGTATTCAAAGGCTTTTGTCTCATTTTGTTGTATTAGTTAGCTTTCCTGGATCTGATTGAATAAAGATGCAGTTTATTGAGGTAAGATACACAGGAGGTGGAGTGACTTTTCAAGGGATTTGGAAAGACATCAACAGTCTCATTTTGGACTGACTAGGAGTAAAATGTCCAGTAGAAATCTAAGAGGGCGGAGGAGTCCTGTGTGAATGAAAAACTTGGTGTAAGACTGCATGCATCATGTGAAGATAGATTGCAGTGGAAAATAGGGAAATGGATGAAATCACCTCAGAGTAAAAGTAAGCACCGAAGAGATTAAAAGACAGATTCCGGGGCACACCCACATGAATGCTTTTCTAACAATGAAGAAATATGACAAGTCGAGTTCAGACACCTGAGAAGGAGTGAAAAATAAGGCAGAGGAGACTCAGAAGAATGCAGAAGCCAGCAAATTAGAACTAAGAAAAGGCTTTAAGAGTAGAGAAGGATGAGCAACTCTGTCAAGTATTTGTAGTGAGAGGAATGAGGGTTGACATTGTTCAGTGCATTTCTGGTGTGGAGCTCCGTGGGATCCACACAGGGCCGTCTCCCAGAGGCAACAGAACGGAAGGAGGAGAGACCGGAGGAAGAAGAAACAGATGCTCAGACGCCAATTGTGAGGTGCGCAATGTGACCGGAATAAAAAGGCGGACTGTGGTCGGAGGGAAATGGGAGGTGAGGGAGTTTTAGCAGGATGGGAAGCACCACAACATGTTCATGCGACAATAGAAACAGTCCAGCCCAGAGGGACTTTTCATGCAAGAGGGGACGAGGGATAATGTAGATGCAAACTCAAGACCTGAAAGTAAACTGTGAGAGTAGATACATGATATATTTTCACACCAAGAAAACTTCTAGGCTTGAAGCCACATAAAATACACAAAATTTAGAAAAAGGTAGTTGATCTCTCAAGTCAGTTAAACATTTCTAGGTGAAAGAGCACAGGCACGCACAATTTCATGAGAAACAGTAGTCACAAGCTTCCCAGGCTGTAGAAACCAACAGTGACACTTGGAAGTTATGTTATACTAAGCAGTAGGAACTCAACTAGCTTGCAAGAACCAGTGATCAAAGGAAGGCTTTCTTCCAGAAGTTTTTTGTTTGTTTGTTTGTTTGTTTTTTGTTTGTTCGGGTTTTTGCCTACAGTCACTTTACTTTTGAGTAAATTGGAGGGACAGACAAGAGTGCTGTTAAATGTTTGTTGGGTATGCAGCCTGGAGGCATGATCCCCAACTTTTTGAAAGCAAGGACCTGTTTCATTGAAGACCATTCTCTTATTATAGGGATTATAAACTCCTGGTCTACATGAAATTCTGATTTTTTTCTTCTTTCAGGAGAAAAATGAAGCACAGGTAGTAACAAACACCTGTCTAGTGGTTGAGCCAAGTCACCTTCTGGTTTAATGACTTTCTTGGAGACATTTTTAATAGCTTCATAGAGCACGAAGCTTGTAGCAGTCGTGGAAACTTGGGTTAAATAGATGGACCTCTACTTAACTACTAAGAGAGAAAGAAGAGAAATGTGTATTGTACTCAAAAATTCAGTAAAGCAAATTTGGAAATCATGTAAAGGAATACAAAAAAGAGAGTCAACAAAATAATTTGGAAGTAAATTTACTTTGGTTGACCAAATAAGTTGTGAAAAATACTGCAAATAGTTATACTTTAAATTCTAGATGATATTAAGCAAACAATTAGGAAAAACCTATGAAGTACCAGCCACAATCCTAGGTGAATAAATCAGAAAATAAAGGACACAAAAAATACATCGAAATTATTTAGAGCTTAAACTTTAGCAGGCAAAATAACTGAAGAAATTATATTCATAAAAATGTACAAGACACTGAAATAGACCTAGAATAAATAAGTCATAAGTAGTCTTGAGGAAGTTAATCAATTAAAATATTGCAAAAAAGGTAGTCATTGATATTTTCTACATTCAAATGAATTCATAAACACCAGATGGAAACTTGAGGAGACTTGATAAATTGGAAACCCATGAATCCATACAAAAGTGCAACATCATTTAAAAATAAGAATGAGTTAAGAAATGGAGAGTAAATATTGCTTAAATACACATTTGAGAAGAACTCTGGAACGGTGATAAGCAAAATATTCCTTAAGAGCCTCATAGGAAACACTTTCACTCGGCAGGCCAGCCTATCTTTGCAGACACTTACCTTGCCAATGTAGTACCAAAGTAGCAATAGAAAATTCATAAACAAACAGGTGGTTCTATTCCAATAAAAGCTTATATGCTGGCAGCTTGGGTCATGGGCATAGTTGGCCAGTCTTTCTTCTAGAAAAGAAGCAGAATTTGTCAAAAGTAAGATTTTGAGAAGTAAACATAAGGCATGTTTTAGGGACTAAAAAATTCACTGATAGCTTCGTTTGAAAGGACTCTTGAAGAGCTAATCAAGAGTAACAAAACATCAACACACAAACGTATTAATATTGCAAAGTGTCAAAGGTAGAAAAATCTTAAATACTACCTGATGTAAAGAATGATCAATTTAGAAAGCAACCATAATTCTCCATTGGAGGCCAAGGCAGGGTTGCATGTGTCAGGACAAGCTGGGCAACTTAAAATGAGACCCTGGCTCAACGTGACAACAATGTTGCTTAGTCCTCCCTTGATTCCATCTCCAGTACTACAAACAGAAACAAACAAATAGAGGAATACAAGGGAGAGAGAGAGAGAGAGAGGGGAGACACAAGTGGTTCTTATTAGTCATGGTAGTAGTTAAGGTTCTGAGAACACTGAATTCATGAATTCTATACCATTGTTCCGAGTGGAAATATATACAGATAAATCTACAAGTATTGATATCTATCTATCTATATATCTATCTATCTATCTATTTACACACACAAAGAAGCACTATAATCCTAAATTCTAAAGCTAACTTATCCTAGTGAGGTCTACATTTTTATTCTACAAAAACTATTAGTTTCAGAAATGGTAACTGGCTCATTATCTCCCACATATATGCCAAAGTGGAGATTCAAGCTTGCTCCCGGGGCCCTTAGCCAGAGCACCAATATATTTTGTGCCCTTACTGCACCTGCATTCTGGTCATCTTTGCCTGAGAGCTGAAAAAAAGATGGCAGAGTACAGCCTAGGTTGGCCCCAGCTGTGAACGTAAATGTGTGTGTACGTTTGTTAAATTTCTTACTATCTTTTGCACATCCAAAGGAAACATGCATACTGTGAGTGCCGATGTCAGGATTCCAAGGAAATTCTAGCAAGTAGGCAAATTTACAAATTTGGTATTCAGGAATAATAAGGATTAACTATCTATCTGTATTCAATGGCACTGTGTATTGTACTCGTAGTTGAAAACTAAATATCATGTGATTTGTTTTGTTCCTTAAAGACACCTTAAAAATTCAGGCAGAAAAATATGAGACCAGGGCATTGTTCATAAAATAAGCAACTCAGTTTAGGTTCTGTGTCTCTCTGGGGAGTCAATTAGAGATATCAAATTGTGCAGAAAATAGTTAACATAATAAGTCCCACGCTGCTACTCTTAGATACCTGTAAGGTGAGCTGTTGGCCGGACTCTGGAAATAACATTTCAGGAACTTTCTCACCAATACCTAATGACATAAGTGACTTGTTGGACCGATTTGTGCAAATAATGTGGCTTATATTGAGCAGCTGCTTTCTTTCTGGAGTCTGCAATTTTTACACATTCTAGGCAAGAGGCATTGAGCCTGAAAACCCTAGACACTGGGTCTTTAACAAGCCTTCCTGATAGATATCATTTCACTCATGTCTCCAAGATTCACAGCTGGCGAATTAAGGGATGTGTCTGGAGTAGTCTCTGGGCAGCTTGTGCCTTGTTTCCTCCAGACTTCACCCCAAGTGCCATGCCCACGTCTCGACTCCTTTGCGTTTTTCTGTTGTAACCATCAAAAAGTCATTGCTTTAAGTGTGACTATATGCTGGGTCTTGTGAGCCCTTGGTAAACCACCAGAACGACAGGTGGCCTTGGGAACCAGCACACACAAATGAACTTGGAAAGTTTTGGGTGGCAACAAAGACACAGATCCTGCCATTTGCGACCCCGTGGGTGAACTTGGAAGACATGATATTAGACACTAAAATGAAAGAAAAGTGATCTTGTTTACATGTAGAATAATAAAAATCAAATGCTTAGTGACAGAAAGTAGATGGTTTGGTTGAGAGTAAGTACAATGCAGCAGTTATTTGGGAAGAATAAGCCTAGGTATCTAACATACAGCACAGTGACTGTCGTGAATTGCCTTGCATTGTATAATTTCCAGTGCTTCACTGTTTCCAGAAAAATGGCATCAATACACATGTGAAGAGACAAATACATTAACTTCCTTACCTATGGCAGACACATTATGTTTTATACTTTAAGTATATATGACATTTGTTTAATTTTTTAAATGCACAAAATAAATATTTATAATTATTCATTAACATTTTATAGACTTAGTGTTGATACAAGCCACAATGGCCCATGTACATACATATTAAAAGATTTCCTTTCCATTGTGAGCAATAATAAACTGAACAAAATATATACAGCATCTCTCCTTTGGAGCAATAGCAATAAGGCAAACAGGACCCTAATTTGAGAGAACATCTGAGCGTAGCTACAGCTTTGCCCAGTGCCCTGAGAGACCTTCCCTAACCATGCCTCGGGAGCGGAGGCTCAGATGTAGTGGGGCCTTGCTGAGCTGAGAACCCAAGTCCTGTCCAAATCTGCCCAAGCGATGAAAATTGGGGGTGAAAGTAACAGAAAGCAGCTGTGTGGAGTGGGTAGAACTCTGTACTTGTGCCCAGCGCTCATAAGGGTTGGGACACTAGGAGGGCCCAGAAAGAGAGGTTATTTGCAAGTGTGAACAGCCCATGAAGGCTCACTGCCGTTTCTCACTGGTTACACTCATGTTCCCCACCCAGTACTGGCCAGAGAAAAGTGACAGAAAGCAGAGGGAGGAAGCAAGAGAGGTAAGAATTAACTTGCTGATAGACCTGGCAGGTTGATAGAACCAGGTATTGAAAACGCCCACTTTCCGTGACAGATAGTAACCAGCACGGGATAAAGGCTGCAGTTGATTACTCAGGAAGTGGGCACATCAAAAAAAAAAAATCAACTTTGAAATAAATGTTCTATATGCTTCAGAGTTCAACATTATGTTTTCGTCTAATATTTTATACTATTTCTTTTATTGCCCATGTACTTTATTGTAAACAACCATCCGGACACGTTAAATAAAGTTTTGTTGAAAATATTTCAGTTTATGAAGGCCATGAAGAGGCCAGCCTCAATCCAGCCTCTCTTGAAGGCAGATCCAAAATGTTTCATACTCAGAATATTCTCACACACGTTTAAACTAGATATATTTTTTAAAGACACATTCAGCATGTTTCTCAATCCCAATGGTCTTTATTTTGTGATCAATACAAGTCAATATTTATAACACCTACAACTCAAGACTTCTGAGTCCTATTTGAAGACTTCAAAAAGGCAGCATATCAAAGTCTAGGAGTTTCATTTGATTATTTTGTTTGTTTGTTTTCTTAACTCCTTCCCTATACCACACAGCATCCAGCCAGTTGTCAAACTGTGTAGCTGCCATTTTCTCCTTTATAATTCTGACAAAAAATGTTTCTAAAGCAAAGCTTCAATCACATATATCCCTGGTCCCAAGCCACTCCCCACCGAGTGCACATTACTTTAACTAATGAAGAACTCTGAGAGATGTACATACTACATTTACAGTCATAAGGGTAGTAAAGGCAGTAGCAATTTTGCAAGAACTCTGAATTATCAGAGCTCTGAAGGTTCAGGAAAGCATTGTGTGCTAATAAGCCACTAATGAAGTACAGTAGACAAATTCAGTTACAACACAAAGTGGCAGTAGTGTAAATAATGACAGCCTGTTTAATATGTAAATAGCATATTTTGCCCTCAGCAGATGTTGGTTTCTCTTTGCCAGTTCTCCAAAGCATTAGAGGTATTTCCAAATTGTGTGTGTACAAGCAAAAATAGAGAAAATTTTGTATTATTTTGTGATCTGTGCTGGTCCCAGGAGTGTCCACTAGTAGAAGTACTTAAAGAAGACAAAGTATCTATGACCACAGAGATCCACCGAGATAGAAGGTTGTTCTGAGTGTAATGGAAACATTAATTCAAAAGGAATACATATTCCTAATATTACTGTTGTACAGCTATCTTGTGTGAGTGTTTTTGTTCAATAAAAAAGAGGGGGAAGGAGGGGACCTAGAAAGAATGCCACATTTCTATTTAATATTTAAAATAATATAAGGAAACAAGTCATTTAAGAGGAAATCTTATTTGTATTAATAGCAATTCAAGTCATGGTATTTATTGTTTCTGAGCACTCAGGGTGACTCAAGTCATTTTATTTACTTCCTTTTAACTCTCTAATTAATACTGTCACTGCTCAACGAAAGCTACCTGTGTACCTCTATAATTCGTCAACTGTCTTCCTCATTCATCGACAAAAATGAGCTTCTAGCACATTCCAATTTCCTTACAGTCTTTCTACAGAAAATTATCCACACTTAGTGTTCTCTCTTCCTACATGGAATCATTCTTAATCTAGATCAATTTCTCCATTTAAAATGTTTTTATAAGCTTATTTTTATAAATTATATATATATATATATATATATATATATATATATATATATATGGTAACATAAAATTAGAAAACCAAATTGTAAAAGTAATATTGAAAACAAATCCCTTATGCCAGATCCTTAATATTCCTTCCCTAAGATGACCTTTGGAGCCTTCAAGAAACTTAATAACTTTTTTGGCCATGAGGGCACGCTTTCCTATTACATCTCTTTTGATCTAATCTATCCAAGTCTTCGTCCTCTATGGTCAGACTTTTTCTTAATGTTTGTTGCTTGTGGGTGTCATTCAGAGCCTCCTTTGCTTCATATTTGTATGTTCTACAAGTCCTCTATCCTGACATTACTATTCCTTCCAAAGTTTATACACATTAGCTAGGTTTTAACTATCACCTATTCCAAACCTTCAACCATTGAGCAAGTTGGTGCTAGCCTAAAAGCCTCGAATACAGCCAACGTGTTCGTTTACAAAGGACTTGGAGTCTTCAAATTCATTTCTTTCCAAACTGAACTTATCCGCAGGAAAGGCTTTAACTTTTAAAAGTCACAGGCTTTCTCTGGCCTGGCCTGGTGATTTTTAAAGAATATTGGCAATAAAATATCAAAAAAGTAGGCTTGCCTTCTCATTGTTAAGTATCTACAAACGTGGATATAGTCTGAGCATAATCAATAAACCTAGAGATCTTCTGTTTGATCCGTACACTACTATGTCAATAATATCATCCTCTTCTCTTTTTTTGATGGTCTTTAACTAAGTGAACTTGCAAGGTCAAGGATTTCCTGCAAAAGCAATACCTTCAACCTGTTCTTTGCTGCTGAAGATCCTGATTTCACAGTTGTGCTAAGGTTGAGACTTTCCTGCCGCTGTTGTTTTCGTTTCAACTTTAAGTAGTAACATTGTTTGTTTAATATTTAAGATTTCAACTCACAAATTTAGGAAACTTTTTAATAAAAGAAACCATATTTTCTACCCTTTCTGCTCCCAGATAAGCTAATTGTAGTCTGATTTTATGCACGTCTTGCAGGTTATTGCTGAAAATCATTAAATGATAAATGTTGGCAATTTTTTTAGATTTTTCCATAATTAAATTAATGAGGTATCGATAAGCTTCACCCAGCACCAAATTTATTTGACATCAAAAAATGATAAGGGACAGGAAATAATAGAGCACACATAACAAATCTGAGCAAAAATCTTGAGATTCCCACGCCAGCTCCAGGGTCCTGGTCATGCTCCTTCCAGATATGAAGAGTCATGAGAGGGAGGTTGAATATGAACGGTGAGTGGAGACTAGGGAGGTCATCCTTTGTGGGGTACTTTTCTGCGGACTAGTCACAAGGTTCTGAAGTTTCCCTAGCTCAGCGTTCATATTGTTCCTGACCATCCTCTAGCACAGCCTCTGTACAGTGTTAGCCCCAGACCTCTGGGGCAGTGTTAGCCCACGAATACCAGCAGTTGCACGGCACCAGTCTCCACAAAGAAGTAAAATCCCTGTCCCCAAATATGGTAGATGACCCAATTTACTTTGGATCTACTGTAGGTAGTTTATGAACAATTCCTAGAGTTGATGCTGTGAGAGAATTTGCTAGAGCTAAATTGTCATAAGAAACTTGAGAAAAGGTTACAGAGCCAGTGATTAACCTTTGCCTCTCACCGTTTCTCTTCGCTCTGTGATGCAGATAGCTGACAGGCCTGGTACAGCGTAGAGCAAACAGTAGTGGCACGCGATTCAACACACATTGAAAGGATCACACACTTTTGAGCTTAGAGCTCCTGAGCCCGCTCTGCCCACGTTCCTAGCACCTTCAATTGGCCCAAATTGTATTTTAGGGTCCATTATTTGTAGTATCCGATGTTCAAGTCCTAGCTCCGTAGGAGTAAAAGTCACGATTTCATACAAGGAAATGATCAAATATGGTCTGAAATAAACGATAGATAAGAGTTAAGGGCGTCTGATCCAGCTGTTTAATGATGTCTTTAACAATGCAGGTGTATTTTCTTTCTGCCCCAACAGGCACAACGACTGGGTTCATTGAAGATCTCAGCGTGTCACACCCATTTTTAAGGCAGGCCAAAAGGAGAAAGGGTTTTTTTTTTCTATGATCTGTATTTTGTTAATAAAGAAATTATTTTGTTCAGAAGTCAAAACATATGTTGTTTGTACCTCATTGATTTCAAGAAGTGGCTGAGAAATGCTATTATTTTCTGAGATAGATAAGGATGAAAGGGTGCTTTAGAAGGCTCTGGATTAAGCAGCAAGAGTTCTCTAATGTTAATGTCATTAAACACCCTGTCCAAAATGCAGAATAAACCATCTCAATCCTCGATCCATCTGTAATCCCAGAACTTTAGAAGGCTGAGACAGAAAGACTGCAAGTTTAAGCCCAGCCCAAGATATTTGGGGACTTAATGAGAACATCTCAATTTAAAAAAACAATAAATAGAGTTACATGTGTAACTCAGTGTGAAGGCACTGGGTGCAATCCTCAGTTCTACATCAAAAAGAAAACCCGATGCAGATATTGATAAATTTAAGCCTCTTTAAGTGTCTAAACTAGCAAACCTAATCATGTATACATGAAATAATATTAGAATTATATATATGAACCGAAGTGTTAATAGAACTTTAAGACTGGTGTTACCAATTTCTTTATTTTATGTTTTTCTGACTTTGCAAATTTTATAAAACAGAACAAATAATGTATAAATATGCTTTATTAAAATTATGCATAGCTTTATAAATAAATTTGGAAACTCCAAGAGAACATTAACTATAAAGATAGAAATATATGGATAAAATATTTTAATGAGAAACTATTTTATGTATATGCATGAACACATACTGTACACACAACCATATACATATATACACATAAATATTTTTTCTAACTATACATTTAATATTTGTACATACATAGATATACATACATGGAACAAGATTATAAATTCTTATTCAGCTTTCTTATTGCTCAGGCACTATATCGAAACCCCATAACTCAAAGAGGAAAGGTTTAATTTGACTCACATTCTCAGGGGATCTAGTCCACGAATAGTCAGTTGACTACCAGGCAGAAATATCATGGCAGAAGTGTGTCATAAAGCAAAGGCACTTAGTTCATGGAGGCTGAGGAGCAGAAGACGGGAACAGCACAAGAACAGGGGAGGAGGGACTGGGTGTAGAACCAATGTCATATGCCCTTTAACCCATCTACACACAACTGGAAGTGTGTTCCACCAGACTCCTGGGTGGATCCCAAGCAAGTGAAGTTGACATTCCACCCTGTCTTATCCTAATATGATTCCTCTAATTTGAAAATTTTTGTTCTTTATTAAAACCCAAGTCAACTCTGTCTCTAGATTTTAAATACTTACTAAAAGTATGGCTTCATAATTATTGTATAACCATGGAATATATTCATTTTTTCATTCAGTTTTCATTTTTTCTATTTCTCTTTGTTTTACACCTTCACTGAGACTGTTCCTGGAACTGTTCTTGGTAATTAATTGGTAATTAGCTGTGACATTTGTGTTTCTTTTTACTTCTTCAGAATAAATGGGGACACCAATACTTTCTGCTGAGAATGAATGTAGTAAACAGGAAAGTGTAGAAGAAATTAGAATACAGAGGAAACCATAAGGTAAGTCAGAGAGATGTGTGCTCTTAACTGAGTGGAGAATATTTATAGCAGGCTGCTGAGAGAAGGACACCTAAGAAATTTTTCTCAGAGTAGTGATCTCTTATATCATTGATACTTGGAATTTTATTGAGCAAAATCTATATGGAACCCATTAAATAATTTGGACCTTTAATATCACTGTAATCAACAGTTTCTTCTGGGTATGATTTAATTCCATATTAGAGAGAGAAATAACACTTGCATAACAACTCCAGCTTCTACCAACTTAGTCACTCAAGTCTAGGCATTTAACTTAACAGTGTGTGGCCAATAAAAGCTGCTGAATAAATTAAATTTGAATTCTGGGATTTCTTGTTTTGATTATGTTTACAGATAAAAAGATGCCAGCCCTGTCTATGTTTCTAGGATGTTTTTTAGGAATGATTACCAGGTTTACACACAGGTTGTGATTAAATTGTGCTTTTCGGTTTTTCTTTGAAATTTGACACTATAATTTCATTTCAATTAAGATCCCAGCCTATTCAGATAGTATTTAATTAGAAGGACAAGAAAAAACTGGAGGCTATCTCTTCTGCATCAGCAACAAAAAAGTGTTGTTTTTACAACCAACTAAAGCAGTGTAAAATTACAAAGAAAAGCTCCTAAATTCGGTGTAAAAGTAGTTTAGTTTTGTAGATTTGTTTAATGTTCTCTTGTTATCCATGAAAGAATAAGAAATATAGATTCCAATATGTTTGGAGATGCAAAGTATAATTGAATTATTGAGTGAGTTTCCGGGAAAAGATGGATTTTGGGGTGCAAAAAGGCATATTTACACCAAATTTTTGCTCTTTGACTCCAAATTGGCAGATGATCGCAAAGGTATATCAAATAGGCTTAGATTAGCACCAACAGATTTTTTTTTTTATGAGTGAAAAGAAAATGCTCTTCTTTGGTTCAAAATGTTAGAAAACTCTGGATGACAGCTTAACTAATTCACATGGAGGAAAAAACCCTATCAGAAGCCATAAATTGTGTCAAAATAAATCTTTAAATGTGGCTGACACCTTTACTCATCTGTTTAAATTACTTGAAAATGCTTTTACAGGTGGAAGTGACCTTGATGAATTAGATCCTAGGGAAAAAATAGGCCGTGAGTTTTCTCTCTTAAACAGCAATTTCCATATTAACACAAGTGTAACCTATTTAAAGAGATACATATTACTAAAGAAAGAAGATCATAGATCGAGTAAATTACCTAAAGATCTCTAGTTAAAAATAAACTTTGCAAAATAACCTTATCAACCTTTGAATATTTTTCATTTTATTTTTAAATGGAATTGCCATATATAAGGATAAAAAAATAATGAGGACACTGGATAACATTTAAAGATTAGATAAAGAAGAAATAAATTTAAATATAACTAGATCTTATGACATATTTCAGAGTTCATTAAGCTAAAATATTACTCATTTATCTGAAAGTTGAATGTATGTGCTACCAATTTTATAGAGTGAAAAATAAACTATTTTGTTAGTAATGTACTTAGAATTATGAATACTACAGTATACATTGTCCTTAGATTTTAATTCTTGATTTTTGTCTTCGTTATTAAAACTAACTGAAAAGTGGGTGACTACAGAAAGTAAGAGATTAAACATTTGTCTTAGTTACTTCTATGTTGCTGTGACTCAATATACAGCATCCATAATTTTAGAGAGGAAAGATTTATTTTATCTTACAGCTTCAGAAAGTAACAGTGGATTCATGGGTCGGTGGCTAGAAAGTGGTGGAATCGTACGGCTGGCTGCAGCTGGAGCCACAACTCCAGAGACAGAGTTTCTCACAGCATGGCAGAACACAGAAAGTCTGGAAGGAAGGGCAGAACCAGCGCAGGCCCCTCCAGTCAGGCCCTAAGCGTCGGCCCCACTTCCCAATAGTACACAGTATCCATAAGTACATGAGGCTCTTAGGGGACACGTCAGATCCAAACCACAACAACACTGGAAAATATCCTTCTGACATAGTTGAATACATTCTACAGGCAATTCAATATGATTACATTATTTACATTAATAGCTCTAATGAAGCCAATGGAGGTTGTATTCATTGAAATGCAAATGTGTACACTCTTTATTATATGTTTTCTGGATTACAGTGATTCTTACATTAAGCTTTTTGTTGGAGAACAGTCAAATTTTTGCCGAAGTGTAGCCTGAA
This sequence comes from Ctenodactylus gundi, assembly GCA_004027205.1. NCBI lineage: Eukaryota > Metazoa > Chordata > Mammalia > Rodentia > Ctenodactylidae > Ctenodactylus > Ctenodactylus gundi. Next base: position 456,064 of record PVKB01000231.1, read on the forward strand.
GTAAATTTCAATTGATCTCAACAGTCCTCCTTGGGATAAATTCTGGGTAAGAGGGCAGCCTTAGAGGTGACATTCTATGCCAGGATATCCTCTATTGGCTATTTGGAGCACCTAGAAGTGTAGCTGTATTCTGTGGCTCTCTCTGGATCATTATAATTTTTACTTGGGTCTTCTGTTTTGGGTTCTGATTCTTGGGAAGCGGGAATCAATAGCCCAAAGCAGTCCACAGTAGGAGTCACTGCGCTAGTCCAGTCAATCCTGTGTAAACTCTTAAGTCTTGGGCTGGTTCATAACACTCCAGTGTCCTAGAATCTGGAAGCTTTCTTTTCTTCAGCAATGGAAAATATGTTGTCCTCACAAAAATTCTTAGAAAGTAATGTATCAAAAGTTTCATCAGTTCTGATAAGCTTTATAGAATAGCAGAATACATTAATATTAATCAAAGAATTTAATTAAATTTCCTTTTCTGCTCTACACATAAGCAAATAAACCCAGATTAGCTAGCTAACCTAGTAAAGGGTATAAACATTCAAAAAGAATAAATACTACTAATGAACTGTAACAGCAGATACAGTATGTATAATTTACCTCATATGCAAAATCACTTTTTTACCAATTGGGCACAGACTCTACCAGAGGGGCATGCTATGCTCATGTTGATAATTTTCCCCAACATACATGTCAGGGGCACAACACTGAACTTTCTGACTTCCAGGTATAGATTGAACAAAGGCATCAGATTAAAGATTTCTGAAATGAGTTCAAGGTCTTTTCTTATCTGAGAGTCTTTCTTTCCCCAATCTGTCTATGTGAAGTTGGGAATTTTAAGTTGTTCCACTCAAGCAAATAGGATAATCAACATATATCATTATTAACTTATAGATTTTGTATCTCAAAGGAAATCCTTGTTAGTAGAGCATAGACTTAACAATTCCCATGTATTATTTTTGTATTCTACTCTGAAAGATGAGCTATCATGTTGTTCTAAAGATGAAAATTCCATGAACTACAATGAGGTTACTCATGACCAATTGCAAATCAGAGCATACATGACTATCTTTTTGCTTAAAAGAAGATCTTTTGGTTTGATTTTTAAGGCCTAAGTCCGATTGCAAAATAGGAGATCCTATAGACAAAAGGAAAAGATCAAACTTTAGAGTTGAAATTGTGTTTTGTTTTCTTTCCCTCCCATTTCCTACTTCACATTTAAGCCACTTGGTATAATCCTCAATTTGTTTATCTGTTTGGAGAAGTAAGACACTATAAATATTAAATAATAAAATTAACAAAGCCAAAATCCAGAACTTTTAAAAATTTAATAAGATGTATGAATGCTTAGCAATTCTAACCAACAAAGAAAAAAATACAAAACACCAGTGTCAGTATTGGGATAACTATATCGCTAAAAATTCTGTGGATATTAATAAGCAAATGTTGGAATATGTAAATAAACAACTTTATCCTAATAAATTTGGCAGCATAGATGAAATAGGCAAATTTCTGGGGCGGGGGGGAGCCCTCTTGTTTTTAAACAATGGAATGAAACCATCAGCAGCAGCTGAAGGCATTTTCATATATTTTCTTTTCTTTCTTCGCCAGAACAATATGGAGTCAAAAGAGTGACTGAGGATCATCTTGATTTTTGGAGTTTCAGAATTCAGTTAATGTTTGTTTTTAATTTTAAAATTTATTCTTTTAATAATGGCTGCTCCTGTTGCTAAAAGTGGTTGTTATGTTACATCAAATGTCTTATTAGTATCTGATGACAGTTAAAAAATGTTGAAATCCTAAAATTTTATGAAACACACATTTTTACTTTTGAGATGGGATGTCTCTATGCTGCCTAGGTTGGAATTCCTGGATTCAAAGAAGCCTCCTGCCTCAGTCTGCCAAGTAGCTGGGACTGTAAGTAGGAACAAAACCACCCCAAGCTGGAAAAATAGTTTTATATTCCATTGCATTTACATGCCTAGAATAAACTCTAAGGTAGTCTCAGTGCTTTTAAATGTAGCATTCTAGTTTTGACTGGCAAATATTTCATATAGAATTTCAGTATCTCTATTTAGAAATGAAATCAGTGTCTCAATTTCATTGGATATGAAGAATTGGAAATACATCACTTCATTCAATGAACTGAAATACTTCCATTTAGTATAGGGTCCTTTAAATAACATAAAGCACTTTTGAAATTGAAATCATACAGATGGAAATTTACTGCATGCTACAGGTGACATTTTGGTTGTGAAAAATAAATCATGTGATAAATTGGTAGCCATCAGAGAGAAATCACTTCTCAGCTGTTTACTCGGTAAGAAATTATCTAAGTGTTCAACAAATAAAATAATGAACATTCTAGAAAAAAACGAAGAGGGAAGGTGAACTATTTGTTTTACTGCCTTTATCTGAAAGAAGGGACAGATTTTCCAAATATAACCATGTAAAATCCCGTACAGTTAACACTGGAAAATCTAATGCAAGAAAACATTTTTCTTTCTTAATGACAAAAAAAGAAAAAGAAAAGAAAAGCTTTATGAGTCAGGTCCCAGATGCCGCCCTAAGGAAGACCTGCGTTGGGAAGGACCAACTAGCTGCACTGGCACAGCTGTATCAGGCAGATACATTTTTGACACAACACCAGACACTCACAACTCAAAGGAGGCAAGCTTTATTTAGCTTATGGTTTGGGAGGATGCAGTCCAACATCGGCCAAGATTCACCCACACATGCTAGAAGTGCGCTCCACCAACCTCTGGGGCAGATTTCAAAACCGATCATTAGAAATTCCACTCTAATCTCTACAATACTCAAAATGCAACTGTAAGATAGGGGTAGTAAAACCACAGGTTTTTTTCTTTTCAAAAATGGAGGAAAAGGCGTAAGGAAGGGTGGCTCACCCATAGCGATTCTGAAATCTATCTTAGAAAATGCTGCCAGTTTCTCTTCCATCAGAAATGGAATACACCTCGATTAGGGCCCAGTCCACTTCCTAGTAGCAGCTCCCTTGTCTATTCGTTTTGTTTCGTTTTCCATACTCTTCACTCAGTTTTCTGAGATGTTCTTTTTTACCTGTGTACAATCACGGATGAGTAGCTTTTGTAATCTGCTTCCTTCAGGCACGTTTTAAAATTTGAGTCATCTATGTCTACTTTATTCATAATTAGTAGCCCTCTCCCAAGTATAACTTCTTTAAAAGCTTTGTAGGGTTCTTGTATATTAGGCTATTTCAGATTAAATTCTCTTTAATTAAACAAAACCATACCCTCTTGTCCTCTCAAGACATTCTTTATAGGGTTAGAGCACTTATCTAGCAATCGCAAGGGCTTCTATTTTACTCCTCAGTACCACATAAGCCAGGCATGGTGGTGTGTGCCTGTAACCCCAGCACTCTGGAGGCTGAGGCAGGAGAATCGGTGCCTGTTGGAAGCCAGCCTGGGCGACATAGAGAGTTCAGGACCAGCCCGGACTACAGAGTGAGACCCCATCTCAAATAAATAAATAAATAAATAAAATCACCACTCTACAAAATGATAGTATCAGGGTTTAAAAAAAGATGTGCTTTGAAGATATATTTCTTGAAGATAATTTACATGATCTCTAAGGTGTATTATGTATAAAATTGTAAGCAGATATAAATATTAACTAACCCAATTTAATGATTTCAAATTGCACACATATATCAAGTTATCTCATTGTACCCCATAAACATGTAAATTGAAATAATTCATTAAAACAAGTTTCAAAAGGAACTGATCTGATCAGTTTTTATCCATGGGGCTATTTTTTAAATTTTACTTTCAAAATATCACTTCTATATGACAAAATGCAGCTCTCATTTACACGGTATTGGGCTGGACGAACTCTGCAGCAGGAGGAAGCCTTCGTGCAAAAAACAGAAACTCTGGTTTAATCGGAGACTGACTGGTGTTTCTCCCTTACAACCCCTGAGCTAAGATCAGACGATGGAAGAGTGATGTCCCACCTGCACTCCCTGCCTAGGTGCAGCGGCATCCTGTAAACTAGCAGCCTAGGCCAGATCCCTAAGCTATGCTTGACGAACTGCCACGTAGCGACTATGAAAGTCTTGCTTTTGTCTACTCCCGTCTGTCAAGTCCAACTCGACAAGTACCACTCTGTCAAGTTTAACTCTGAAATTACACAAGAGGCAAACAAAAAGAACTCTGCAAAAGGTAAAGCGGATAGCAACTGGACTGAGACTCCTGGGACTTGAAAATAATCACAGTAACGTGGTTCCTTATCTGTTAGGCACCGGCTGCTTCGCTCCCTGGGCCCCACAGAAACTTTCATATGCCAAAACCCTAATTCTTATTGTTATGATATTTGGAGGTATCCCCTTTAGGAGTTGGCCAGAATTAGATCAAGAGAGTAGGAATCCACTACTATGGAATTAATGACCTTTTATTAAAAGGTGAGGAAACACAAGATGTGCTTTTTATCTAACATTATGCACATTCCATGGGAGGACAGTTTCATGAAAAGCAGGAAGTGGGCCCTCAGAAAAATTTAACCACACACACATATATAACACTGAACTCAGAATTCCAGCTTCTAGAACCACAAAAAAGTCAATGTCCATTGCTTAAGCCATCTAACTTTTAGTATTGTTAAATTTCTTGTTGTATTAGTCACTTTCGTGCTGTTTGGACAAAATAGCTAATACCCGTGAACTGAAGAAAGAGGAGTTTATTTTGGCTCACAGTTTTAGTCTTAGGATTTAGTTTTAGTTTTAGGATTCAGTCTGTGACTGGCTTGCTCTTAGGGAGAAATCACATGGCAGAACAATCTGGCAGAGGAAGGTCGCTCACCACATGGCTGCCCAGAGGCCCAGAGAGGAAAGGAGAGGCTGGGGAAACACCCTGCCAGGCCGCATCCCCGGTGACCTGCCTTTTCTAACCAAGGCTCACATCTGCAAGTTTGGGTGCAATATTTTAAATGGAAACCATGACAGAGCCTGAACTGGCTAGGCTGTCATAACAGAAAACAGCAACTCGATTTTAACAATTCCTGGCTGTCAAGCTTGCACCAAGAGGTGGCCCAGAGAGACACACTCCTTGCGTCAGATCAAACTACCAAAGACACCAGGAACCCTCAACATGGGCAAGGATGGTGTACAGGAAGCCTTGACAAGAGGAAGCAGTCATGAGGCATGCTTTTGCCCAGTTTCATTTACCCATCAGGAGACAGCGGGTGCCTGGCAGAGGGGTCAGGGGTCATTCCACAGCAAGCCCTTGGCACAGAAATCCTACTCCATCCCACATAAGCCGAGGGGCCTCATAGCAGATAACACTCCATCTGTGCTCATTGGCCTGAGAACCATATCCCTGACAAAACGGTGCGGTGGTGTTAAGCTGAGAGAGGCAACAGAGCACCTCCATAGAAAGTACCCAATCCACAAAGTGTTCCCAGCCCGGATAGCAGCAGGAAGCCTACTCGGTAAAAACTCCTTCCACTACTCAGGCAGCGCCAGCAGAGGAAATTAAGTTCCTACATACTAGCAGAGCCAAGCAGGGCACAGTAGCCCTCCAAAGGCCCTGAAATTAAACATTTTGAGGATGAGAGCCTAAGAAATTTAGCCAGGAACTTTATGCTAAACTCAAATAGAGTGACTTTCTGACAAAATAAAACATCTAAGTAGGCCTTGCAGTCTCTTAACCTTTAGAAAAATGTCCAGGAAATAATAAAAAAAACATCTCATTATATCAAGCACCAGGGAAATCACACCATGAAGGAGAAAAAAAAATTAACTGGTGTCAGTACTTAGACGTAGAAGTCGTTGGGGTTATCAGACAAGCACTTTATGACCATCACAAAAAGAGCTCAACCAAGAACTACATGTTATGTTGAGACAAATGGAAAAAGAGAAACTTCAATGGAAATTTTCCCAAAGAAATGGAAATTATATAGCTGAAAATTGCAATAATAGCAATTTTAAGAAGCCTACCTTCTCGATATTAGAGAGCAGATGACAGGAAACAGAATCACTAATTTTAACGATGGCTTAATTGGATCGACTATATCTCTACAACAGAAAGATAATCAACCGAGTCCCCAAGAACCCGAGGAACAATAGCAAATTAGCCAACATTTGTATTTTTAGAATCCTATTGGGAGAAGAAAAGGTGGAAGAAGATTTTTAAAATACATAAAGAAAAGATGGTCCCCGAACGTTCCAAATTAGCCGGTAGATATAAAATCATGCAGATTAGAGGGGTGAACCAATTCCAAATAGGATAAATGAAATCGTCATGAAAACACAGCATAATTAAACTTCTGAAAACCAAAAAGAAAGAAAAGAAGGAAGGAAAGAAAGAAAGAAAGCAAGAAAGACAATCTTCCCAGATAAAGATTCCAGATAAGATGGCATATTACTTAGAGAAGAACATCTAGGACATCTGTGTGAGATTGTAGTTCTCATCTGAATCAGCAAAGGTCATAAGTCTTTTTAAAATGGTAGCCAAGGTAAGTAATACTCAGTGAGCAAATTGTGATAGAATGAACTGATATAATACTCAAGTTCAAAGCAAGTTCTGTCTAAGGGTGGCCTAGGGTGAGGCCAGTTTTGAACACAACCAATCTTGGGAGGGAGGGAAAAATGGAGGGAGGGAGGGATGAAGGGAATGAGGGAGGGAGGGAGGGAGGAAGGGAGGGAGTTTACTACCGAACCCACCCAGCTAGCTTTCTTTTGATGTAGCTGTCATTATATTTTCCATTCTATAATTTTCAGTTTTAATAACAATTTTGTTGAAGGATTTAAAAAATTTTCTCATTTGTTTTTTTAAAAATATGCAATTGTTATGACCATTATAAAATCCTTGTCAGGCAACCCTAATACCCGATTCATCTGAGCTCTGACATCATTTAATAAAGGAGATTGCAAGTAAATTTCATGTTCTAAAAGAGATGCAGTTTACTGACACAATAGGAGAAACGGGAGAATGTCACACTGGTGGCCCAAAGCTGCACAATTTGAGAGGCACTGCGATCAAAAGGATGTGTATTACTTAGGGAAGAAATTTTGAAAGAACTTACTGCAGAGATTCAGAACCGCAGGCAAAGTAACCAGCTCCTGTTTTCTCGTGGGCCACAGCAAACCCTGAAAAGAAGCGGCCCCTTCTGCAATCCTTTTCACAAGCTTCCCTTGACTTGAGCCTGACTGATCACTTCGAAGCGTTCGCTGGAGGAGAGTGCCACCCTCTGTTTGATTTTGGCAATGACAAATCCTGCGGGATCCTATGGGGAAGGCTGCTGCGGGATGCTATTTTAATATGAGGAGGAAGCTGTGTCCCTGTGCTTAGTGATGGCAGCCTATTTTAGAGCATATAGAGGAATATAAAATCAATGAGTTGATTTAAATCCTGGAGATAATTTCTATATAAGGAGTTATTCCTTCCTCTATGGTCAAATAGAAAAGAAAAGCTTTCCACAAAAAAATAGTTAATAGCATGTTAATGTGCTCACTGGAAATTCTGGCTAGAAATTATTTTTGTTAAAACTGTGTTTTTAATGGAGGCATGAGGTTAATTATTCATAATGCACAGGTATCTGATTTGAGCTGTCTTGTCATGTCACTAAATTAATCATGAATATGTATTTGTGAAACATTTTCATCATATCTCACGATTTACAGAAGCTTCTGCAAATGCCCATAATGCCGCCTTTCATTAACTTCGCTAAGCTAAATGCATTTTCAAGAAAGAAGCCTTAAAAAGGCCATGAGACGTGGGCCAAGGGACTAAGCTGAATTTTAACGTGGAAATTTGTTTAACAAAGATTATGAGAAAATATTCATGAAGCAAGTTATTATTCAAATAAAACAGGAAGAGCTGCTATTTTTGTATACAAATGAAAAAATGAAGAAGGACAGGTTTTGCCTCTTAATGTAAGCAGTGGTGTAACTGCGAGAAATGTGAGAGCTATTTCCACTTAATGCAAGAAATGTTATATTTGTTAATATAATTAAAGTAGGAATGAAGTAGTTAGAATTCACATACACGGAGCTACAAATTCCAGTTAATGTAATGCTACTATATTTGGGAAACAGAAGAGAATAAATAATTATAACATATATCGAACCAATTCATTCTAATTTAAAGCATGTGGCTGAAATGACATATCATTCATGCAAATCACATATACTTGCTGGAGCCAAGATGAAAGGAAGGAGACAAAATAGAGATGATTTTTTTTCCCCAAAACATTTCATTAATGGAAATCCAAAAATGCACGCAGGTTTTCATCATCCCTCTATCTAGTGTTTATCCAAAGTCCATTGAGTGAGGAATTGCTAGATGAGATATTTTATTAGCTGTTGCTCAACACATTTACACGGCGCACCACGGGGAAACCTTCTCAATCACCGTTAGGCAAAAAGATGAGGCATATTACACTGGAAAGTTACCAGCTCGGTCTCTTGCTACCCACAAACCCACATCCGGGTCTCTCGTCGTCTCTTCCTCACTCAGGCTGGGCCACAGGCTCAGGAAATTTCCTAAGGGTTCTTCCTAAGCCCAGCGCTTGAATAGTTACCCCATTTTGTCCAGGGTCTTCTTATATCACTGGCTACTTAACCGGGAAGATTAATTCCAGCTGTGAGGCAGTAAAGACAGATAATACCGGGCTTGTTAAATTGTAGTCTGAGCTGGGAGGACAGCCAAAGCCACAGGACAAATATGGAGCATTAAGCATTAGTTTTAAGCTCTCTCAAAATACTTTTGTATATATAGTCTCAGTTTTTGCCTCAGAAAACCCTCTTGAGAGAAGATGACATATTTTCCTGGAAAACTTGAATTTAAATTACATCAAATATAAAGCTTTGATATTTGTCTTTAAGATACTTATGTAATATAAGCTGAGAACCAAAACTTGCTTCAAGAAATTATATAATGATCATACAGTGTAGATTTCTTATTTAAAAATAAGTGCTTACATTATAATATACCATTAAGCTATTTTTTAAAAAGTGATGTTTCCTCTCAGCATAAGAGGAAATGCTGTTGAATTTAACTTATGTGAAACCAGCAATTCAGTGGCTCGTCAAAATCCCAATGGGTACAGAGAAAAATACTAGAAAATAATGTTCAATGAATATTGATTAATAATCATAAGTAGGATAATCTCTATCTCACAAACGTTCCGCGGAATCTTTCTCTGCAAGTATGCATATTCTCAAGTCTTGCAGAACAAGTAAAGTCCCTTCGCATTGCAATGAGAAAGAACACAAAAAGATCCAAATTTGGGCACTTTGGAGTTATGGTGCTGATCTATTCAGCCAGACATCAGCTCCTTAAGTAGATCGGACCATGTTAAGATGAACTAAAAGCCCAATCCAATCATTTGATGGTATACCTGGGCACAGCCCTAGAAAGCACAGGAATCCAGAATTTTATTGGATTATTTTACTTCCTAGAGCTTCAAACAATCCAAAAATATAAAAAGTTGGTTAAAATTCGGATTTTATATTATTTATGAGTAAAATATGCTCAGAAAATTGACAGGCCAAGAGGTTAGTAATGTTTATTTATAACTCTGCAACTACGGAATAGCCATTGATATAAAAGCAATTAATGTTTTAATTACAAATGTGCACTTACTGTGTTCTTTTGAGCAAAGTCGGCGAAGCCTCTGTTTGCTTTTCCCTTAGCTGCAAGAACTGAATGCACTTAGAAATAAAGCTAAGAATCACAAGAAGCAAGAAAAACTGACTTCTTTGAGCTCGTTACCCCTGACTCGGGTGTTGTGCTCGGTGAGTCCACTCTGGGGAGCACTGCAGCTGCCTGGCATAAAGCTCGGCAACAGCATCATTAATTTATAAAACAGGTGTTACGTTTACCTTTTCCTTCCTTTGGTGACATTGTTTGAAAAAAAAAAGATAGGCTCATATAATCTATAATTCAAATGTTATGCTAATTTGTTCAAATCCACCAAGCATCACTATATGAGGGAGAAATTGGTTTGTGGAGTATTTGAAAGTGATAAATTGATGATTTTTTAAAATGAGAAACAATAAGAAAAAGCGTAGAAGAACGACGAATGTGGTTGTTTATTGCTGTTTGGATTTGGTGTTGGTCTTGTTTCTAGGTTTCAGTGCTGGGTGCCTTTTTCTGTGCACTCTTTTTGGTAATCTATATGGCTTTCTCCCATTCATGTGGCATTTTATCCCAAAAATTATATTCACAATTCCAACTCTTGTAGAGCCCAGGTGCTTACTAGTAATGGATTTAAATGAACATTTAAATTTTTTGCTCTGTTTCAATACCTCTTCTTTCTATTTGCACTAATTTATTAAAGGTACTAGAAGAAAACCACTAATGAATTTATATTAACCAAGAAAAATAGAGAAGGTAGAATTTATTATCATTGGTATAAAAATGGAGGCCTCTGAGACACAAAGGATCTAAATATGAAAATGCATGTTGCAGTAGAGGAGGAGAAGGGTCCACGGCGACAAGGAAACGCAAAGCAACTTCTGGTAATGTTTCCAGACAGTGCTTTGGTGACATTAGGTAGGCCCAGTTTGTATCAATTCATCAACCTGTGTACGGGTGACATATTTCGCGAAACTATCATAAAACAAAACACATGCATCCAGGGAGCATGCATTATCTTCCACCTGTTTCAGCTTTGCCTGGATGAAGTGACCGTGAAAGTGATTTAAGGAACCTCCCAACGTCATGGTCAAGTGCGTGCATTCCTTACCAAAGGGAAGGTAGTGCTGAACTAATCAGCTTCGGTTTTAATGCTGGCTCAGACCGTTCAACAACCGAATGTTCTTAGGCAAGCGGCTTTGGCTTCCCCTCTCCCAAAGCTCAAGTTTCTGCTTTAGGAATTGATACAGGCTCGTTTGATGAGATACTAAGTCCCATCTTGCTTTTCCTCAAGTGAGATGGACACTCTCTGTGATTTCTTTGGCCTATTTTGTTCTAGAAGAAATCAACTATTGTTTCTGTGTTTCGAGATGAATCCTAAGAAAACTTCAACCCCTTTTTAAAAGAAACAACTGGTCTTTCTGGAAAAAAATAGACTAAAATAAAAAGTTTAATTGCACCCTGGTTGAGTAGACAGGGGGCAGCTAGCATACATCACAAAAAAAGGAAAAGTTTAGAGGGCTGCTTCTGAAGCAGGTGGGGAAGAAGCAGGATCTGCGAGCATGGGAGATCTGGTCCCAACCTCTTAAGGGTCTCAGTGAACAATAAAATGTCCATGAATCGGTCTGCAGTGTCCTTGAAAGCTTTGAACAGTTTCTCAACCATAACCTGAACTTTTTGATGCACTGGGCTTAATACCTGTTTTCTGAATCACCTTGTGTATTATAGAACTTTCAGGAACTTCACTGTCCTGTACCGACTGATGCCATCAGCACCGCCCCCCCCCCCCCCCAAGCTGTAACAGCCAACAATGTCCCAATTATTGCTAAATGTCTCTGGAGACCAACATCCTATTCACCCCACTGAGAATCAGTGGCATCAAATGAAGTACTACAATACAAGCTGAATAAAGGACAGGAACTGCAAGTCTACCTGCCTTTGACTGGGCCTCTAAAATTGACCAATGCACGTATAAAATCATCTTCATACAACCAAGCAAAGCCCATCCCAGTGTCTCATCAAGATGGTATAAATCTGCATTGCACACACCCCACATCAATCCCAGGGTGATAGGGTGGAAAACAACTGAGAATCTTTCTATCCTAAACTCAGGCAGATGGGGCTTAAGTCTGATTTGATTTAATTTGATGTGGATGACTCAAGTAACACAGCAGTTATTTTATGTGCCGTGGTGCAAATTTGTACCTGTTACATGCATTTTGAAAAACTTAGCAATGCTCTACCATACACAAACACCCAATAAATATTAAGTGTGTTACTATTGCCCATGCTTTACAGCTAATGAAAGTAAGAAAGAAGCTAAGCAATCTTTTCAGGAATTAGAAAAAGGTAATAAACAAAATGGGAAAGAAAATGGATTACTGTGTGTGTTCTTCCTCTACATAATATGATTGTCTATGTTAATGGTGATTGCTAGAATATCCGAGAAATACTACCATATCTTTCCTCAGATCAGCTTAGAAAACACCAGCATTCTTTATGCTCCTGACACTCTTAATGTTCACCTCAAGGTACAAATAACAGATGACACATAATCGAGTACAATTTGTGGTGATCGCGTTTTCCTCTTCTTTTCCTTCTTTTTCTTTTCTCTTCTTTCTTTTTTTGCTTATTTGGACAGTCAAAGCATCTGAGAAATATAAGAACTTTCCAGGATGAATGGAATTAAGAATCAAAATGATGGTATCAAATGAATACAGTTTGTGGGTGTTAAAAACATTTTTAAGAGAAACCTTGAAATAAGATAGTTGAGCAAGACATAGGATTTAAGTGCAAATTTCAAAAAATAAGTAGTAAAAGTCAAAATTCAAAGAACACTTGGTGACTAGGAAAACAGCATTTCTATCGTAAGTGTATCTACTGCATAAAACCCCGCAAACCTAGCCCAGGTTTTTCGGTTTTTCTGTCTCAGCCTTGAGCTACTTCATCACCTCCAAGATCCTTCCCTCTGCACACACACACACACACACACACACACACACACACACACACACACACACACATGCGCGCCTTCCTTCGTACAATTCAAAGGTATTGACTGAGTCATAGTCTGTCAGGGAGCCAGCCTTTGTCCAGGCTGCTACCCTCTTCCGCGATTATACTACACTCTGATCTGATTTACTCACAAATTCCAGTCTTTTCTTCAAATTCAAGACTCAGATTTATATCCTTGTGTATGTAACAGAAAATCACCAATGTCGAGTCTTCTGTTCCCAATTGTGTTCTAACTCTCACTACACTACTTGGTGATTTATGCTCAAGGGTGCCTTCCATGTACCAGGTACAGAATTCCTAACAAGTAAACCTGTATTCATCTGGAACGATCTAAAGTTATGTTTCACCCTTTAGTTGGTCACCATAAAGTTCATTTATCACAGTATTTATCAGATTCTTTAAATCATTTTTAACTTCACAACTAATTAAATAAGTCTAATGACCTTTCATGATTTTCAAAAAACTTAGACCTACCTCCAAAATTTTCTTGGCTCACTACCCCACGAGGAAATTACTACTTTTTCTTCTGTGCATAGTTCCAAAAAATTGTTATTTTTGTTTCTTTTTCTTTACTTTATTTAGTATGCATATACATTATCTAAAATAACTTGTGTGCCTGGTTGTATACAGGCAGTAACTATTCCGTGCACTGTACAAAGTGTGATTTTTTTTTTGAGTTATCTGTGTTGATTCCTACAGGATGGTCCTATTTTAACTCACAGAAGATAAAGCAAAACTTTCATGTTTCATTTAAACCTCTTTGTTGAAAAAGAGGCATTAAGCATTAAGTTTCTCTTCAATATTTTAATTTCCAAGAAATGCTACAGTGAGTATTCCTTGCCCTCAGGCAGAAATATCTGGAAGTCAAACTGCAAGGTCACAGGCTCAGAAAATTGACTTTTAATTATAGCTTACAAATATCTGCATAAGTAAATCAAGGTATTTATATCCTAAATATAAGTTAGAGAATGGTCTACATTCTATGTATTTTCTGATACTTTTTATGCCCAGATATATTTACAGAGCAATAAACCAAATCTCATTTTTATTTTACATGTATTTATTTCATTAGATTAATTTGAGAAGGGCAAAATATTTTCACAGGACAGAATATTTCCATTCAAGAATGTAGCAAAGTTTTGTTTATTTAGATCTATTTATTTCACTGAATAAATTTTTATTACTTTCTGTATAAACATCTCACATTTTTAAAATTGTTGTTTTAGCTGAGTATTTTACGTTTCTGTCACTGTGGTAAGCAGACTTTGAGTTTTAATTTTTCACTTCTTATCAATGAGGATTAGGAAAAGCTGAATTTTGAATGAGAAATTTTCTCTTGCCAATTTGCTAAGTTCTTTTATTAGTTTAATTATTTATTTGATTCTATGGTCTAGAAACACTGTCAATCTTTTCAATGTTTCAGTAGTTCTTCTTTTCTTATTTTAATTTAAATCACTGGCCCATTGTTCAAAAAGGGTAATAATAATTATTACGCATTTGTTTATGTCATAAGTGGCCAGGCTACTGCTCGATCCAGTGGCGGACTCTGGCAATGTCCACATGTTCCTGGCTTCTCAGGCAGGCAGAGTGCTGGAGCTGTGGATTCACAGAGGCTTACCCCAGATTTCAGACGAAGGCCTTGGAGGCCAGGCAGTGTGCCCTGAGAGGGCAATGTGTGGAGTTGTGAAGGAGAAGCCAAAGATAAAGTGGAGAACGCAGGAATCCAAAGAAGCCAGGAGCCTGGACCGTCCACTGAGGAAAGCTGCCATCTGTGAGTGGATTCAGCCCAAAGCAAAGAAGATGGAAGTTGCAGCCCGCTGCAGTGCTGTAGAGGGGGAGGGGGCCCCCAAGCCCTTTGCAATGGACGTCTTTACTCCAAGTGCTGGACCTGGTATTATAGATTTTAACACCTGCCCTGCTGGGTTTAGAAATTGTTCTGGCGCTACTGTCTCTTTCCTCCTATTCTTCCCTTTTGGAATGAGAATGTTTACCCTGTGCCGTTTTATGTTGAAAGTGCTTAACTTTTTGGTTTTAACAGGCGCTCACAACTGAAAGTTTGTCTTGAATATCAGAGGAGACTTTAAACTTGGACTTGTTAGTAGTGCTGGAACTATTGGGACTATGACGATTCTTGGAAAAAGACTAAATACCTCTTGATTAAGGGAATAAACATGAGTCTTTTGGGGGCAAGGGGTGTAATGTGGATCTGGAGTGTCCCCCAAAAGCCTCATGTGCCTACGGGTACTGTGTACAGTTGAGAGGCGGGGACTGATTGGAAGAGGTGGATATTAAGGGCTTGACCTGAAGGTGCATATGCTTGTTCTACCCCCCCCCCCCCGGGTCTCTCTCTCTCTCTGTTCCACCGTGCTGTGCAGATCTCTGCCTCCTGGGAAGGTAGAGCTCCAGCTGTGGACCCACCATGGGATTCCACCATTTTCCAGCTACCCACCCATGAACAGGCTGAGTCTATCTGAAACCATAAACTATGCCAGGTATTGAGCCACAGAGATGAAAAACTAACTAAGACAAATTTTTCACAGTCTTTTTGAATTTGAGGCAGAGTCAGCATTCACATTGCCTGAGGTCCGATGAGTAAGAACAATGAGAACAATGTCCTTATGAGTTTGTCTTTCCATTGAGTGGCAAGCCACAGTGGCATTCACCATACTTTTTTGTCATAACTGACAAATACACTCACAAAAGAGGAATTCTGGAACTTCCTCAAAAAATTGCAAAAATCATGGGGCAAGGACATTCAAAGCAAGAGAGAATATTTTTATGGGTTTACTGACAATGTGTCTTTTAGTGTAATAAATCTTTCTTTTTTAAACCATATTTTTCATCACACTTCATAATTTAACCTTTACTGTATTAACAAAGGAGTTATGTTAAATGTCTCATGTTAGTCTATCTTTACAATTCATGGATAAACCTGTTATTATCAGTGTTTCAGTTCAGAATTACTAAGAATAGAGGTTTAGGTGTCATGAATTGAAAACACAAATACTTGCTTTTTTTCTCTTTGTTTTATTCTCCTGTTTTCTTTTGGAGGGATGAGGCCAGTAGGAATTTAACTTGGGGACTTCAAAATAGGCTATACTACCCCCCAGAACCATCATTTTTGTTTTTCAGACAGAATTTCACTACATTTCTGAGGCTGAGCTGAAATTTGCTATCCTCTTGCATCAGCCTCTGAGAATACTGAGGTTCTAGCTGTACACCAATGTTCTTAGCCAAAAACATTTACTTCCACAAATAATTAATTGTCTATAGTCAAACCATTTTGGTGTTTTGTTCATTGATTTGAAAATATGAAACAGGAAGTTTCCACTCCCCTTTATTTTTTCCTCAGAGTTCCAAGAAACCTCTAGAGATTTCATAGCCATGTTCTCATCAGAGGCAGGAATAAAAAGAACAAAGGTCAGTCAGGAAATTATAGCTTCCCCGAAGTCACATTATACTATTTCTTCATATATTTCATTATGTACCCAACCGCGAAATGTTGAGAAGAATATCATTTTTAAGCTGCTCTTGTTAGTTACTAGGATAATATCAGGGTTTTCTAGAAAAAAAATGAATATTTAGTAGGCAGCTCATAGTCCTCATCACAGTCATGACACCCATGTTCTTTTAACAAGACTTGTTTGAATGACTGATATTTTTTCCTTATTCTTTCTTTATTATTTTTATTTACATATCAATCCCCCTCCCCTTCTTACTCCCTCGACCCCCTTTCCCTCTTCACAAGCTTTATCTTCTTTCTTTCTTCCATCTCCTTTTTACTTTTTATGACTTGGATTTCTCATATTAGAGAAACTATATGATATTTAACCCTCTGTGTCTGATTCATTTAGCTAAGCATAATGGTCTCATGAAACATCCATTTTCCTCCAAATGACTCAAATGTATTTTTTTTAAGGCAAAGTAGCATTTAGTTGTGTAACTATCTCTTTTTATCCATTCATCTGTTGTTGGACATACCGGTTTCTTTGACTGTTATAAATTGTGCTGCTGTAAACATGAGTGTCCATGTATTGCTCTTATATGATGATTCTAACTTTTCTGGGAAGACTTCCAGAAAAGGTATGGCTGAGTCAAATGAGATATCTATTTTCAGTTTTTTGAGGAATCTCTATACTGCTTTCCACAGTGGTTGTATCAGTGCACAGTCCCGCCAGGAATAGAGGAAGGGTCCTTTTCCACCGCAACTTCATCAGCATTTGCTGTTTTTTGAGTTCTGAAAACGAGCAACTCCTGCAAGAGACAGAATGAACCTTAGGCTTCAAGGGCTTCTGAAACCTGGGTAGCTGAGCGTGGTACAGTGAACCCACCAAAACCAATCATCTAGGCAACACTTCTCAAGCAGAAGGCCAATGAAGGGTTACAAATTTTAACCCTTGAGTCTTCAATAGGAGGGGGTTCTATTGATTTCTGAGATACCCTCCAGACTGCTTTCCCCTTTTCCCAGGGCAAAGGTGGTGGCTTTTTTGTTTTCCTAGGCAGCAACAATTTCTTTAGCAGCCACACTTTCCTTGGCTACAGACTTAAGGGTGCTTTTTTGTGGCTAAACTGCAAGATTTTCAAATCTTTTTGCTGCTGATACTCACTAAATATGACTAAAAGCAGCCAGCAGCTTGAACATTGGAGCACTGGGATACCTTGAAGACTCCTCTGCCCGACTATTTAGTCTGTCACCTATAAATTCACGCTCCTTAAAAAACTTCTTACAGGATCAAAATGTAGACACGTTTTTTGCTAGATTGTAAGATGTCTCTAATGCAATTTCCAGTAGAATTCTCATTCCCATCTGAAATATTGTGAGCACAGTTTTTCTCTCCAAATTCCTAGTAGGATTTTGACCTTCGAAGCTCCCACCAGATCACTCATGCATTACCTCCAAACCTTCCTGAATTCGTCCTCCCACGAACTAGCTCTTACTGCTTCTGAACCACAACTTAAGTATAGTGATAGCAATGATTGTGCTTCCCTGGTACCAGTTTTTTTTTATTAGTCAGTTTCCCATTGCTGATACAAAATGCCTGATATATATATAACCTTGTAAAGAATGAAGGATTATTTAGGCTCATGGTTTTAGAGGTTTCAGTCTATGATTGGTTGGCTCTGAGGCAGGAACATGGTAGAAGGGTACGGGAACTGCTTATATCATGGTATTTTGGGAGCAAAGAAAATGGGGAAGTGCTGGAAAGGAAGAGTTCAGGGTTAGACATAGTCTCCAAGATCGTGCCTTCACGGACCCCTTCTTCCAACTAACTAAGTTTTGCCTCCTAAAACCCCATGGAAGTATGAATCCTCACAACTCAGTTACTCCTCAGGAGTCTTTTAATTCAGTCAAGTTGAAAATAAAGATTAACTAGTGTACCACTTGTCCACTGAATGTTGTTTGGGTTTCTTCTGGTTTTTGACAACCATGATAAAGCTATCATGATTATTCATATGCATGTCTCTGTGCAAAAATAAACTCCAGCTTTTCGTGTAATTTTACAAGCATTCAAGTGTTGGATCATTGGTAATCCGACTTTCAGCTTTAAAGACTAGGAGACCATTTTCCAGGGTACGTGCAACATTTCACATTTTCATCCCTGATGTAAGAGACATCTGGTTTGTCACTTCCTCATCAATATTTAGTATTAGCGGTCTTTTGTATTTGGGTTTTCTGACGGTTTAGTGATATCCCTTTGTGGTTTTAATTTTTGTTTATCTGGTGGTTATTGAGGTTGAATGTATTTTCATGTGCTATTTGTGATTTTTCTACCTGCAGATCATCTCTGGTTCCATTGTCTGCCCACATTTTTGGGGGGAGGAATGGGGAGATAAGGGTTTCTTTTGATCTATGTGAATGCTGAGACCATTATGGACGGATGCAGGGGGGAGTTTTATTTCTTTCTTCTCTTCCTGAGGCAGAGTCTTGATGATCTCTTCCTTCTTAGCCCAGAGAATCCCAGGCAGGTGCCTCCTTTCTTTAACGTCTACAGGTCTCAGTCTGGTCAGCCAGAAGCTTCTTGCAGGCCTTGTCTGCCTTTAGCTTGAGGTTGTGTTCTGTGCAAATCCACTTGCATCTCAACACTTTTCCCTTTACCTTTAAGTACAGGCTGTGATACACTTGCTGGTCAACAGTCTTGCATTCATGGTATCTCCCAAGCAGCCTGCACAGAACTCACACCTCCTTCATCCAGCTGATGGCATTCGGGCCACCCTGGCATTTGGGCATTGGCTGTATGTGTCCTTTTGCTTACCTGCAGCTGCCTATCTCCCCTTCTGGCAAGCCAGTTTTTTCCAGCATCAAACCTGGAAATAGACAGTTACAAGCTGCAGATGATCAGCCCGCCTTTGATGAGTTTTCATATCTGCTGATGGGAACTGGCATTGGTGATTTCACTGGTCTCATGGAGATCCAACCAAACCTTCTTTTGATCACGGCCAACAACACTGGAGTCAAGCCCCTTCTGAAGGTAGAGATTGCGCATGGCTGCTACTGCAGCTCCAACGTGAAGGAACTCTATAGCTCACTTTCTAATGTGGTTATTGAAAGTTCATGTTGAAGTTTGAGAATTCTTTATAAATGCCTCATGTAGGATCCTTGCTGGATGAGTGACACACAAATATTTCTCACACTGATTTGTTATTTGTCACTCATAAATGATTCTTATTTTCGGTGTCACCATAACAGCAGAATTGTACTACAGCCACTTATGTGCTAATCATTCTCGTCTCAGTTTATTTACTATTTATCTTTTTTTGGTAATAAATATACTTCAGTTTTTTTATTTTTTTCAAAGCTTCAGTACCCCACACAGGTTGATATAAATATATTTATCTCTCATTTATTTCTGAATATTAACAATTCCTACTTTGATGTTCTTTTTGATCCATGAATTAGTTTTCCAGGATCACTGGACGATATTTTTATTGAGCAAAATGTTCAACTTTCATTGTTATCTTTTTCATAATTATTACACTTATTATGCACCTATCATGCATATCATTGGATATTATTGCTGACATATTATTGCATATTATTGGAGCTTATATTTTAGAAATATACAAGCATCAGTGAATTGCCTCTTCATTTCTTTTGCCCACTTTTCAATAGGGTCATTGATTCTGGGGGGCTTACAATTCTTCAGTTCCCTGTATATTCTGGTTATGAGCCTCCTATCTGAGGTGTTGGTGAATATTTTTTCTCATTCTGAAGTTCAAATGGCCAACAAATACATGAAAAGATACTCGACATCCTTAGCCATAAGAGAAATGCAAATCAAAACATCGCTAAGATACCATTTAACTCCAGAGGGGTTGGCCTATATCAAGAACTCATGCAGCAATCAGTGCTGGAGAGGCTCTGGAGGAAAAGGAACCCTCCTGCACTGCTGGTGGGAATGTAAACTGGCACAACCTCTATGGAAAGCAGTACGGAGATTTCTCAAAAGACTGAAAATAAATATCTCCTTCGATCCAATGATGCCTCTTCTGGGAATATTCCCCAAAGAATTAAAAATAACACATAACAGAGATACATGTATACCCATGTTCATGGCAGCACAACTAACAATAGCTAAAATATGGAAGTCACCAAAATACCCATCAACAGATCAATGGATACACAAAATGTGAGATATACACAATGGAATACTATGCATCTATAAAGTCCAACAGCGTGGAGGCTTTTGCGGGCAAATGGAAGAAACTTGAGAACATCATGCTTAATGAAGTGAGTCAGAAGCAGAAGATGAAAGATCGAATGGTCTCTCTGATATGAGAGACCCAGATCACAACTATCTCACGGAATTTAATGTGGAAAATAATGGGAACTGGGGGGTCGTGGGTAGGGGGAGGGCCAAAAGGAGAGAGGGAAAGATATTACAACCATGCTGAGATATGTATGTGCACAAAATGCTCAAGATCACTGTAAACTTCAAATTTTGCATTTATACATATCAATAAAACGGGAAAAAAGAAATATACAAGCATGCTACACCACACTTCCTTTTAATGTTTAAAATTCCTGAATGTTTAAGATAATAACATGTAGTTTCTGTGCAAATAATTCCATATTATATATGTTTTGGTGAAGCTTATTGTTTATAGCTAGCATTTCTACTGTTATCCATTTATTACATCCATTAATTTGAGATTTTTAGTCACTTGATACAACTGGACTAATCAATATTTACTGAATTTTTCCAGTTTAGTTATTGTGTAAAAATCCTGACCAATATGTCATTTTGAGGACTGTTATATCAAAGGGAAATGCTTTTCTTTAATCCTTTTAATACTTGTGCCTTGAATTTTGAGTGTTAATAGAGTTTACCTATTTTAATTATTTTGAAGATTTGTTAGACTTTTTTCTACTTCTTTGCTTTTCATAATACTAGGTCGCTTTGCCTTACGTGTGTTACTATTAAATAACATATAGGTAATTAAATATAAAGAGCCAAAATACTTAAACCAAATTCATTGTTATTAATTTATTTGCATTTATTCTTTAATCTTACTTGATGTTTCACATTTGATTTAAAAAATGATTTCTCTCTATTATTTGCCTGATTATATTTTCTCTGTTCCCTTTTCTTTTCTTTACATATAAACATTTAAGGTCTCTTTTGAGACTATTTGCTTTAATCTTTATTACAAATGCAGGCTTGTTTTTTCAAAGTATCTAGATTTGATCTGTTCTCAATTCCTTCATACACTTAGCCTGCCATCTTGAAGCCAGATGTCTTCCCCAGCTACATGGGGTTACACTTCACTGAACTTTTTGGAATACTACATTTTTGTCAGATGTTAGCGTTTATGCCATCAAAATTTCTGTTCTCCAACTGTGCATTTCAGTTCCCAGAACTTTCCTGAGTTCATACTCCGGTTACTATCAGTAAAAATACCAGGGTGATAAGGTAGGAATAGGACAATAAGAACTCATAGCCCAAATTATTGCAATGGAAAATAATATAATGAATCAGGTATTTTTGCACACAAATATCCAAGTTAAGACAATACTTACTGTACATTTGAAATTCAGTGGAAAATTGTCTCAAGGTAAATATAACTTGCCTGTAGGTTGTATGTAAGGATAACGTTGACATTCACCCTACAACCCTAACCCAAAAGTCAGAGTCAGGATGTATTTTTGGGTCGTTACTTACCATAGTCCAAGAATTGCAATATTGCTAGTCTTACAAAGCAAAGAAAACAGACATAATGTGAAGACAAATATGCACATAAATAAATACATTTTGTCAAAATGCCTCATGAGAGATGAAATACTTAGGTTATTACCCTCTTCTTCATAGAAAGAAATGCCAAAGCCCACATAGAATCCCTAAGGAAAACCTTTCCTCTTTTTAATAAATGTTTAGGAATGCTGGAAGGAGGAACTGCTCAATTTAGCTGTCTGGGGAAAGCGAAAGTAAGTCGACATGTTTTATTTTGGGGGTTCAAAAGGAAAAAAAACTGCCTAATTTTTAATGAAGAAATTTTCCCAGAGAGAATATATATATATATATATATATATATATATATATATATATATATATAATTATACACATATATGTATATAAAACAATGTTCTATCCTGACTTCAATAACAAAAGTGTTTAAATGCATTACTGAACTTACTCCTGTTGTAAACAGAGCTGATGATTCTGTATGTCTTAGGTGAAACTTGCAAGATACAAATCCTATGAAATGTTTCGACTTGAAAAACACATGTTAAAGGCTGAAATGAGAATGGAACATAGCGCTATTGAAAGAGTATCAAATTAGCGAGTCAATACAACATAAAAAATGTAGGTGGGTTATGTCTTGCATTGATAAAAGACCTTCTATTCGGTTGAAATTATGAGCAGCTATGAAAATGAATCACATTATTTGTTGATATGAAAAATTAATTAAACTAGTGTCATTAACAAATAATTAAACCCGAAAATCTAAAGTCAAGTTCATTCATCATTTTAAATTTATAATGACGATGATGTTAATAATGGTTTTTGCATTTGAGTGAACGTTTTGGAAAATGTGTATATCAGAGACTTCAAAGTAGTGGTTCAAATGCAACATGAACCAGAATCTTTTAGGACAAGAATACTGATAAACAGAAAAATGAACAGTTTCTACCTTTAGAAATTTAAGTTCAATAGTTACATTGGATTGGGGAGATAGCACTTTAGGATTATGGCTCGTGGAGTTAAACATTGATGAAAAGAAGAATTTTTAAGATATTTGCTGTGAGCTAGTATTTAATTTCTAACTTTATAGATACTATATATTTCAATAGCTTTTTTATTGTTAGGTAATGAGGTTTAATTATCTGTAGATAGCAATAAGAGTAAATCTATAAACTAATATAATTATTATAAGAGACAAGTTAGCACAATAATTTTAAAGCTCCATAGTGCAGTTCTAGTGAGATGTTAATGGCTTACCAGTTCTTTGCCTCCTTCTAGATAAACCACAGAAAAACAAGGTAAGAAAATATCAAGGAAAGAAGACCATGAAAGTTCTCTGGGAAAGTGGATTGGTTTTGAAATAACGTGTTGATTTGGAAGCCAATTCCAGCTTCCAGCCAAGACAGGAGGCAGCCAGGAGGGTGAAGTAGACCAGGAGGCTAGAGTTTGGAGTTCTGTTTTTGTGATTTCCACACCATTGCCTTGGCATACAGCAGGTGCAGTGGTCCCCAGGAGGTGATACCTTCTGGGGAAATAGTGAGCCTTTGGTTACCAAATTAATAAAGTACCTTAAGTGGAGACTAAAGGAGCCCCAAATTTGACACCTGTCCTGAATTTTGCAGTTCTATGAGCAGAGAAATGAATGAGCTAAAATGTAAAGCACAACAATGTCATATATAATATCTGAGAACAAAGACTTTTTGGGCAAGGCATCTCTAGAAATCGTATCAGATCTACCATATTGATGATCCGAGTCAGTTTTACCAAGGAGCACTTTACTGATTAGAGGAAGTTAATGCTACAGGCTTAAAATACTGGTTTGGCAGGGAAGGGGAAGCTTCCAGCCAACCCACAAAATTGTAGAGACAAAAGTAGAAGATTATGCTGTTTCAAACACATAAGTGGTTTTCTTTTCAACATTTACATAATTCTAAATCTTTTCAGTTGCAGAAAACTAAAAAGCTAAGCCAAAATTCTAAAAGAATTTTATAGCATCTTGCAGAGTTGCAAGGACCAATTCTGACTAGCAGGAGGGTCTACAATGAATACAAGTATACTCTCAATGGAAATGGCTAGAAGCCTGGACTTTTGTGACAAGACAAATTAGAGGTAGACATGCAATATCAAAAAAAGACTGCATCCATTCCATTTGTCTAAAAAAACGAGAAAAGTCTCAAGACACGATACCACTATTAGAAAAACTCTAAAAATTTAAGTTTGCTAAAACACAAGCGAATGTGCCCAAAGCCGGTGAATAATAGATAATAACTGAAGAAACAAAAGTGATCTAAATAGCAAGGTTAAGAGACAAAGGGTTTTAAATAAATATAATTAGTATGTTCAGTAAATTAAAGGAAAGGCTATAGAAAGTATATTAAGATACTAAAAGTTTTATCAGAGAATTGGATCATACAAAGAAAAAGCACAACTGAGTTTATGGAACTTGAAATCCAGTATTTTGAAACTAAGAATTTAACCAAGGGACTCAATGGCAGATTACAAATAGCTGAACATAGGATGAGTAACCTGAGGCATGGATCTATGAAAAGTCAATTCCATATACAAATAGAGACAAATTAAACATAACAATTGTTTCAGAAAAAAAGACAAGGAACCAGAAGTGATATTTTAAAAAGTCATCACAGAGTATCTTCAAAATCTCTGGAAATCTCTAAAAGAATAACTGAAAAAAAGTTTGTCTGAGACACGTGTTATGGTGGATCAAAAATGTCTTCCACAAAGTTTATGCTTCCAGAAGGATGTGTTTGGGAAGATAAGATCTCAGGAGTATATCATAGCTTTTGCCACTAGAGATAGGACTTGGTTGGAAGAGGGAGATCATTGGGGATATAACCTGTAAGGGTTTATGTTCATTCCTGTTTTCTTTTTCTCTCTCAGGCTCATTACCTACATTCCACCTCCCGGCTGCCATGAAGGGAGCAACTGTCATTCACCATGCTCCTCTGCCATGATATTTCTGCCCTCAAGCAAGCCAACTGTGAGATGAAAGTTATGAAAACACAAACAAAAACAAACTTTACTTCCTTTAATTGCATGTACCAAATAGTTTTCCTGATAACAAATAGCTGACCAACACAGCAGTCCGTAATAAAACTCCAGGCCAATAATAACAAAAGTAATATATTGAAAATAACAAGGAAGAAATCACTTTACATTCAAAAGAGCAATAATAGGATTGAAAATATATCACAATGAACCAATAAAAGAACTAAAAAAGAAAAACCGCCAACTGAGAATTCTTTATGTAGAAAAAGTACCATTCCATGTGTGATTGTGGGGACAAAATAAGAGGTTTTCAGGAAATAGAAACTGACAGAAGATATTTCATGCAAATTTACATTTAAAAAGCAATTAATAACCTAGAGACCTGCTATGTAAAGACATTGGAAAATGTCAGTCTCATTCTTAGAACAAGATAGTAATGACCACATTGGAAATCAATGACTTTCTTTAGACTCCAGGAAAGAAAATTGGAGTCACAGGTCAAACCATCATGGGCCATAACCGAGATTTGTTTTCCAGGAGCAGAAAGCTCAAAAGCCAGACTGTAAGTGACAAATAAAGGCAAATTTGATAAACTGTTGGAGATTAGGATGGGTCTGCTCAAGAGAGAAACTCCTGGAGACCCCTATTTTGCCATGAATTTGCTTCCTGAATCACTTCCAGTTTCTCACAGTAAAGATCAAATAATAACTCCCTTCTGTTGCTGGCAAAGGGAGGGGAGAATATTCATTTCAAATATGCTTAGAACATTCACTTTTCCATTAAAAATAAAAGCTTTCTCTCCAAGGAAATATACTTTACCAAAGCGTAAACTGACTTGGGGGAAGGTCACTGAACCCCTCCAGAATTTTTGTGTCTCTCACAAAAGACACAACACAGAGAAACATCTTGAAGGGCCTACCACTAAACAACTGGTTTTTACTCAGTTCAAAAACTTAGCTACATTAAAGCTCAATTTTAATCATAATAGTACAAATGACCTTCATTTTGCCACCATATCAAGACTACAGTATGAGAACTTTGAGTTACAACCAGAATTGATGTAAGATATAAAAGCTGTTTGAAATAAAATTCTTACAAAAATGCACAGATAAGAAAGAAAAAGAAAAAAACACCACTGGAAAATTAGAGCACCTCACCCTACAGCTACAGGACATACTACATAAAACCCATGGGATAAGCTAAATGAATAGAAAACAAAATGCTAAAATGTGCAATTAAAGCCAGAGAAGGAATAAAATGAGGGAAATATAAATTAAAGGTATAATTAATAGAAAATATAAACATGGCGATGTTAACCTAAAAAAACAATAATAACTACAAATATAAGTGGCCTAGATACTGGCTACGAAAAGACAGAGACTGGAGATGCAGGATGAGGAGGACATTGTGTGTAAAAAACCTTGCCTTAATGTTAAAGTGCTGATAGTTTAAAAATAGAGCCAGTGAAAGTCATACCACTGTAGCACTCGTCAAAAGAATGTGGAGGTAGTTATGTTAATTTTAGATGAAACAGATATCAGAACATGGAAAACTCCAGAGATAATGTGGTCAATTCTCCAAGAATATCAATAGAATTTCAAATACATAGTACAAAAAAAAAAAAACACGATGAAACTACAAGGATAAATAGACAAAGCCAGTATTAATCTTGGACAGTTCAACATCATTTTATAAGCTATTTCAACTACAAAAAAATAAGTAAGAATATAGCTGAGTTGAACAGCACCATCAAACAGCTTGACATTCAGAGAACACTCCATCCAGACAATGCACATTCTTTTCAAGCCAAAATGGAATATTCACAAAATCTGTTCTGGGCCACAAAATTTAATTGGATACAAATTATGGAAAGTATGTTCTTGGACTAGAAGGGACTCAAACAGAAATGAATAAAAAGAGATGAAAACACAAAACATATTAGAAAGCAAATAAATCTCTTCTATGTTATACATAAACAGTTCTCAAGAGAAATTTATAAGTGTTTTGAATTTAATGAAAATGAAAATATAATAGTTAAATTTACTGTGCACAGCAAAATGAATGAATACAGAAAATGTATATCACTGAAGGCATAAACTAGAAAAGAAAAACATCTAAAATAAATAATCTAAGCTTCTATCTTAAAATATTAGGAGAAGGGAAGCAGTTTAAGCTGACACAAGCACTAAGCCAAAAGTAAGCCTAATGAATACAAAAATTTCAGCTGAAATCACTGAAATTGAAAGCAGGAAATCAATAGACAAAAATATATGAGACCAAGACTGTGCCTTTAGAAAGATTAAAAATAAAAGTACCTACCTGCAGCCAGGCCATTCAAGAGAAAGGAAAAAAATCTGTAAGTGAAATTTTCAGAGCAAGTTCTACCCAAAGGAAAATGATCCCAAAGTTTCTTAGAAAGGCAGGAGATGGTGAAGGTAAATGAGGTAAGTAAACAGATGAGTTTTTATAAAAATATATTGATGAGTGACTAAAGAAATAGCACAGCAGTTAGAGCTTTTGCCTAGCCACAGTAAAGCTGTGAATTCAATTTTCCAGCACCACATAGACTGGGTATGGTGGTGTGCGCCTGTAATGCCAACACCTGGGACACTGATACGGGAGGATTGGCATGAGTTTAAGGCCAGCCTGGCCTATACAATGAATTAATGACTGGTACGGACTTCGAAGTGAAACTCTGTCTCAAAAAGGCCTATTCACTACACAAAATATTAAAGCAAGGGGCAGAGAAGTTTAGAATACGTGCAAAATTAATGCGCATGACAATAGTAGGGCAAGTGATGAAAAGTGAGTAAGTAGAGTTCACGTGCTCACAGATCTGACGTTTTCTGGAAGTTGATGAAATCCAAAATTCATTAAACACATTAAGTCACGCATCAACTCTCTGAAGTAGTTCTCTAAGGTAACCATCAAGAATAGTGAAGTAAAGTATACATTTTGTTTTCAAGTAAAGATAAAACAAAGCTGAAGATGGTAGTATGGGGTTATAACAGCAAGACTGAAGGCTGAGACAGGAGGATGGACTTAACGCCAGGATACCTGGAACACACAGTGAGACCTTGCTTCAAGATACTCAAAAAAATAGAAAAATAAAATATTTTAAATTATTTTATTAATTTAAGCAAAGACATGAAAGGATAGAAAAATGAACATGAAGAGATTAGTCACACCTAAACCAGTTTTCAAGATGGCAGCTATTTACCTGAGTATATCAATAGTTTAAACCAAGCAAATATTTCAATAAAAGAATATCTGATTCACTTTATGAGGGATACAGTAATTAGAAATTGTATGGCACAGATGGCTTGAAAGTAAAGAAATGAGAGGCGCCATTTGGGCACATTTGATAACGATGAAAAAGAATCCATCAGCTGGACATAAAAAAGTCTAAGGCCGAGTGCACACAACTCGAAAAACAGGTACACAAAATCTGACATAACTCAATGGAAACATGGTCAAATCTACAATTCTATTATGAGATTTTAATGCATTTCCTTTAATAGGTAACGAAACGACCGAGACCCATCTTTTAAAATTCAATTGTTACTATAAAAAACTCAAAAACCTAATAAGAGGAATGTCTTTCAAATAAAGAATAACTATTGTGATTCTCTGACATATAGACCTCCCTCAATATAGACCATGCTGAGCC
The DNA here is from genome assembly GCA_004027205.1 of Ctenodactylus gundi. Classification (NCBI taxonomy): domain Eukaryota; kingdom Metazoa; phylum Chordata; class Mammalia; order Rodentia; family Ctenodactylidae; genus Ctenodactylus; species Ctenodactylus gundi. The sequence goes on from PVKB01000231.1 coordinate 484,539, forward strand.
TTTGTTGGAACTCTAGAGGGCCCTGAATCTGAGACCCATCCTCACTTCCTGACCAGATATCTGGTGCCTCCAGGAGGGATTGCTCTCAGAATGAAATAAGGTATTTGAAGAGAAGACCCATTTGCAGAGAAAAAAGCATATATACAATAAAATAACCTCCCATAAAAGAGTGAAAACTTGAAAAGAAATCAAATAAAACAACTCAAAGCACGTTGAAGAATAAACAAGACATTTGTAATATGAGCTATTATAGACTAGGAGCACACTGAACAAATAAACAAACATTAAAACTAATTTGAAATAAGTTGATATAAGAGGCCCAGTAGTTAGCAGACTTGAATTGAAATATGCATTTGGGGAATGAGTTAACAAATAGATAGCTGAGTTGAGTACCCAAAAGGAAAATGAAGAATAATAAGAAAATGATTCTTAGTCTTACAATGTAGAAAATAGACAAAGGCAAACCACTCGGACCCTGTCCCAGAGAGTGGAAGCGTTTACCCCTCTATTCTTTTGTTTCTAAATAAAGAGATGTTACTCTACACCTTGCAAAGAGAAAGAGAGAGAGAGAGAGAGAGAGAGAGAGAGAGAGAGAGAGAGAGAGAAACCATAAAGATAATAGAATCCTAAAGGCAGAACAATAGAAATTGAAAGGTGGAAATATTTAAAGCAACAATTGATAATCATATCTTAGAATCAAAAACAATAAATGAAACATGTCTTTGGTCTTTCAAGCTGTTACACCGAAAATATTTAGTGTCATATAAACTGTAGCATAGAAACAATACAATTTCAGACCCACAGTTCCAGAGGTTGGGAAGTTCGAGATCAAAGTAACAGCAGAGTCAGTGTTTTCTCACACGTCATGCCATTTGCTGTGACCTTGTATAGGAGAAAGGGAGCCATCGCCGGTGTCCTCTTCTCCCTAGGGCTAACTCCATTCATGAGGGCTCTGGTCTTCTGACCTCATCGCTTCTAATGACCCCACTCTACGTAACATAGTCTTGAAGACTAGGTTCCCACATATAAATTCTGGGAGGACACAAACATTCATATTATAGCAAAACAATGTCTTCTACAAGGGTTCACAGATTGCCAAGGGGCAGGTTTTCATAACACAGAGCCTAAAAACATCAACTTCCCTGTTCCAAAAATCTGTTCGATCTGTTTTTCAGACTGGAGATGCAGAGCCCAAGGACTTTGAAAGTCGAGCAAAAATAAGTCTGTCGTGAGTGGAAACTGAGGAAGGAGAAGAGGCTCCAGTGACACAGACGAGAAGATGAGGTATTGCCAGGGGGTCAGGATGGACCAGACTTCCCCCTCATTCCACTTGAACCAGTAGACTGTTTCACCAAGACTCCTGCTTCCAGCCAATCAGTCCTCTGCTCTGGGCAATGCAATTCCTTTCCTCCCAGTTGGTCCCAAACGCAGAGCTGTGAGTAGGCCCACCTCCTTATCCACTGGCCTACAATAAAGTTTGCAAGAGCCAATGCCACGCCATTGGCTTCTGTGTGCTTTGGGCACTGAGCAGTATTAGTGTGAAACACACTGGGAAGTAAATTGAATGCCACAGACAGGAAGGAACTTTTACAAGAAAGGAACAGATCGAAGAAAATAAACAGGTCAACACAACTAAAACAATATCACTGAAACAAGATGGAGACAGAGCAGCATTTTGAAGATACTGATTTTAAAAATTCCAGTAAATCGAAAAGTTGAGCCTTCTCAAAAAGACTTATATCAAATATAGTTTTGAAGAACATATTAAATAACTTTTAATTATAAAACTGGAATCCTTTAATCAATGAGATGCTATAAAGGACATCTGAAGGACATATTAACATGTTTCCTTTAAAAATATAATGAGTATCAGAAAAAATAATATTTATCTCTAGTATACCATACTTTAAAGTAACATAACCTCAACAAATAAAAAAAAGGATGAAAGCTGTGGTAGAGTTATGAGAAAGCATAGACAATATATCACCTTGTTGGGAATGAGAGCTGTAGGTTACATTTGAAGAAAATTGTAAAACAAGACTTAAAACTCACTAGGGAAGCACATAATGTCATAAGCTGCAACATTAAAATTAGATACAAAATAAAAAGAAATCAAAAGTTTGACTAACCTCACTGCACTTTAAAAAATATCAAAATCAAGATATGTTTACAAGAGAAACCCCTAATAATAAAGATCTGAAAAATTGAACCATATAAAAAATTTAAAGCTTTCTATTAGAGAAATTGTAATCAACAAATCTGATTTATGTAAACTGCAGCTAGAAAAATTGAAGGAAACATGTAATACGTATAAAACAAGGTTATGCCCAACTGTCTCCCTCCTTTCTTGCCTGAAGGTATTTCTGATCTGTGACACAGAGAAGGGGACCTGAATCAGTCTTACTAAACAGAGGTCACAGAGTTCAGACTTCTGGAAGGCAGAGGTAATTGGAAATTTAAGGTATAGAAACAAAGACAAAAGGAATCACACAGGGAAAAGGCTCCAGAAAAGCTCAAGTCTGTTCAGAGAGGGACCAAAAAGGTGTAAACTGAATCCATATCCCATAGTGCTCGCACAGCCAGACACATGCATTCCCATCAGTCACAATAGAGTCTATGGAGAACAAGCAGAACCGCCAGAAGGGACCCCTGCAGGGCATTGTCAGACACCTAAACTATCTCCAGAAAAAAAGCTGCTATCAAAATACCCCGATAGTCTGAAAAACAAACTTCCTATGATAAAAACAGGAAATTTGAGCAGTCCTGTGTCTCTTCAAAATACTGAATTTTCAGAAGAGTGGCTCTCCCCCAAAGACTCCATTTTAGGTGATTTCAATGATTCAGTTTTCTCTAGCATTTTTTAATAATACGATTCATGCTTAACACCTTTCAGACAATGGAGGGTCAATCCACTTTATGAGAAAGCATTATCCTGATACCAAAAATAGAAAATGCAGTTTAAAAGAGAAAGAACATTTACAGAGCAATTTCTTTTATTATACATAAAGGATGCTTCCTCCCACAAACAATATTTTATAACATCTCTTTGCAAATAAGCTGGAGTTTTCATGGACATATCAAGGGACCATACAAGTAAGATTCGGGTGGGAAAATTTTATGAGTGGATGATGAGAAAGAAAAACCATTATGATTTTAGAAAATGGTAGATGTGATAGTTTGTGGTCAGAAGATAGATAACCCTAACATTCTTATCACTCTTGATAAACTAATTTTGAAATCCTAAACTGCAATGTGAGTCATGTTGTACAAATACGTGCACTACTGTCTGAAGAAGGCTGACGTCTTCTAGAGAAAGAAAGTCCAGCCTTTTACGACTCTGTTTTTCTTTGCCTTCTACATCATTTCCATTTGTGTGTTTTATTCACTTTCCACTTGCACTAGATTTTTTTTTTTACTCACAGATGTAATAAGCTCAAACACAATTTCATAAAAATCTCTATTTAAACTTTTTTTCTTGAAGTGCTTGTTCTACTCGTTGTTATCTTATTTAGGACTGAAAATTCAGTTCCCATCTCATTAGAAGCTTAAATGATTGTGCTGGCAAAATATTGTAGTATCTGCCTGTAGTAAAAATTTCTTGCAACATATTTTTGTCACCTTTCCTTAAGGACAGAGGAGTGAGACTTTATTTAATGTAAAAAAAAAAGGATTATGTGGTGTTTTGCATGTTTTTTAGCTAATAAATATTTAATGGTGTCAGAATTTGCCTGAAATTTTATTAAATTTCAGCAGATAGTTTGGGGGGTGCCACTGATGTGCTCATATGCCTCAGATTGTCGAATAATGCCATAATTACAGATTGCTAAGCTTGTTTGAAGCAGGTCGGTTTCATCCTCTAAAATCAGAAGAACTTTTCCCTCGTACTCCTTTCTTTCTTCTCCCCTGTCTTCCTTCTCCCTCTTAATATTGCACAGATATCACAAATGTATGCGATATTTCAGTGTATTTCCAGTCCCTGCCAAGTAGGTCTTTTAAATGATCTTTTTCAGATCTTAACAACTTCCTAAACAATAACATAACGTTTTGAAAGCTCGTCATTGAAGCACTGCTTAACTGGAATGTTATAATGTGTTAATGATATCTCAATATTTTAAAATTATTTTATTTAAAATATTTGAACAAACATAGAATCAATTCTAAAGCATTGATTAATTACATTCTTGACTTTTTTTCAGTCTATCTTAGTGATTGGCTCCTTGTAGTAGAATTCAAAAAAGTTCGGTATGAAAGAACTCATACCATATCTTTTTTCTCTTTGCAACTGTAACCTTAGCTGCCAGAAAATTTCCTTGGGGGATTTAAAAACATCAATCAGTTTCACAGCTGGAGATAGAGTATTTTCTTAGAGAACAATTTTAACTAAAGAAGAATGTGCTTTGTTGCTTTTGAATGCACACAATGAGTTAAATTTAAGAAATTGTAAAAAATTTTTTTTCACTTGTAACTGACTTATTTGAAGAAAAAAAAATACAGTAGGTAAAGTAAAAGGTTCCCCAGGTTCTTCACATCCTATTTAGTCTGGACTGCAACCCTGAGCTGTAGCATCTGCCACCAGGCAGCTGGGTCTGGGAATGTTGCCTGTCCAATCCTGGAAAAAAGGTTGATATATCAGTACTAACACAAAACCACTTTATATTATGTATACTTTTCCTTGAGTTATAGATATCCACCTCAAGTCCAAGGCCAAGTGCTCTTAATTTAGTTTACAAATTAGGTTTTACTTATCTTTCTCTTTAAAACTGATGTTTTTATTCACAAACATGATAGGCATATAGAAATAATATCAACAAAGGATCTCCATTATAATTTTATCTTGAAATATTTATTGTAGCTGTAATTATTAGATCAGTTAGGCAAAACCTAGCAGTCTATTAATTGCTTCTTCCTTGCATTTTAAGGCAAAAATACAGTTTGTAAAGAGATAATTATTTGACATATCTAATAAACCTTGGTTGATGGAAATGTGCTTTTGCAAGTATTTTAAAGGAACTAATTTCCTGCCCTGTGTCATTGTCACAATATTTTGATGAATGTGTACAATAATCAAGAGGATACTTTTCATCAATTAAAATAAATGTAAAAATGTACTGTTGAATCAAGCTCATTCATTTTTTATTGGTTCATGTGTATGAAAGAAAACCACCATGCCATACAACAATTATGAGATTGCTCTTTTAAAAGTGAATATATCTGTGTGCAGAATACATTTATCTGTGGTGGAAATATGAAATAATAATTTGCTAATTAACATTTAATTTCACCCAAGGAATTGTTTTAAATAAGCCATGGAGATTCCCCTCAGAAAAACCTATCAAACTCTGAAACCAAAGGAATACTTTATTTCTTGTGTAATTTTTACTGACGCTCATGTCTGAAAATGGAAAAAAATATCACCAGTTGTGGAGATGGATTAATGTTAATAAAATATTTCAAACTCTCATTTTGATTTTTATTGTGTAAATATAAATGTATGACTAAACTGTACTCAAAAGTACTTTAAAAAGACAATGTGAAGTTTACAGTTCTCTGTGTAGATATTTACTCAAATTATTTGTCTTGCGCTGTTTGTTCAAACTGACTCTAATGTTTAATGTTTGCCTATTTTACCCTGAATATATTTGCCAGAATTCTCCCCAAAACTCAAAAGTGTTATTAAGAAATGTACTTTTACTAACAACAATGACAAAAAACTACTAACTGAATTGAAGATAATACAGCTTGATGACGTGTGAAGAAACCCAGGGGAAAGAGAAGAAGAAACAGTGGGGGAGTAAGAAGGGACAGTGCCGGAAGATGTGTCAGGATCTTCACTCAAGAGAAACCACAAAATAGGTAAAACTTTAACACATGATTTCAAAGTTTTTAGTGCTTTAATTTTTATAACACACTCTAAATGCACTACATCTGCCCTCGTGCCCCCTTCCAGCCCCGAGTAGTACCTCACAACCCATTCTATCTCTTTATGTCCTTGTTGCTCAGTTGGTTTTGTTCTTATCGTTGTTGCTATTCAATGATTTAATCATTCATTGACACGTGAGCTTTTGGCCAGTAAATACTGAGTGTTTTTTCTATGTTAGGCACTGTTGGGCACCAAGGCTACAAATGTAGCTCAAAAGAAGCCCATCCTGGCTTTTGCAGAATTACCGTCCCATAAGATATGAGAGCACTGTTGTGAAGATTCTATAATTACACACTTAATAAATGTTTAAAATATAGTAATTCCTTGCTTTTTCCATCTCTGTCATCAATCCCAATCAAAATTATCTCCAAGGAAAGAATATGAATACTCAAAGTAAATTGTAAATCTTAGTGTCTAATTCTGCTATGTTTCTATAAGAGTCCAGATGTGACTACAAAGTGGCAGGGATATGGGTAGGAATGTAAGAAGAGAAGACTTTATATTAGGGCATGAAAGATGGTAATAATTAAAGGAGACGACAGCAATGGAGAAGGATGGTTTTGTCAGTGGCTCTTCGTGGAAGACAGAGTTTCAGTAAAGAAATTTCATCAATGGCTTAATGTAAGAAAGCAGAGAATATTCTGGGCCTGATGGTGATCACAGGACTGGAGGAAAAATGGTGAAGATCATAGCTGATGAGCACAGGCTCCCAGGCAAAGAGAAGCATGGTAGACCGGAACCGGAGCTACATGAGACCAGTGGGCATGGACCACAAGCTATGAGTACATGGACGGACTGCAGCAAGGATGGCACCTAGATGGCACTGGTAACTCTTGTGTCTCTGCTCCCCAGTGACAGCCCTTGGTCACACCATGCTGGAGCACTAAATAATTACATTTGTGGTATAGAAGCACAGAGAGGCCCTGTCTGTAAGGCCTTGAAGTTTGGGGACCGCTGACTGAATGCCAGTCTACAGATTTAGACTGTAGGAGTAATGGTGTTGGACTCACAGCCAGTGTCTCCTGGAAGCCCAAAGGTGAGAAATGGAAGTGCATTGTGAGTTCTTCCAAGAGATACACCGTCATCAGATCACACTTCAGGGAAGCCGGAAACTCTCCTTGCCAGACATTAGGCAGGGAAGAAAGCTGGCAAGAGAAGAGGGAAAAACTGTGCTCCTCCTGAACAACCTGAACCCAGGGAGATTAGGTCTCCCAAAGCAGTGGTCACATCCACCCATCCCCACAGCACAGGAGTGAGAAGAAGCAGCTTATTCTGTTGTGGTGTGTCCAAGGGCATGGTTGTGCAAGTATCTTTTGACAAAGAACCATGCTTACCTTGCTCAACGCAGCATCGTGGGAGTGGGAGTGACATCACAGAAAGACATCTTTGCAAACGAGGACACGGCAAAGAAAGGGGGAACTAGTGATATTTTCCCCTTCAGTAAGCAGGAGCCAAGGTCTTGGATATGAAGATTTCCTCTACAAATCATACAGAGGAGTACTTGGAAGTAATTTTTTTCCTTCGGGCTCACTTCAGTGATTTTTCTGTGAGTATACTTAACATATATTTTTTTCCGCTATTGATTTGTGGTTTTTTACTTTTACTGTTTTCTTTTGCTTCTTTCTGGCCTTTTTGTTACTTGCTGCATTGCTTTCTTTCTTGGGCAGCTCTTTATGTTCTTTTGAAAAGCCTTCCTATAGATGCTGGAGACATGCTCTACCTATTTTTACTCATAACACCCTTTGTGTCTTCTTACTGCTTTTCTTTTGCACAAGTTTAACCACTTTGCTCTGATCTGGGGTTGAAGCTCTGTCGTGCTTTTCTCTATCCCCCAAAAATTGGTTCTGCTTTTCCATTCCACTTCCAAAGCTAACCCTTAATCTCAGTCTGCTGTCTCCTTACCCCTGTCATCTTTGTTAATAGTCCTATGAAGTATTGATAACATGTAGTCATATGGCTACACATATAGGGAGAAAAAATGGAGCTTTTAGCTAGAAATAGATCAGTAGGGTAGTTTTTTCCTATATTATTAGCAACAACTTAGTGTCACCTTGAACTCTTCTATTATGTTACTACACAACCTGCATAGAAAATTTCATTAGTAGTATAAATCACATTCAGAATGTTAAGAGGGAAATGGTTGTGTGAATTGATATCTTATTTTTATAACTATACAGTTGGTCTGTATTAATTTTAACCAAAAATATAAATATCTGTCTCATTGTTAAAGAGGGCATAGTGAATGAATCCTATTAAGGGTTGATAATGATAACTTAATGATAACTAGCGGGTTCTTTTTTAGCCTAGGCAAGCATTAAAGAGGTCTCTTTTATAGGGAACAGTGACATAATACTGATATTTATAGAACATTTTCATAAGTCCGTATTAGGTTTATTTAGATAGACATATTGAGGGTGTAGAAACTGTACTTACTAATGTTAAGGGTTAAAATAATAATAGTATTAAACTAGGTATTAAGTCCTGTCAATAATTTGTTAGTCTTATATTATAATGTACTGTAAATCTTTGTCCAATTTGTGAGCGATGACATAAATAATGATCTTAGTTTCCAACATAGGCAAACAAATATTTTGTGTGGAGATGATATACAGTTCTGTAATCTGTTCCTTCTTCACCAAAAAAAGGAAGAGATTAGGTTAGTAGCACATGATTGGTCACTGAGAAGACAAACAAAAATAATAGTGGCATAAGAAAAAAATAGAGATGAATTCTAAAATCTGAACTCAAGGAAATTCCAAGGAAAGAAATATTGTAACAGAGGGATTTGCATAGTAGAGACAGAGTCCATTGACATTACCTGAGTTACAACCCAGAGTAATAGAACAATGGAGAAACAAGGCAATGAATCACCTCCAAAAAGACCTGACTTCTATCCTAAAAGCTGATATCATGAATCCTGAAGTAGTGGAATCTACAGGAAATTAAGTTTTTTTAAAAAGGACGTAATGGCCAAAGAGCTCAAACAAGGTATACAAGAGGCGCTAAGAGAGTTCAAAAGATATAATTGTAAAAGCTTTTTCAGTGAATTAAGAAGTTTGAGGATTATAAAGAAGTCACAAGTAAATAGATAAACAAAGCACTGCAAGCAAGGAAGGAATATTTCAGTAGAGAAATAGAATAACTGAAAGCTGAATTCCAGCATATGAAAACTACACATCAAAAATTGAGAAACAAGCTACAACATTATGAAGATAAATTTTTGGATTTTGAAGACAATGTTGAGAAGCTGGGCCCTACAGTCAGTCGGTGAGAACTGAAAAACACAAAGGCAGGAAAGTTACTAGGTGCAACAGCTGATGGATAACTCAAAGAGAATCAGACTCAGAATTATGGAGTGCAGGAGAAAATGGAGGAAAAAACAAAAGGTTTAAACGATGTACTCAATTATAGAAATTATAGAAGAAAGTATCCCAAATCCAGGAAATTAACATTGAGCTACTGCAGGCAAATAGAACAACAAAAAAAGACCAGAAAAGAGCCTTCCCACAACATGCCAGAATCCTAGAGACTCAACACAAAGAGAGAATATTAACAGTGGCAAGAGAAAACCTAAGCAACTTATAAAGACAAATCCATCAGAATAACTTCAGGCTTCTCAACAGAGACCTTAAAAGCCAAGAGATCATGGAGTGATATCATTCAAGTGCTAAGAGAGCATAAATGTCAATCTATACTCAAATCAATCCTTCAAAATAGAGAGAAGTTAAAATTTTTCATGACGGAGAAAATCTGAACAAATTCATGATCCTTATGCTAACATTGTAGAAAATATTTTTTAAAAAAATCTTAGACCAGCAGAACCAAAGACACCAGATAAAAGGAAAGAACAGAAATGGGAGAACAAACTAACAAGAGTATAGAACAAACAATCAACATAAAAACAGCATAATGATGACAGGGTGCAGCAAATATACCACCATGATGATGCTGGATAGTAGTGGTCCCAATTCACCCATCAAAAGACACAAACTGATTGTGGTAATTTGGATCCGGAATGTTCCTCAAAAGCCTCGTGTTCTAATGGATGCTGTGTAGGCTCGGGAATTGGAGCCTGGCTGGAAGGGGAAGATGCTTGGGACTTGATCTGGAGGGGAGGATGCTGGTTCTGCCCTTCCTCCCAGACTCTCTGTTCTATCATGCTCTGAGCATGAGGATTGCTATGAGTTTGAGACCAGCCTGGGCTCCTTAGTGAGTTCAGGACCAGCCTGGACTACAGAGCAAGACCCAGTTTCTAAAACATAAACAAAACAAAAATAAATAACTCCTAGAATCAACAAATGGGATTATATCAAATTAAAATACTTCTGTACAGCAAAGGAAATAAGTACCAGACGAAGAAAGGACCAATATAATGGGAAAAATCATTTACCACCTACAACTTGAATAGGAGGCTAATAACCGGAATATGAAAAATAGACCCCTCAAAATCAAAGACCCAGTTTAAAAATGGGCAATTAAAGTGAAAGACAGTTCTCAGAAGAAGCACAAATTGCTGGCAAATACATGAAAAATATTCAATATTCTTAGCCATTAGAGAAATACAAATCTTACCCCAGTGACAATGGGTTTACATCAAGAATTCATAAAACAATACATGCTGGCAAGGTTGTGGGCTAAAAACCCTTTCTCATTGCTGGTGGGACTATAAACTAGTGCAATCGCTTTGGAACGAAGTATGGAGTTTTCTCAAAAGACTGAAAATACATATTCCATTGAATCCAGTGATACCTCTTCCGGGTATCCTTGCAAAAATGTTAACAGCACCACATAACAGCAGAAATGCATGCATACCCATTTCTATAACAATACAACTAATACTAGCTAAACCATGGAAGATGGCAAAATATCCATCAATAGACCAACGGGTTAAAAAGTGTGGTACATACACAGTGGAGTATTATTACTCTTCCTTAAAGACAAATAGGTTGAAGTCATTTGTAACTAAATGGATACAACTTGAGACCATCATGCTCAGTGAAGTGAATCAGACTCAGAAGGTTAAATATCACGTGGTTTCTCTAATATGAGATACTCAGAATACAAATCAATAACACAGTCAAATAGGTGAGATGTGGGGAGTCAGGGAGAATGAGAAAGGGGAGTAGGGAGAGGTAGAGAGGGGAAGGGCATGTGCAGTTGCTGTGATATACACGTGCAGAAAAGTCTCAGCTAACATAATCTTGTGCAACCCAAATACATACTGACAAAAATGGGGAAAAAAGTCAAGAGAGAAAAGATATAAGCTAACCTGCACAGGTGATTACTCAGGGCTGAAGGATAAAGCAGAAGTAGAGAATCTTTCAGAGGCAGATTATGGAGAGTCTTGACTAACAAAATGACTTGTGCCTATCTACCTGCACACCTCAAGAGCAGAACCTCCAGGGCCTGGGTTATGATTTATTTGTGCATCATGCCTCATTATCTAGCATTCGGCATTGTACATGCGATGCATTCCCTGATGTTTTTTTTTTTTTGCAAGAAAGGAGAAAGGAGAGGAGAAATTCACAGTGTTGCTTTAATCTGAGTTTCATATCATGTATTAGTGATTATTGATAGGCAAGTTTGTGAATACATAGAACTCCATGTAGTCTGGGACCTGCTCATGGCTTTCAGCTCTAGGGCTGATTTTCTGTGGCAATCATAAAGCACATTATCATAATCTATTTCTATTCACAGAAAAGTTTTTACATCAAATGAGTGTAGGTTTTTTTTTTATTCCTACATCAATGACCAGTTTTCCAATTCTCCAGACACTAGTTGTGTGTTCTACAATCTACTTCAATTCTAACTCTAACTACTTGAAGTTAGTATTACAGGCCACAAATGAGAGACTCAATCTTATAAGATTGGCCCACATCAGATGTCAATTGTAAGTCCTGGACCACCAGGATTTCTGACCTTCTGGCTAAATTTAGGGACTTCTCTCCCACAATTCTTTCCTCATATTCAGAAATTTGCTAAAACAGCTGATGGATCACGGGAAAATAGATTTATCAATTTATTACAGAAGATATGAAGAATAAAGATGAGTAGTCACATGAAGCAGTACATAGGGTGAGGTCCTAAGGGTTCCGACTGCAGGGGCATTTGTCCCACAGAGAGTAAGCCATCCTCCCCGAATAAGAACATATTCATCAACCAGAAGCTCTCCACAGCTCCTTATTTAGGAGCTTTTATGAAGGTTTTAAGAGGAAGACATGACGGATCATTAACTCAGTCTCCAACGGCTTTCCTTTCCCTTGCCTGGGGGTGGGAAGGAATTGGACTGATTGTTCTTGGCTTCTGATCAAAACTTGTCACTGGTGACCAGCCTTAACACTGAAGGTCTCTAAGGTCCCACCAAGAGTTGCCTCAGTAGAGCAAAATAAATAAAGAATAGAAAAGAAGAAAGGAAGAGAGGAAGGAAGGAAGGAAGGAAGGAAGGAAGGAAGGAAGGAAGGAAGGAAGGAAATGTTCTTAGCGTGCCAGAAATCCCAATAGATTTAGGAGTTTTGTGTCAAGAACAAAGACCATCCCTATTAATCTTATCACTAAAGAGTTTTCAAGGGTTTTAAGAGCTGGCCATTTGGAAATAAGGTCAAAGATCAAATGTCCATCTCTTATTAATACCAGTCAAATATCTTAAGGCCCATGGCTGGTACTTGACTTTGTTCTGCGCCCCTCCTCTCATCCGTATGTCTGTGCTGAATTCATCTGAATCTGGTTGAACACTGAACGTCATACCACCCTTCTTAGAAGTAATCCTTTAGCCAAGTCCCCCTCTTTAACAGTCTCTATTCCCTAGCACCCATTCAGGGTGCTTTTGTTTCCTGATTGTTTTATTTGGTCTCTTTTATCCGGAGCTGTGTATAAACATTGTCTTGGATAGAACTTAGCAACCCTCACCAGACTAATTCTGACCCTGGTATGTGGATAAACATCTTGGATTTACCTTGGATCTCACTGTTCTTTCTTGGGTTGAACTCATCTCTGCTTTTGGACTTAAATTCTCCTTTCCTGCTTATTCTCTTTATCTCCTCAGATATGTCAACTTGAAAAATAGGTGTCAGAATGTTGTAAGTTCTGCTCCTTAAAGGCCTTAATATCCTTGGGGAAAATCTGGAAAATTAATCGACTCTCAAGTTTGGTTAGGTTACCAAGCTAGCATATTATTAGTCAAACCTCCCAAGGAAGCCTAGTGAGAGATGTGGAATAGATTCTGCCATTTTAGGAAAATAGTAAGACAGTATTTCTCCCAATAGAGAAAAGGATGGAAGCCCTGTGTTATCTCTCCCTGGTGATAACAATGATTGTAAGGGTTAGAAATTCTAAAAGTTACCTCCCTCGGTATTATCGGCCAAATGTTGACATGAAAGTGGCCACTCACTTTTGTTATCACAGGTCTCTTCAAGGTTGCACCAAAGGGAAGGAACTGATTTGGTGCAGTGGTTACTTCTTTCTGTGACACTTATACACATTTACCCAAATGCCAAAAAGGTATTCTCATTCCGAGTGATACCAGAACGGAGGTCATCTGAGTGCATACCTGGAGGACTTTATCATGCGAGGCACTTATTTAAAAGCAAAAAATCAAAGCAATGGATGTAAGTTTAATCAAAGGAATCTTTTATTCTGAATTTCAGAAAATTACTATGCTTTTGGGTGTTTCTGTTCTTCAGTATTCAGTGTGCAGTCTCATAGATACGGTCATATATCTGTACACATATGTATTGTTCCATAGATACGGTCATATATCTGTACACATATGTATTGTTCCATATTGCCTAAGGAAAATGTGATGTGTCCTTCCGCATTGAAAAAATGCACATTTAGTTCTGTTTATAAAGGAAAGGGAGAACATTTGGGCAGAAAAAAGAGGGGGTACTCAGGGCAGTGTGACTCTCTGACCTGAGATTTATGGCCCCCCCTTGATGTGGAGACAGCTACGCATGTCAATCTCTGTGCCCTGAGAAGTGGATCTATTCCCCAGGCTCCCGGTTAGGTGGGGGAGGGGTGCGGGGAGGAGAGTGCTCAGCAAGAGCAGATGTGGCCACTCGCTCAGTTGCCCAGTGAAAACAAGTAATTACCATGGCAACCAGAAAATACCATGTGGGACTTGAACTGACCTCTAAGACTCAGGGTGCCGTACGCTATAGGAATCGCATGTGTTTACTTGCTTTGATGTAGATTTTCTCCAATGTGAGAATACTACTGTGTTAAAATCAATTATTTTTTTTCTCTTTCTCTAATACCTACTAGCTTTACCTCAAACTGGAAAGGGTACGTAGTCTTTGATAACACAACTAGGAAAGGTACCATTAAAAGATGTAAACAAATACTGAACTACCATGAAAATATGAAAAGACGCCTACTTAGAAAACAGCTTGGGGATGAAAGGGCTCAGGTTGTATGTGAGAGTCTTTCATCTGCCCTTCAAAATAGCTGCACATTGACCCAACGCTGTCTTTTTAATCGTATTCGTTTAATCCCTGTACCAACCACAAATCCTTTCAACTGGAAAAGTAACAACAAAGCTGAGTGAACGAAACTATTGCTGAGACGAGTGGACGTGTGTGTACAACGTAGATACGCCAAAGGTAATAGAAAGAAATTAGGCTCTTACGACATTTAGTACTTTTCCAGTTAGAGGAATTTGTTATAAGCATAGGACTCTAACAGGATAATTACAGTACAATTACTCTGTGGTTAACGTTCTCTGTAACGTGAACAATACCTAACGCTTAACTTTTGCCTGTGGAGAACTGGGATCCATTTAGCTATTGCAAGGAACTCTCTGGGAGTATGAGAACCGGTTTCTGGGAAGCCACGTGAATGAACTTCTCTCAGATTCATTTCCGTTTGGTTTCCTTGCCCCCTGCAGAGTGGAGCCCACAGGAAACGGAGCATGTGTGGCTAATGTGCACGCTTGCCCTTCGCCGAACTCGCTGCTGGAAGAAGCTTATTTGAATCGTGTTCTTTACTCTCTTCTACTTTACAGAAAGCTGGTGTTACTTAAACTGTGAATGCTAATTGTCCGGTGTCACTCATTTCTCGAAGGGAAAGAGACATTCTTGCCAGAGATATCAGTAACTTTAATTCTGGAAAACAAAACCCACCATTGACTATGGTTCTACTGCCCTGAATTAACAATAAACATTAATTCTAAGTGCTGGACCTTAATTTTGTCTCATATAAAGCGAGGAAAAGATAATGGTTTTAAGCATAAAAGTAGCAACTATGTACAAGTCTGTAGCCAAAAAACATGTAGTTCCTCATTCTCTAAGATTCAAGACTCACCAATGTTATTTATCAGACAGTAATTATATCTTCAATACGCTGATTGTTTCAGATTTTTCTGCCAGTTGAAATATTACTTCTCAAACTTAGTGTCAATTTGGAATTGTGTCATGAATTAGTACAAGAAGTATTGGTATTGCATTTTCATAATCAGAGGCAAGAGACATTATGATCTACATTTTAATAATAAAGAATAAATTAAATATATTTAAAACACCATAATTAAAATGAACAGAGAAGTAACACATGTAACACTGTACATGTAACACTGTTATATCTGGAATATATGAAGAATTCTGGCATATAAAGAAGAAAAAGAAAAATGTGTGGTAAAATTCACATAATACAAGTAGGAAATTCATAAGAGTCTGAGTATCAGGAAAGGGACAGCTAATGTCACACAATCTGTCACTCACGGTGTTGACCAGCATTAAGTGTCTGACATGGTATATATCAGTTAATAAGTAAAGATACTGCGCTGTATTCACAGCTTAGAGTATAACTCTTTGTTCAACCCATGAATGAAATTCAGCAAAATTGAAATTACAAATACCTTATGGACCAACAATTTTTAAGATGCTATTCTAATGAAAGTATGTCACCCAAATGGTCATAAAAGGACATACATACAAAGTAGTTCACTGTACAATTGCAAATAACTGGATCTTAGTAAATATATGGATTTTTTTCTTTTTTCGCCACATTTTATTGATATGTATACGTGCAAAATTCAAGGTTTACAATGGAGTTGTTCATTTTGTGCACATACGTATCTTGTCAAGGTGACAAAGACTTTCTCACTCTCCTTTTGTCCCTCCCTCTACCCACTTTGCCCTCCCTCCTCCCCCACCCTACTCCCCTCTTTCACTTTGTCTTTCGTCTTAAGTTCCATAGGTGTTGTGATCTGGGTCTCTCATATCAGAGAGACCATTCGATGTTTCACCTTCTGCTTCTGACTCACTTCAGTAAGCATGATGTTCTCTAGTTTCTTCCATTTGCCTGCAAAAGCCTCCACGCTATTGGACTTTATTGATGCATAGTATTCCATTGTTTATAAATGCCACATTTTGTGTGTCCACTGGTCTGTTGATGGGTATTTTGGTGCCTTCCATATTTTTGCTATTGTTAGTTGTGCTGCTACGAACATGGGTATACATATATCTCTGTTATATGTTGTTTTGGTCTCTTTTCGATATATTCCCAGGAGGGGTGTCGCTGGATCAAAGGGGATATTTATTTCTAGTCTTTTGAGAGCTCTCCATACTGCTTTCCGGAGTGGTTGTACGAATTTACATTTTCACCAGCAGTGCAGGAGGGTTCCTTTCTCCCGCAGCCAAGCCAGCACTGATTATTATTTGACTTGTTGATGTAGGCCATTCTCTCTGGGGTGAGATATATGGATTTTTAAATGTAGAAGTTTATCAGAATGGAAGAATATAGTCAATAGTAAAATAAATAAAATAGATGAGTACATTTGCAAGGATACTTCTTGTAAAAAGCCAGTTACTGAATGACTAAATAATATGATATTGTGAACAAATTTTAAACACTCATAAATTGTTTTTTATTCATGAAGAAATATATAGATATGTGAAAATGTAGAGTGAGAACTGATAAAAATTAGATTAAGTTAATCTTGAGCAAAAGGAATGAATGAGATAGTGACCAAGGGAGCTCTCTCTTGTTCTTCTTTTTTTAATAGTAATATTTTAACTGTAACCATGATTTTTCACTTTTAGTAATTTATTAAGCAGGACAACATGTTAGCATTAATTATAATACACACGTATGGTTATTTATGATATTTTGTGTACGGTTTTGTATTTTTAAAAAAATAATTTAGAGAAAGTACGTGATTTACAGATACATATAAGTACATATATCTTTCAAAGTAGGAATAAACATGTAGGAATGTAAGCATATGTTTGAGTAGGTTGTCACATTATAAGTACACTTTCATGCATTTTTTTAAGATGGTTATTTTCTGATCACACTAGTAACAGTAAAATTTATTGAGCACTGCCTCAGGACAGAATGACTTCATCCAACAAAATAATTACTGAGAATTAAGCATAATCTAAGAATATGAATCTAGAGAATTCTAAGAAGATGCCTTAGAACTCTCAACTCCACTGATGCAGCAGAGGAGCCGGTTGCACAATCTTGTACATATTCGCTATTAGTAAAGTTCCTATGAACTGAAAGACCAAAGAATTCATGATCTGGTACATGCATATCTTTAAAGCATCATTTTAAACTTAAGAAACTGATCTGTTCCAGCCTTGCCTTATTTAATGTAATCAGAAATCTGTAAATTAAGAGTATTTCAAAGCATTTATATATCACAAGGGAGTGAGATTGCAGATCTTCTTGGTGTAGTGTGAGATATACCACTCCTGTCCTTGATTGTAATTATTTAGTCAAATGAAGAGTGGAGTTGAATTCTGTGAATTTAAAATATGCCATCAAAGAATTTCTAGAGATATGTGAGATTTACATTTTTTTAAATGAAAAGACAGAGATATCGTGATCCAGAGTAGAACACTGGGGTGTTAAAGCACCACTACATTTCCTGAATGCTAGCTCATCAAAATAATACAAATAATGTCTTTTGTTAGCAATAGTGGTGTGTGTGTGTGCGTGCGTGTGTGTGTGTGTGTGTGTGTGTTTAAGGGGGCAATACTTGTATTTTGTTAAGAAAGACAAGCAGTAGGTAGGACCCCATTTAAGGATAATTTTAAAGCCTTGTGGCTTTGAGGGTCTATCCTCAAGCAGTAATAAGCCATGAAGCAAGCAAGAGGATGGGTGGGACTCTGAGCAGATCAAGTTCTTCATAGAACAAGATTTCTATTTTTCTGTTTATCTGAAATCAGAACCAACAGTCTCATTATTTTTAATGTTTTAATGTGTCTCTTTGCACAGGGTACTTACAAGAAGTATGCTTAATTAAGAAGGAGCTTGTTTTCCAGAATGGACCTGGCAAGAGCCAACAAACCTACGGTTTCCCTAATTGGACCTAGCTAACGCCTGGCAGAGAAACCAATGTAGACTAGACTGGGGGAGGAATGGTAGAGGCGTTAGAGTGAAAAGGAAGACAAAGAGTAAGATTTAGTTAGGATAAAGCGGAGAGAGAAGATGTGAAAGAAAGACTGAGCAGGAACACAACAAGCAGAAGCACCTGGGGGAGACAGGGAAGAAAAGGTCAAACAAGCCTGGATTTTGTTTGACTTTGTAAGTAATTAGAAAAACGATTCTCTCTCCAATGAATGAAGCTAATACTGTTCAGGAGGAATCCAATTCAAGCAATCACACTCACTGCAAGGATTTTTTTTCCCTAAATTACTTCCTGAATACCTGGGAGCTAGCAAGTTATACCATATGCAGGAGAATGGCCAGGAAAGATTTCCAGTATATTTTTAGGACCCAAAATTTAATTTAAAGAAATCCCTCACATTAAAAAGTTAGACTAGAGACTCATGTGGAAATTTCTGGAAGGGTCCCCCAAAACTTTTTCTAACACCTTTCAAATATTTAGATCTATGTGTGCTATGTATTAAGTAGGGATTAGTTGTTGTAATTGAAGTGGCTTAAAAGCCTTGAGAAGACTCAGGTAACTTTTCAGTAAGATGATTAGATCCTGAAAATAACCATAAAAATTAATATTTGAAAAGGAGACTTAGAGATTTCGGTTCATTTGTAGAAAATATCAGAAGAAAGTCTTTTCGACCTCAGCACCTCACTCTGCAATCACCGTTCTGTGAGACAAACCTTGTCAATTATTGTAAACTTTGTAGTAGAAATTCAACAAATTTTATTGGATATTGCAACAGACTTCCAATTTCTCTGTTCCCAATCTTGCACATTATGGTACAGGGAACCTAGGAGACATGACAACAGGAAGAACTATGATACAAGAAAAGAAGGGTGATTTCTCCTCATTAAAAAAAAATGCTTCTAATACATCAATGCAAAATGTTTCCAAAAGGTGGAGGATATATATATATATATATATATATATATATATATATATATATATATATATAATATATATATAATATATAATATATATATATATAGAGAGAGAGAGAGAGAGCAGATTTTTTTCACTAGAACCTATGAAAAGTCCTTCACTAGAAACCATTAAACTTTCCCAGCCCCGCAGGATCAGTTTTTAAGGACTTGTGAATTTAAAGAGAACATTTCTGGTTTACACAGCTTAAGTTATTGTAGAAACCAAGAGTCAGACTCCTGCCATGGTAGGGTATAGTAAATATGCTGAAAATGCCAACTCTGGAAAAAAGTTTAAATATTTTTAATCCAATAACAGCAAACAATGTATTAATCTGTGTGAAGAGAATGACAAGAAAAACGACACCACAAAAATGAATGCCAGGTACTCATGTGAATGTCAAGTGTCAAATGGGTAGTTAGATAGTTATTGTGTCACGTTATTGTGGCAAAGCCATACTACCAATGTACTACAAATATCTGCTCTAAGACATGTGGGATTGATCTTGTGTATAAACACTTCCAATTACTAGGGAAAGTCTCTAGGAAACATAGATCACATCTGACTTGTCTTTAACAATTTAATATGACCGTAAGTAGAGAGAGATCATATTGTGGGATGCAAGGAAGATCTCTTTTACTCATTCAAATTCAGAAAGCATAGGGTACCTTGAAGCACTGTAGGAAATTATATTTTCTGTGATGGAATGGAAAGTAAGACATATTCATTCCTCTACTGATATATCCTCCTTATCTTTAATTATGTAATATAGGCAAATACCAAAGGACTAAGGTAAGAGGCAAAATTTAACCTAAGTCCCAAAGTTTATGCTTAGCTACCCCTTCTCCAAAGGTTTCTTTCACATCCTTTCAGAAAAATAATGACTTCAGCCAGTGATATGCTGAGGCTGCTGCATTCTGGCCCATAAAGGTCTGCTGTGAACAGCTCTTCCCAACTTTCGAGTCCTAGTGGAAGTTGGAAACGTGCCTTAGTGACAATATTTACAGCACAGGATAGGCCACGGGCTAAGTTTTCAGGATAGTCAACTATTGAACATTTGCCAGCACAATACTGTTTCCAACCTAACACAAGAGGACAGCAAGTATTTCTAGTAAGTCAACAAATGTCTAGGTTTATTATCCAAGGTGCATCACTGTTTCTTATTTGTCGATGATACTGTGGATGGTATTTGGTGGAAGTTTGTGTGTTCTCCAGTGTATGCACTGTGGAAACCAATCCACACACAGAGGTTTAAGAAAGGGGGAAAAAAAAAACTGTTCTCTAGAACAATTACAGATTTCATAAAGTGATGATAGGATATCTAACTTAAAGAAGCCAAAGTCTGATGTTTGTCTGAAGAAAGTAGGAGGGGCGTATCCCCAGATCACTTACTGATTAAACTGCAAATATAAGGAAAGTAAGTTATTTAATAGAAAAAAATCTTTTGAGCAATGCCACCAATCTGATCTCTCCCCCCCCCCCCCCCCCCCCCCCCCCCCCCCCCCCCCCCCCCCCCCCACCCCCTTGGTACTATGGGATCACAGAGCTCAAGCCCAGGGCCTTCACA
This sequence comes from Ctenodactylus gundi, assembly GCA_004027205.1. Taxonomy (NCBI): domain Eukaryota; kingdom Metazoa; phylum Chordata; class Mammalia; order Rodentia; family Ctenodactylidae; genus Ctenodactylus; species Ctenodactylus gundi. Next base: position 505,332 of record PVKB01000231.1, read on the forward strand.
CTGACCTGTGTTTAACATGTCCCCACCTGTTTACTTTTTAAATTTAAGACAAGATCTGTCTAAGTCAGTACATTTGCCAGGCTGGGCTCAAATTTGTGACCCACTATCCTCGTGCCTCTGCCTCCCAGAGTACTGGGATTACAGGCTCGTGACACCAGGCCAACCATGATATGATCGCATTTGATGTTATTTATATTCTTTTCAATCTTTGTTGTTCAGTCTCTAAAACAGAGAAGAAAATTTCTTCTTTATCTCAAAACACTGTAAAAAAAAGAGAGAGATAACAGATGTGAGAGTCCTGTACATCCCTTAAGTAATACAGATATACTTACTGTGTAAAACATTTCTTAAACATAGGAAAGATGCCTGCACATTTCTTCTTCTGTGCAATTCAAAGCTATAAAATAAATAATCTTATAGGTAAGTAATGCAATTTTTCTGCTTTTGGATAGTCTTTGGACATATTCACCATTTTACATATGTTCACAGAAATTGAATGAAATTCTTGAATCAAATAGCATCAGATATAATAAGTTTATTATGAATCTAATATTCAGGGAGACAAGACAGAAGAAAGTGATTAATGACAACAATTCAATTTTTACTTGAAATAGTTCGATGTGATTTGCACTCAGTAAAATCACCTACAAGTTACAGGATTGTGCTTCTTTTCTTCCAACTTGCCTCATTTAATGAACTAAGCCACTCATTTAACTTCCTAGAGCACTTCATTAAATTAACTCTAAAATGTCTTGTTAGAGGCAATTTAGCCAAGCAAAAGCTCAATATTGTATTCATTAACATCCATTTATTCCAAGAGACTGTGGTGAATTTACCCATAGAATAACCCGGGATACGTAGCAGAGTTACAACGATGTAGCAATAAGTTGATTAAGGCACAAGGTAAATAAATGTGTTTCTAAAAGCTAAATCAACAGGCTATTTGGCACGAAATCAGATTTGTGATACGACTTTCACAACCAAGTGATTCTTAGTTCAATTTGCCAAAAGATGCTTTTGCCCAAGGCTTGGCGTTCTGAATGCACAGTTACATTCGAGTGTAATTCAAATAATGAAAGTGTACGTTTTGTTAGAAAGTACCCCAAGGATGAGTCTGGAGAAAAGATTCGATTGTGACAAAGAAGTTTCAGAAGTTAGGTAAATTAATACTTCTTAGCTCAAGACAGTCACAATGAAGCCATCTGAGGTTCTTCAAGTTATTAGGGAGACTAGTCCTGCAGCTGAGCTATAAGTTTTAGATTTTTATCTAGTTTGTCACACGTCATTCTCTGTATCCTTTCCTGCTTTTTTGCCATGAAAAAAATACTGCTTTTAAAAATTATTTTAAACATTACATACATCTGAATTGTAACTTGTATCCAAAATCCTTTTCTGTACCCAGATTACTAAAGAACATACATATGTTTCCTTTTACTATGTGTATGTTGTTTATCTGTTTAGGTCCTGATCCAATTGAAGTTTTTTTTTTCTCTTCTTTTTTTTAAATATGGTGTGAGATTGGATCTTCACTTCAATCTTTTTCAACATGGATACCCAGTTATTATCTCAATACCACTGCCTTTTATATGCTGTATGTACTTTGGTCTGCTTTTGAAAATCGATTCTACGTTGATCTGCCTCTTTATGGGTCGATACTACGTTGCTTTTGTTGCTTTTGTTACTCATCTTAACATCTTATGAGGCAGATCTCTTAAAGTTTCTTGTTTTCGCTTTCTTTCTAGCTATTCATGCATGATTAGTATCTCACATTAAATTTAGTATCAATTTTTTGAATACATAAAACTGTTTCTGAAACTTTATTGAATTGGGTAAAATATAAAAACTACTTTAGGGAAACTGACATCTTTATAATGTTAGCTTATCCTATTGAAGATCACAGGGACATATTTCCTTAGTACTAACCTGCATTTTTGTCTTTTCAGAGTATTCCAAATCTTTCTTTATGTAGATTTTGCTCATTTCTTGTTAAATATGTTTTTAAGTCTTCTTTTTAAACACTCGAAGAGTTTTTTCTACTGTTTTATTTTCTGAGTGGTTATATTTATGAAAGCTATTGATTTTATATATTAATTGCATAAGCTACTGCCTTCCTCATATCATGTTTTTATTTGACAATGTTATCATTGATTGTCTCAGGTATTCTAGGTCTATCAAGGCATTATTGATAAAAGAGCAATTATCCTTTTCTAATCTGTTTGTCTTTATTGATTTCTTTTATTTATCTGACTTAAACAAAAACCTCCAGTACACCGTTAAATAAAAATGGAAAGAGGAACTATTTGCCTTATTCCTTATTCATGGATATGGATTTATATAAAAATAAAATTTACATATAATGAAATATGTATGTTAGCAGAAAGTCGATCTTGCATTCCCAAAATGAATTCCATTGTTTTGTGACTGCACAGTCTCTTCCCTGTATGTTATTTACTTGTAACTTTTATGCGTGTTATCTTCGTGAGGCTTAATCATCATTATTGAGTTTGCTTTGAAGCACATTCTATCATTTTTTTTTCATTTACTTCACTTACTCAAAACACATTATGTAGCAATGGGGCTATCTGTACTTAAGAGATTTGCTAGATTTCCTCTGGGTAACTAACTAGAGCTAAACTGTAGAGAACTTGCATAATAACTTTATCTTTTTTTGCTACAGAAATTGGCGTATTTAAGCTTTTTATCTCTAATTGGACCGATTTTGGTAAGAGCCATTTTCCTATGAATTTATTAATTTCAACTAGATTTTAAATCTGTTTGCACTGCAATGTTCAAAGTAGCCTTTTCTAACAATAAAAAATTATTCTGCTTTAGATATACTCTTTTCATTCCATCTCTCACTTGGTGTGTCCCTTTTCTACATTGCATTTTTAAAATTAGCTAGAAGTTTGAACATTTTAGTATTTTTAAAAGAAGATCTTTTGCTATCAGAGTTATAAATTTTCTAGGCCTCACCTCATTACGTGTTGCTTTTATAATCATTATTTCCTTCAATGTGCTGTATTTTGATTTAATTTATTGTTAATTTTTAGTTCATTTTTAATTGAAATTTTAGTGCATTTTTTATACTGTCATTTTTCTCAATTTGATCTTACTACTATATTTTCAGTATTTCCCAGGAGGCCAGCTAGAGAGTGCTTCCATTTTCACTATTTAAAGAAATAATTCTATTATTTTGGCTTTTAATTCTTTCATCCAGCATTTTTAAAGTAGGTCAAATATCCAGGAATGAAAGATCTTTTCTGTTTTTTATTTCTATCGCTAATTCATAGTTTTCTTGTATGCTTATCAGAGATAGTTATTTATAATACTTTTTATGAAAATTAAATTACATGTTTGTTAACCTAACATGAATAAATTTTGAAAAACTTTTGTTGGTTTAAGACTATTCTGTTATCACATAGGTTGATAATATATGTGTTCACAAGATGCAGTAACTAGTTATATTACAAAGGTCTTCTATATCCTGAGATACCATGTCCTTATATTATGGGTGCTCTGTATAAAATCTCCTGGTATAAAACGGGAGGGAAAGGCAGGAAGATAGCAAATGTTAGCCAAGCCTGTTTAATTCAGCAAGACCCTGTCTCAAGTAAACAATAGTATAGTTCAGTGGGAAATCCCTAAATTCAAATTCTAGTACTGCACAGTTAAATAGATGAATAATAAACAAATAAATAAATCTAGTAGCATCACATCTATTTTTGTCTATTTCTGTTGTTTAATATGGATGTTATATTTCAAGTATACATATTTCTAACAGTTATGTTATGAAATATGGTATTTACAACAAAATCATGTCCTCCTTTGTTGTGTTTTAATGTTTTGTGACTCAATGGAGGTGAGGTGGCAGGTTCCCAAGTAGTCTGTACTGACCCTAGAGAGGTGAGGACACCTCAGTCACCTGGCATGGGCGAAGTTCCCAGAGCTCCACTCAGCCTTTCCTGATGTAACCCTCGCTTGGGAGTGAACGTAGGAAGTAAAGATCCAAGAGCCCTTTGGTATGGCCAGACAGAAGTGGACATGCACCTTCCCCACGTGGCCGTTGCTAGCTAAGTGAGGGAAAGTCTCTGGTTTTCTTGGGGTACTAGGCGCATGCAGCACAACGCTGTGTCAGTGTGTTGCATTTGGCTTGGCTGATCCTTTGCTGGCCCTCTGCCGAGAGACAGCAGGCCTTTGGTGAGGAATGTTTTCCCGTGTGTCCTCTGGCACTTCTTGGTAGTGTGCTTCACCATAAGTTGTCGGAGACGAATAAGAAAAAAAAAAGAGAAAGAAAAGAAAAGAAAAAGAAAGCAAAGGCCAGAACACTTCTGAAATGTGTGCTACATTGTTTCTTGCATCCCTAAGCTCCTCGTCTCTGCTTTTCAAAGTCTTGTATTCATTTATATGTAATGTCCATGATGTTCAGCCGTACTTATCAGGAGGAATAGGAACAGTATATCTAATCTGTGTTATCTTCTCAGAATATGCATTGTCTAGCAATTATCTTTTTTATTCATATGATTCAGCATAAATCTTACCAGTTACTAAAATATCCACATTTGAAATGAGATATACTTTAACCAAATATTGATGGTTTGAAAATACTAATGTAGCAATGTCTCAGTTACTTTTTCATTGCTGTGACTCAGTACCTGACACCCATAATTTTAGGAAAGGAAAGGTTTATTTTAGCTTACAGTTTCAGTTGGTCACAGTCCATTCAGGGGCTGCCGGCAGCAATTGAAGTACATGGCAGAGGCAAAGAGGTGGGGGCAGCATCTCAGGACATCACGAACAGGCAGGCATGTGAGACTCATCGAGACTAGTCCAAGTCCCAGTCTTAGTCTCTCCTGCATCCGGGTATCGGAGGTGTGGCCACTACACACCCTTAGTCTTAACCCACAAGCCTTTAGTCTTAAGTCACATGCCTTTAGTTTTAACTCACAGGCCCTTAGTCCTAACTCACATGCCCCTAATCCCAACAACTGCAATCCACCCCTCCAGGCCAGACCCCAATCCACCAACATTACATGGCTCCATAGACAATCCACAACATTAAAATACATGAGACTTTTGGGGGACACTCCAGATCCCAACCACAACAAGCAACAAGTTATTAACAATGTAGTGTATGTCAAACACTGTTATAAGAACTTAAATATTTTACTTTGTAGAATAAACCTACGAGGCAAGAATTATTATATTTAAGGAAATTTTATATATAATTTATATATAATTATATATATTTATATATAATTTATATTTTAAAATATAGATTTTATATTTAAGGAAACCGAAGCTCACAACAATGTTTCACTTCCCCAATTCCCCACCAATAGCAAATGGGGAAATTTGGCTCCTCATCTAGGTCGAAGTGGAAAGTTCTTTTCATTCAATAGCCATGTGACTGCCCTTCAGAAACCATAATCAAACGGTTAAAGATACACAAATAAATTTACTTGACAGTTACACTGAAATCCGAAGCTTGAGTTAGTTAATAGCTCTCAGATTAATGCTTTGCAATGGTTTACAAATATTTTTAGCAATACATTGAAAATGTCAGCACGATGAGCTTTCATATTGTATTTTCTTGGCTCTTTCATATCCTGAGGGCAGATCAAATTCACATCCAATCCTGCCAGAGGAAAGAAGATATAGCCCAGCCTCTATCGCGCCATCCAATGGAGGTTGGAATAATCTAGCTCATGTGTGGCATCTCATGGCCCACAGTGGGCACTTCAGTCCTTCGTGCCATCCTGCTCTTCTCCACTGGGAGCTAGACTGATTAGATTCACCCAAACCTGTTCAGCCAGAATCATACCTATACTCTCTAAATATGAAGCTCACAGACCCTAAGCTAGAGAAAGTTCATACACGGAGGAACAACAAGCAAACAATAAGTGATCCCTATTTACAGATTTCTTTAAAAGGCAGAGCACTGTTTTCTTCTTTATGATTTAATACGGTACATTTTATATGTCATGAAGACGATATGAGGCATCCTGAAGGAACAGAGAAGAAATTGTCACACCAAAAGACTGATAATGGCAGTCTACCTCAGGGAATTGGTTTAAGTCTCTCAGTGTACTAGCAGATGACTGGCAGATGAAATATGCCATTTTTTAAATGGTGGAAAACTAGTGGCACTTAGCAAGAAAATGTGACTCAATAACATAAACTTGGAATTTGCACAGGAGTTTGAAGATTACTTGAAAATACCTTAAAATTATTACTCCTAAACATGAATTATGTATTTTAACAAAAATAGATTGCATCTGATATATATTAGTATCTTTTTAAATCCATGTTTTACTATGGAAAAGATCTGAAAATATGCCTACAAATATTAAATGTACATATGTTTTATATATAGTACCATGTTAAAAAAAGTGATAAAATAGCTGCTTTTTCCAAAGAATCTACTAGAATAAAAGAAAATATTTTAAATGTTTTGAAGTGTTAGTTTCGTTACACAGCTTTCATTGTTAAAGTGATATTTTAATTTTTAAAAAATTTATATTTAGACAATTTAATTTGGAAACTATTGTAATCTGTTATCTCACAAATGAAGGACTTTAAGAAGTAATTTTACTCAATTTGCTAAAATTACTGAAATTCAAGCTTTTATTTAGTTTGCTAAGCAACTGCTTGGCATTAACAAGAATAATTAAATTATCTGAACTTCAATCAAAACCACTGTGTGGTTGGTGTATATCGCTAAAAAATATGCATTGTGATTTAGTAAAGAAATCTTTCTGTCAATAGTTTCCATATTTTTTGTGAAATATTCTTTCAGCTCTCCTATCCAATAGAAACAAAACTTGAAGCAAGTCTATTTTAAAACAAATGAATTTTAGTTTTAATCAATTACTTAGTTAATTTAGAATCACCCAAGGTTTTTAAAAAAAACAAGGTATTTTTAATTATAGTATTTTCAATAAAGTTAATATTGATTACTTGATGCTTCATTATGAAGAAAAATATCAAGTATCTTGTATTGTTATAAGTTTAATGTAATTGAAATAGAATTTTCTTTGTAATTTGTGTTTTTTATAATCAATAATGCATGAATTTGCTGCTGGGCTAGTATAGTACACAGTACGCAGTACAAAACAGCACCTATGGCCAGTATGATGCATTATTTTAACCTTTTGGAGTTTACACTAGGGGAACTGCTCTACAACCACTACCTGTGAGCCTGCACTGACCTCTAGGTCCCCTGGGAGGTTAATCCTGCCCTGCGGTAGCACTCCTCACCAAGGTCAGCAAGGTCAGGCAAGGGATCCCTCACCACAAACTCACAGACAAATAGTTGGGCAATTTACACACAAATGCACAGATACACACCCATTGAACAACTGACAATCTACACCATATTGACAAAAATCTGCAATATAAGTGGAGAATATGTGTGTTCATTCTTTCAGCATTCACCTTTGTTTAAATATATTTAAAGTAAAATATTTAAAGAATAAATCTCTTTGTTCACACATCTAGTGTAATTTTTTAATATTAATGTAGCTCCTCAATGCCTTGTCTATTCAACAAGTAATTTGAGGCTCCTGTTGCATGAAGAGAGTGATTAAAGAGAATTTTATGATGTTTACCTTAATTACCCATTTTAATTTGCATATATATATATATATTCAAAGATTTTTTTTACTGCAAAACAGTTCTATTACATTAGTTATTCTAACACAGATACATTCTTGGCAGAATGCATTCTGCAGCTGGTATTTACATTCATTCTATTTTAATATTTTCTTTATCAATTCATAAACAGGAGCCAAGATTTAAAAGGAAAATAAAGATGAAATGCTCAAAAAGGTTGAAGTTGCCTGGAAAAAAAAAGCTGAATACTGTTCACCATGGGAACCATTCAGAATATAAAAATGTACAGATTTTCAAAACCCTCTTTCAAATCTTCAATGCCATTAAAGTTGAATTTCATAGGCTCCAGCTTCTGCATATGCATAAGCTAAGAATGGAAGCTATTCCCAGTTAGGAGGCTTCTATACTTATATCAAAAGATTTTGATGACATTATGCTAACCAATTGATTGGGGCAAGGGCAGTTTATGATGATTTTGGAATCTCAAGGCATTTACTTTCTCTTATAAAACATTAATGAAATAGCTGACAAGCTAACAACATTATAACGGAAAGCATCTCATGGGAAAGAAGTTCGGCGACAGTGATTTGACTCCAGAGAAAGTTTTATGAACTCACAGTTGTGGATGTACCTATGGTCAACATTCTATTAGCTGTGTGTTTAGTAAAGAAATACAAGGTTTCCAGAGATAGGCATCAAGGTAGAAATTCTCATTATGCAATGATTTGCATAGCTAAGTCACAGGGTTGAGTGTGGGTTGATACTGGACTTTACTGACCTTTAAATAGACAGGGCTTATTTTGCAAAACAAATGTGGATGTGTTTTACTGTCCTGCTAATAAATGTTTGTGATTTGCAAGTCTTTATGCTGTAGAAATTTCAAGTTAGGTATTTTCACCTTGTTTTATTTTTTGTCACATTTGGATTGGCTCCCAGACACCATACACACTTCACCCCTGAAGTACTAATATATCCTTATCATTGAAAAAAAATGTTTTTCTTATTTTTCTTGCATCCCTACCCTTTATTTATTTATTTATTTATTTATTTATTCATTTTTTTTAAGTTTTGACACAGGGACAGAGTTGCATAATCTGGGCCACAATTTTGATCCCCCTGCCTCAGCTTCCTAGTGATTTCAGTCGCAGGTATATTCCACCTCACCTGATTAAAGAGTGAATTTTTAAAATTACAAAGTGAAAAGAAAGTGGTGATAATTAGAAACACGTTCATCCAGGTGGAGGAGCAGTAGCATCGGTTGCTGTAAGCACGAAGCTTCCGGTAAGCAGCTCAGTCTTCAGTCATGGGAGCTAGAAAGCGTTGGCGACGCGCTGCCACGCCCAGCGGACCTCCGTCCTCCTTTTCATCCTCCCCTTTCCTCTTCACCACCGATACTTGTGGTACCTTCCTCCTCTCTCCAGAAGGTAGGATGATGCTCCGCAGTATCAAAAGTAGCTTGCGAGTCACCTATGGAAAGGAAAATAGAGCTTGTTTCTGCAGCTCCTGTTTTCACTTTATAAACAAAACATCTGCAAGTCGACATGCACAGGTAGGAGAATGGAGGACTAGTTACAATCAGAGCCACAGGGACCCAAATATTCCTCTTGCCCAAATCCAGATCGCTGGCCTTAGATTCAACTTCAATATTGAGCTTATTAGCACCAGATTATAAACAATTAACACTACGCATATTATATAATTATGTCTCAAGTGATCTTTTAGGTAATTTCAGGACATTTTAATGAAAAAATAATAGTATTTTCGATCGGTAGGACTAAAACAACTGGATATTCATAAGCAAAAGAAAAAAGGGAATGCAAGGACAGAGAACTTGGATGGTTTCTGAGACCGTTCATTTCTCCTCAAAAATATTATTTTTATTATGCGCATTCGTGATACACAATGGTTACCTTCAACTTGAGGAACTGGTACACGTGGCATCCTCCTCGTTTTACTTCCTTTTCCCCTCCCGACATCTCGTCCCCTCCTGTATCACTGCCACCTCTCTCTCTCTCTCTCTCTCTCTCTCTCTCTCTCTCTCTCTCTCTCTCCCACCAAAATTTTTCTTCCTGTTCCCTATCATCACTTTTATTTTGAGACAGGGTCTTCCTTTGAAAGCTAACCTTGAACATACAGCAATCTCCCTGCCTCAGCCTCCTGAATGCTAAGATTACAGGTGTGTGCCATCACGCCCAGCTTATGTGGTGCTGGAGAGCCGAACCCAGGGCCTTGGGCTTATTAGGCAAGACTGCCGACCTGTACCCTCCGTCCTGTCCATCATTCTTATCTGACTACTTTGGTTTCCCATATTAGAGAAGCTATATGATATATAACCATCTGTGTCTGATTCATTTTGCTCACATAATGGTCTTAAGGGCATCGGTTTTCCTACAAACGACTTAAATTCTGGTTTTCTTTACAGCAGAGTAGTACTCCATTTTGTATACATACTGCATTCAAAGAACCTTGACATAGATCCTACACCTTTTACAAAATTGTATTCAAAATGTGAAATACAAAACTATAAACATCAGGAAAAAAACCTGAAAGAAATCTAGAAAACTTCCACTTATGGTGAATTTTAAATACAACACAAAAAACAGAATCCATTAAGGGGGAAAACAGTGAACTGGACTAATTAAAATGTAAAATTTCTGAGAAGGACTCTATTAGAAAAGTAAAAATAAAGGATCCTGTTGAAAAGTGAGCAAATGAAATGAAGAGGCACTTCACTTAAGAAGAAGTCCAAATGTCCAATAGATACACGAAAAGACGTTCGACATCCCTACCCATAAGAGAAATGCAAATCAAAACAATGCTAAGGTACCATCTCACTCCAGAGAGAATGGCCTATATCAACAAGTCAAGTAGAAATCAGTGCTGGCAAGGCTGTGGGAAGAAAGGAACCCTCCTGCACTGCTGGTGGGAGTGTAAATTCGTACAACCACTCTGGAAAGCAGTATGGAGAGCTCTCAAAAGACTAGAAATAAATATCCCCTTCGATCTAGTGACACCCTTCCTGGGAATATTTCCAAAAGAGGTCAAAACAACACATAACAGAGACATATGCATACCCAAGTTCATAGCTGCACAACTAACAGTAGCTAAAATACGGAAGTCGCCAAAATACCCATCAACAGACCAGTGGATACACAAACTGTGGTATTTATACACAATGGAATACTATGCATCTATAAAGTCCAACAGCGTGGAGGCTTTTTGCAGGCAAATGGAGGAAACTTGAGAACATCATGCTTAGTGAAGTGAGTCAGAAACAGAAGGTGAAACATCGAATGGTCTCTCTGATATGAGAAACCCAGATCACAACTATCTCACGGAAAAAAAAAGAAACGTTAAAAAAATTAAAGGCACAAGTTAAGAAATAATGTTTGTAAAGCTCACATGCAATAAAAATAGTTATATGCAAAAATATAAAGGATTCTTAAAACTCCATAATAAAGAATTGGGCAAAAGATTTTTACAGAGAATTCCACAGTTCACCAAAGGAGATATATGAATGGCAAATAAGTGTGTAAAAGGGTTCAGCATCATTTATCAAGAAAAAATCAGCTACAGTGATACCACCACACATCGATTGAGATACCTGAAATCCAGAAAAACTGACAATATCAATTGCTGGCAAAGATGTAAAAAAATATATTTTCACTCATGACACTAGAGGATGTAAAATTATATAGCTTTTTTTGGAAGATAGCTTGCAGCTTTTGCAAAACGACAGCATCTTGCAACACTTGATACAGCAGTTGCATTCCTATTTACCCAAATGATTTATGTTCAGATGAAAATCAAGTGTTTATAGAGGTGTAATTTGTTCACAGTTGTCTAAAACAAAATAATCAATATTCCTTTCAATGACTGGATAAACTGTGTTATCTTCAAACAATAGACTATCATTCATCAATGAAAAGAGAAGAGTTACTAAGTAGTGAGAGTATATGAATAAAAAAAGCATATTGCTATGTCTGAACAAGTTAAACAATATGTGATTAGAACTATGTAGAATTCTGGAAAGAGAAAATTATGTGACAGTGAACGAGCAGCACTTAGAGATTTGGGGAAGGAGTGTCTAGTATAGATGAGACAGAAGAAACGTTTAGGGAAGTGAATCTGTTTAAAATACTCTACCATGTGATGGTTTAGTGGATTGTCAACGAATTGGGAAACACCTAGAAGTGGTGCACTCTTCTAGGTGCGTCAGTGAAAGGGTTTCTAGGGAGGGTTGGTAAGGTGGATCAACTGATCGGGGAGACCCACCCTGGTAGTGGGCATCACTGTTCCCCTGGGCAGGAGCTTGCATGGAACAGGAATGAAAGACAAAGGCCTTGAGCACTGCTTCCTGCTCGCTCTGTGCTCCCTGGCTGCCCTGAGGCAAGCAACCTGCTCTGCCACCTTCTCTTCCTTTTGTGACATTATGCTTTCACTCACGGTCAAAGTAATGGAGGAAGCGTGGACTGAACTCTCTGAACCTGTAAGCCTAGACCGATGTTTCCCCCTCGGAGTTGACTTTCTCAGGCATTTTGTCACATGAAAGGAAAACCACCACAAGTGGGTCACAACATCACAGAATGGCAGAGTAGAATGCAAAGGGATGTAATTATGCTGCAAATGCATGCAACGGCATCAGTGAAGAGGGCAGAGGGAGATGTGACTGACCTACGTAACGCTGAGAATAAGTACAGTCGGTAAGACTGAGTTCTACACAGAAAGACCGTATTTTGCTCAAATTTCTCAACTGGAAGTATACTTTAATCATTCTGATCCAGCTGTGACTGGACACTGGATTTCAGCAATTATGTAAACAGGTATAAAACGGTGGGAAACATGGTTTTCTTTGTTGCCGTGGGGGTTTACCAACTACCACGAAGCTGAGACTACGATGACTTAGTAATAAATTAGAACTGGTGACATCAATACAAATTAATGTTTTGCTTAATATAAATGCACATTGTTGTATTCAGAAATGGTCATAAATATCAGAGTATGTTTACCAGTATTCAGACATGTACTTCCTTGCTTTGCCAGTTGACAGGGGCTAAATTAAGCAGAAACACATGAAGCATTGAGATCTCAGGTTCTAATACTCTTCTCTAGTTAAAGAAGCAGAACTCCAGAAAAAAAAAGTTGGTGTTTGAACTATGGTATATCCAAGAAGATCCTGGAGCATTGTGTAGTGTCAGAGAGTAAAGAAGTGTTCAAACTATAAGTAACAAAGATAGACAAAGTACAAGGATGGAAGTCAGTCAGAAAGACGCATGAATGACCTGAAACAGCTGTCAAAACTGGAAAAATTGAATTACCAAAATAAATGATTGCATTGGATTGAAACACAGAGTTGATTTCATAGTAATATGAGCAATGATTGAATAAATGGCAAAAATAAAAGCACAAATGATGTATGTATATATTTTACTCCTTCTTAAATGTGTTGTACAAAGTGACTTCCTTCCAACAAGTTTAGTATGGACAACAGGAAGCAAAAGGAATTTGCAGAGGAGAAACTTAAAAACACTGCCTCAGCCACGTGTCCAAGGTCAACACCAACAGTGGCAAATTTTGCTCATAGCATCCAGTGTTAGTATAATAGAATAAAAATTGCACTTTAGAGGACTGGAGGAATGGCTCAGCAGTTAAAGCACTTGCCTAGCAAGCACTGCATTACGTGCTAAGAGATCGATTATTCAGCACCACATAAGCCAGGAAAGGAGGCGCACACCTGTAATCTCAGCATTCCAGAGGCTGAGGCTGGAGGATTGCTGTGAGTCCAAGGCCAGCCTGGGCTACAGAGTGAGACCCTGTCTCAAAAAAAAAATGCACTTTACTTCTGTGATCTTTCTCCCACGAAAGCTGGAACTCTATTCTACTCACGAGAAAAATATCAGACGAAATTTAATACAAAGATGGCTTACAAAATACTTGAAAACAGGAAGCATTTAGAAACTTCAAGATGGTGGCTGAGTAAGAGAGCTATGCAATGTCTCCTCAGGTACTCACTTAAAAAGTTGAGATTATGAGTAAAAACTATGTAATCAACTTAGCTAGAAAAGGAAGGAATGCCCCAACAATTAAAAGGAGGCCGTGATAAGATCGAAATCCTGAAGATACATCAGAAACAGAGGAAAACTGAGCTCAGGAAGCATCCCCAGACCGAGTGAGAATGGCCCTGAGCTGCCCTTATCTGCCGATGGAGGAAAGTCTGAAGCCCAGACCTCTGTTCAAGGTAAGCACAGATCTAGGAGACGTGGGAATTAATTAATCAATTAATAATTCATTTTTTACAAATATAAGTAGATAAACTATACCACTAATTTAACCAGCTTAGTGTCTCTTTTTGTGTCTCATATATTTTAAAATAATTTTATGCATCATAACAGGATAAAAGGCTTTTGTTTCACTGTGTACCAAAAGTGGGAAACTTATAGCAGGAACGAAGAATGCTGTGTGACAAGGTACAGTTACCTTGATTAGATGAAATTAAGAAACTTTAGCTTCCATTGCTTTGAAGTTTCATATCACTTTGTCTTTTGCAAATTTCTGTAATTTAAGTTTGCCTGAAGCTTTGATTCCTCATTGGAGAAGGAAGAGTAATGGTTCATAATACATAGCATTGCTCCAAGTGCCAAGTAAAACTATATAAAAGCATAATAAGTGATTAATAAGTGTTATTTATTATTACCTTTGGGATACTTCAAATATCACCTGTTTCTACCAGGGTGGTAACCTTAATATGGACAAAACTTTGATTTTTTGATACATAAAAGTAAGTTTGTGCTGTTTCTCAAAGAATGTAAATACGAAATAAATATTCATACCATACTGATCATCAAGGTGTTGAAAAGGACAGTTCGAATTCATCTCCTCTCTTCCCTCTCCACTCCTTGATCTTTTCCCTTTTCTTTTCTTATTCCTTGCTCCTTTTATATGGAGGAATAACAGTGACTACAAAGAATACAAAAGAAAATGAATATATTATGTTGGTTTATCGTGTCCCGGCTTGAGATGATTGGGCTTAATTGAACTCCTAGCCCGAGAATTCTACTAATCTAAAGTGGTTGGCATATGATCATTTAATTATGTCTAACTAAATGTAATGCTGTCCAGAGACACATTGCCTAAGCCGAATAAGTACAACAAACACTGTCTGTGTGGCCTGGAAATGCATGATCAGCTCATTTGATATTGGTTGATAAATAGCATGTTCCATGCTCTAGTTTACTGTCCTTAGAAGGTATCCAGTCAGTGAAGAGGATAGTGAATGGAATTACTAAGCAGAAAAATTAGTTGAGAAAATAGTGGCTAAAACATTTTTAGATTTGGTGAGAGCTATAAATTCACACATGCGAGAAGCTCAACAAACTCCCAAGCAAAAGAAACACGAACCTGATGGCACTAAGAACTTCACACAAGAACTGTTCAAAATGTCTGCTAAAAAAATTAAAAAAAAAAAAACCACACTGTAAAGGAGCCAGAGGAAAGTATGGCTTTCTTTTCAACACAAGAGTCAAGGTGAATTGAAGGCAGAGTTCTCATTATTCGTAATGCAAATGAGAAGGCGGCAGAGAGGGACCACCCCTAGTAGGTCTCAAGCAACCTGGGTGAGATTAGTGGGAGCTTCCAACATGTATGTGGAAATTCAAGAACTTCAAAATGGAAAGCAATTCAGATGTTGGAGAGTACTTGATTTCTGAAGTCATAATATGCTATAGAAATAAAAAGACAGTGTGATTATCAGCATGAGGACTCACAAAATGATAAACAGACCAGAGAAATGTTCCTATAATTATGCTTGATTAACTTTTGACAAATATACCAACCCACTTCTATGGGTTAAAATATAATTTTGAGAAAGGATTTCGGAATATTTGCATGCTCATATGCAAAAGTAATGTAACTATACTGTTATTTCATCATAAATAAAACCCACACTATGAATAAAAATCAATCATATACATAAACTTGAGAACTGAAACCAGAAAAGTAGAAGAAAACATAGGGGAATATATGACCTTAAATCAGGCATATTTTTCCTAGATATATAATTATAATCATACTTCATACAGAAAAAAATACAAATTGGATTTTATCAAAATTAAAATACTTTAATCTTTAAAAATATTAAGAATGCAAGAGACCTAAGTCATACACTGAAAGAAGATATTTGTAAATCATATATTTGATAAAGGTCTTGTATTCGAAATATAGGAAAAATTCTTGCAATTCAATAAGAAGAAAACACAACAAAATAGATAAAAGTTTCCAATATGTATTTCCCCCCAAATGTGATGCCAACTCAGAAGCATATACAGTAACTTCATCAATTTGAAAATAAAATAAAGTACATCAATTTGATAACTTAAACTTTTCCCTGGGACACCATAATTTTTCTTATGAATGTTCATCAAGATAAATGAAAGTATCTGTCCATGCAGGGATTCATAAATCTTCCCAAATGTTCAAAAATGTTACTACCATTAAAAAAAAACCTCAGGTTGAAAATATCCTAAATATCCTTCAGGGTTGGCAATGGATGAACAAAGTTGTATATACATGAGAGAGAATATTTTTTAGAAATTCAAGAAAGCAAGCTAGTGACAGATGCAATAGAACAGATAAATGTAAATTAAATTATGCAGAATGAAAAAGCTAGACTTGAAAATTTATACTTTTTTTGAGACGGGGCTCACTCTTTAGCCCAGGCTGATCCTGAAGTCTCTATGTAGTCTAGGCTAGCCATGAAATCAAGGCAATCCTCCTGCCTCAGCCTCCCAAGTGCTGGGATTAAAGATGTGCACCACCACACCAGTCTATGGGAACTGAACCCAGGGCCCGCACTTGCTAGACAAGTGCTTTAACTGCTGCACCATCCTCTGGCCTGAAGATTTATACTTTGTATGATTCTATGTCTTGGATATGGCTTCAAAAAACAAAGGATATTTTAGATGTGGATAAAGGACTGTGAAATTAAAGTCACAGTTTCACAACTGTGCAAATTTACAGAAATATTGACATCAAATTCCTTAGCAGTGTCTAAATTTGTGGCATGCACACTGTGTAAATTTATGTCTCAATAAAACTGACAACATTTTAATAAAATGGAATTAAGATAAATGAGATTATATTAAGTAACCTTATTATTTATTCATATATAATGTGCATATCTACCCATCCATACATACACCCAATAACAACTGCACTCCCCCCCATTTTTATTACTGTCTGTATGCTATACACAATGGTTACATTGAACATCAAATTCACAATCCCCTCCCCAATTTTTGCCCTCCTGTTCCTCCTTCATCCCCTCCAACTTCTAATGTCTGACCCATGTAACTCTGTTATTTATTTGTATCTGGGTTTCTCATATTAGGGATACCATGTGATATTTAAATTTCTGAGTCTGATTCACTTCACTAAGGATGATAGTCTCAAGTTGTTTCTGTTTACCTACAAATTTACCGACCAAAACTCCACTTTTAGGTAGTTTCAACAATGAATTCTACCAAATACTTATGAGACAAATACTACCAGTCCAGCCAAATTTCTTTCAGTAGTTCACATACAAAAGAGGAAGAGAATGCCCAATTTATAATCTAACCAATACAGTGATACTCATATAGCTCAAACATATTCATAGAAAAGTAAAGGTCAATATTCCAGTTGAACACACAGTGAAATCACTAACCAATTGCTAAAAAGTAAATCCAGCAAACATTTTTAAAGGCATACCCAGAAAACCCAAGTAAGGTTTATTGTAAAAATGGCTTAACATTAGAAAAATCAATTTACATAACACTGTACACTACAGGATTATAAAGAAGAGTCTTATAATCATGATCATCCTAATAGATGCTGAAAACCTATGAATAAAATTTATAACCTACTAATGGAGGCTTGAGAAAACAAGTGTTAACTTTCTAGGAAGAAAATTTCTAGGCATAAAGTTCATCTGCAAAAATCATAGAGTTAACATGATACTCAACCAAAATATCTCTCTTTGCTCCAAAGTTTGAGAACCAGTAAGTGAATGTTCTTTAGCACATACATTCAGAACTATTCTAGAAGCCCCATTAGTGTGACAAAGCAAGAAATATTTAATTAAATCAGAAATGAAATACAACACAGTATTTATAGACGATGTTATCCTATGTATATACATGTTCTGTAAAACCACTAAGACAGTTTGGCAAAGGTACATATGTAAGAATGATATGGAAAAGTCATTATGATTTCTGCAAAATTTATTAAATCATCTAAACATTAAATTAAAATAACATTTCAAACAGCATGGAAAATATCAAGACAGGAATAAATACAACAAATCTTTAAGCTTTTTACATTAAAAACATGAAGTCACCTCTTAAAAAAATAAAGCAGTCCCTCTAAAGCAAATTTAATTTTATGGATAGAAAGTTTCAATATTGTTAGTACATGTGTGCTTCTTAAATTTGTCTGCAGATTCTACATCATATATAAAAGTGAGTGATTCTTTAATTTATGAAAATACCAATAGATAGAAAAGCCATGACAATCTTGAAAAAGAATAACAAAGTTTCAGGATTTACATACGTGGTTCTCTAATTGGCTGTAAAGCTATCTTAATCAACTCTCTTTGGCATTGGTGTAGGAATAATCAAATAGGTAAGTAGAGTAAGACGAGAAAGCCAAAAAATAGGTCTGCACGTTAATGGTCAACTGACATTTGGTCATAGTTCCATGTCAATTCAATCAGTAAATATTAATAATAATTCTAAAGTTGGGATTTCTGTCTCATACACAAAATTAATTATAGTTATTAGGTCATGGATGAATGTGTAAAACCCAGACCTTAAGTCTCTAAAAGATTAGATAGCTTAACTTTTATTTTTAATAAAAATTAGCCAAGTTGCTAAGTTGCCTAGCCTGGACTCAAACTTGTGAACTTCCTACCTTAAGCTCCCAGAGTGCGGGGGTCCCAAGCACGCGCTACGGAATCTGGTAAGAATGCTTCTTATTGTTGTGCTAAGCAAAGATCTCTTGCACAGCACCCAAAAGCCTTAATCATTAAAGAAAAAAATATGTAAGTTCAACCTCATTAAATACACCAGACACCTTTACGAAATGAAGACACCAAGCTTCTAACAGGACAAAGTAGAAACAGTCCTTTAACAGGTCAAATTCATGTATGGCGACTGAAGGTTTCCTAGGGGTGAGGAATGACTACAGGAGGCGTACAGGAACACTGAGGGTCATGGGAAAATTCATGGCTTGTTTTCCCTATTAGGTTACACAGTTATCAAAAGTCACAAACTGAGCACTGGAGGCGAGTTGTGTGCCATCTTATGTTAATTACAGCTCAAGTTGCAATTTTTTTTTTTAAATACTTTAGAAACTTTGCCGATATAAAATACTCCTTCGCTGGGCTGGAAACTCAGCAGGAATCCCGCAGAGAGCAAAAAATAGAGGAGAACTGGAGAAGTGGATGGAAATTAAATGATTATGGGTTATATAGTGAAGTTATGATCTAGCTACTTTGGATCTTCGGCAGTGTTTAATCTTGCTCTAAAAAGGGAGAGGGTCTCCAGAGGGGGGAGCAACTCTTCTACTAAAAATGCGCATTTATCAAAATCCTTACCAGCAACTCAATCCAGGTATTGTTAAAAGGAATGATTCATTATTTTGACATCTAAATGTCATAACTGTCTTTGATCCTTTCCCTGGGGGATATCTTGCCTACATGTGCTACAGTGGTACAAAGTCAAAAGAAGTGGGTGAGCAAGAATTTCTTTTTTTTGAGGGGGGGTTCTCTATTGTGACACAAAACATAAATATGGTTATGTCCACCCCATGCCCAGCCTCAGTAGGGCTATGAAGATCTGGGCCAGACTGCAGACACCGCAGGGTCATTGTTCCTCTCTAAAATAAAGTCCTGCGGCCTTTCTTCACTGGTAGGTAGGTCTCACTGGGGTAGCAATTCTTGTGCCCCCTCCACCTTCCTTCCTCTTATCACACGAGCCAAAGGGCAATCAAATGGCATTTACTCGAGCACAATGGGCTCCTAAGAGATCTTCCAGTTATTCGTGCTATTTAGCTAATCAGTCATGTCACCCCATGGTTACTGGAAGTGTGTTGGCTAAGTTGATCTGCCATACCCTCTGCAATAAACCTCCATGGGAAAACAATAAGAACTCTTCAGTTACAAAGGGAGACCTAGCTCCTCATCCCCTCACTGCACCCCTGTAAATGTGCAGAATAACCTTATATTTTCCTTCAAGCTTTTAGTGACATGCATGGAGTAGAAAGAAAGTTATTGTACACCTTAAAATAGCAGCTCCTTGAAAAATTAAAAGAATAAGTTATTGTCGTTCCTATGGTGTTCGTTTTTGGGGGTCTCAATTACTCAAGCCACTTTACTGGGCAGCAGAACCTCAGTAACTTGGCCAAGATTCCATTATATTTTAGAGTGTGAAGCAGCCGTGGTAATCAAAATTCTACTCTTCTTCATGAACTAAAAGCATTCTTTTCACATAAAGATGAATTTAGCAGCATGTAATTTTCCTTCTTATCCACTAAATGTGGGATTGAATTAGAGTTTACCTAGAGAAATCTAATTTGTAGTTTCGAAAATAAGCAAAAAGCTGTTAGGCTGCAACGTTGATATTCTGATCACATTACATATGCATAAGAAGATGGTATCAAGAGAAGCTGTATTTACATTTCCTTTTTTTCATTTTGTATAAACTAATAAATGGTGCAGTTAAAGAATATATGTATTCCTCTTTATGTAATGGATCAAGTGCGAGTGCTGCTAAACACTAGGCCATAAATCACACTGTGTTCTCTATGGCTAAGTAAAGGTTTAAAGGGGGGAAAGGTACATTCTGGAATGAAGGGTTTTACACAGAAGTCTAGTTTGCTACTGCACTAAGGAAACACGGAGATAAAACAAAAAGACAAGCAACTTAAGAAAACCATAGAAATATTCATTTCTCCTGAGATTTAGACTACTCTTGCTGCTAAGTGTCTGGATATATCACAACATTTTTCTCTCAATTAGTGCAATGATATGTAATACAGCTACAAGCAGACCAGAGAATGAAAAATGAGCTGAAAATCTCCAATTAGCTAAAAATGAAAGTGTTATACATGGATAAAATAAAGAAATCAGTCACAGGAAAAATTTGGAAAAAAGGCAATATTATTTTTTTTCATTTTAGTTACAAATATCTCTACAGAATACAATGAAATCTTAAAAATTAAGCCATTATAAGTTTAAAGTAAAAACAGAAGGGCCGCAGTTAGCTCATTCATTTTTGAATGGAAGATTTGTCTCCAGTTTAGATAAATCAGTCTCACGTAGTATATCACCTCTGTGCTCCCAGAGCACAGCTAATGTTTATATTCACAGTGCATACTGACGTTGAATGGGCGTACTGAGAAACTCAGAAGTATATTCCAATGGAGATAGAGGGTTATAATTAGTTGAACAGGTCAAAATTCATTAGCACTCAGGAACACCACTAATACCTAAATGTGGATAAGTGAAAACACTGATATTTGACCTTTTATCACTTTTTGGTGAACCTGAACTGCAGAGAGAAATATAGGAAAGAAAAAGTAAGAGGAAAAACAAAAATGCATCTTGAGGCCCCGGACTCTCACATCTAAAACAACAGAAATCAATTTATTAAGTTTCTAATAACTTATTTTTAATCTGTAAATTTTTATTGTCTAGATTATGACAAGTAATTTACTTAGTGCTGGAAAGGCATTGCATGGAGCAATGGACAATGGAAACAAATTGACCACTTTCAACAATTTTCCAGACTTCTTAGGTCTTATTGACGTCTATTAAAAAAAGAATTTTAGAAAAAGTAAAATTATTAAATGTTATTATGTGTCTTATAGAATTCACAGGCCCCCAACATAACAAACATTTTTATACATAAGGTACACATTTCCAAAATAAAGTCCCCGTTGTGCAGGCTGTCCCACCTGAAGCTCCCTCTGCTTCCCCTCAACCTTCTCCCACTTCATCTGTTTCTACTCCTCCATCCTGTCCTCTGCTCCGGACGACACATGGGTGGAAAGAACGACAGAGATTTCCAATCATTTTAGATTTCCCCCTACAATGGGCACCTGGTGGGATGGCAGCTATGTACACGTACATGTATGAAGCGGGTGTGGCAAAGCAATCCTGGCCTCTTATTCTTGCATGAAACACATGAACTTTCGCATTTCCTATGAACTCTGATTAGGCCTCACCGAGAAACTGTGTATCTCGTGGGGCTCGGTGTTGAAACAGTAACTTCTACTGCCAAATCCTTCGGTCTCTCTTCGTATTGCAATCCCACGTGAACTGTGATCCCTCTCTATAGCCTCTCTCCTCTTTTTTTTTTTTATGAAAATGGAAATGTATCACAGCTTGGGCTTGGTACCTATTAAGCATTCATTGATTGTTAAACATGTTGCAATATTTACAAACAACACGACCAGACATTATAAAACCTACTGGAATTGATGAGGAGTAACATGCACAAAAGGATTTTGAATTGCTGAATTAGGACTAATAACAGGAGAGGAAATGCAGAAGGTAAGGGCAAGCTGTGCCGGTGCTGTGACATGTCAAACGAGTTCTGGAGCAATCGCAACTTCTGTGTAATTGGGAGAGACTCAGAAACGGAAAAACTTATAGGCAGTTCTAACTACACCCTCTCGCATTCAAAGGAAGGGATCTGGAAATATATTTGATCTGATATGAACTTAATGTTAAAATTACTTGGGAGATTCTATCTAGCTGTTTAAGTATTTTCCCAACTTTTAACCGCACTTTACCTTAAATTTGTGTTTTGAAAAGCTTTCCTACAAAAGGGAATGTTCAAATAGTATACATTCTTCAAATCGAAATCCACAGGACTTGGGCTTTATGAAAACCTTCTTTAATTTTACCAGCAAAGAATTCTTTTATTAATTTCTGAGCAATTTTATTTGTATATTTCTAGTGAAGTTTATCACATTCTGTTAAAGAAGATGTTTATTAATTTGCAATTGCTTCTTGGCCTTTTGGCAACGATCAAGTGTAATTTATCCAACCCTGTAAGTCTATAATTGGCACACAGATATTGCCACAACTGCCCTAACCATATATTGAGAAAATAAATGAATCTAAAGAAAAGACATGGCTTGATACATTGAGGTAAGTGGTGAAAGATGAAATATTGCATCAGCTTGGCTGGAATGGTGGCCTACCTCTCTCTCTGGCCTACCTCTATAATATGCTATTTTGACACATAACATTCACCAATATTTTAACTAAACCTACCTCCTAAAGACTATTTATATTGAAGTGCTCAAAACTAGAACTAAAATCCAATGATTTGGTTTATATTATTGGTTTTTCATACTCAGCTCCCTATAAGAGAAGGAGTCCACAAACAATATTAATTTTTAAAAACATCAATTTGCATCTGCCTAAGTGGGACTATACTCTCTCTCTCTCTCTCTCTCTCTCTCTCTCTCTCTCTCTGGAAACAGAAGTGGCCTTTCTGTGAAATGACTGGTTATGTATGTTGTTTTTTTAAAACTGGCTCAAAAATGTATTAAGCACTATTTCACAGGAAAAAAATTACATGTTATGGTCTGGTTGCTTAAAAGGGCAATTCTGAATAGAAGGAAAACATTCAAAAGTACTTTGAAAATATATCAATTACTTTAGTCATTAAGAGCATTCTTGAGAATAAAAGCAGATGTGAACATGACTCAAATTTAATATATTTGAAATGTAAAGTAAAAAGATAATACACCTGGAGAGAGTTATGCAAATTGCATGAGCAAAATTTTCCCCCCGAGATACCTTTAGTGTGTTCTCTAAATCCATTTTTTAAACAGAAGAGAGGAAAGAAAATGGACACAACCTTCGAATACTTCCCTAAGCTATCCTAATGAATAAAACAAATATTTTAAAGGCTAAACATATGCAGCTCTTGATGGTTACAAGTTACTTAATTTTTATAATTAAACATTTTTTATTGTTAAATCTCTGGACAGTGTTCTCAAAGGAATTATCTTCCCATAATCGATCTCAATCTTAGGCTTACTCCTTTGCATTAGTGTTCCTTACTTACTGGTAGCGTGGAATAGTACAAATAGGGATTAGGGTCAAAAGATAAATTCAGCTTTCGAAATTGATTTAGCAAGAAAACTTGAATACGTTATGCTAATTTTGAGTTCTCGCATTTGCACAGTAAAATGAAAATAGATGTTTAATTGCCTTGTTATGAAAATCTGATCAGATACTGTATATAAAAACAAGAAAGTATTATTTACAAATCATTATGACATTCAGGAAACAGCTTTAAATAAATAATCCGCTATGAAAGATCTTTCTGCTTTTAGATACCCAAGACAAATACACCCATAATTCACCTGTGGGTCAACGTATTTTTTCTTCTTTGCTTAGCAATTACTTCATTGACCTAAGCAATTCCCCCGTGATGTAAGCAGTTGAAAAGGTTAGTACAAACTTTTTGTATCTTAACACATTTTGTCCTTTTGTAGCTCCCTAGCACGAACGTAACAGTCCTCATGCGTCGCAAGCCTGGCCACCATGAATAACTCAGAAAACACGTATACGTTAGCTATTGAGCTGTTTACATACGCATCACGTTGTATGCCACTCACTGACGACTACATGGTATTTAAAGGTAATTAGCAGTGAGGTCGGGCATTGCATGGACGCACAGCCGGGGCTTTTTGATGTTGCATTGTTTAAGATGATGTAGGTGGCTCAAGGCTGGATCAAGTTGCGCGTCCAATATTAGCTCTGTATCCGAAGAGTCTGGATCTGCTCAAGCCGGCTTGGGGATCCACCCAGCCAAGCGAAGCAAGGTTGAGGGAGTCCAGCTGAGGGAGGTGAGGGTGGGGGGCAAGAGAGGAAAGAGAGAGAGAGAGAGAGAGAGAGAGAGAGAGAGAGAGAGAGAGAGAGAGAGACAGACAGACAGACAGACAGAGACAGTGACAGAGACAGACAGACGGAGAGAGAGGAGAGAGTGTGCGCGAGAGTGAGCGCACCGGACGGCGGCGCCGAGTTGCAGAGCGGAGTCCTCACAAGTTGCCAAGGCCACGTCGCCGCGGTTTCGGGCCCCACCGGGGCCGCGGGACGGCGGCGGACGGCGCCCGGGCGGGCGCGGGCCGCGGGGCGCGGGGTCTCGCGCGGGCTCAGGGCGTGGCTGCGGGGAGGGGGGCGCGGAGGGCGGGTGTGCGGCCGCGTCGCCATTCCCCGTGACGTCAGGGTGCATTGTTGCGAGCGGGGCCGAGCGGAGCATCCCCGGAGCTGTCACCGCGGCGGCCCCGCACGAGCGCGCCGGCCCCGCCCCGCCGGCCCCGCCCCGGCCCCGCCCCCGCCGCCGGCCCCGCCCCGCCCCCCGCCCGCGCGCCACCCGCCCGCCGCCGCGCCGCCCGCGCGCCTCCCCCCGCCGCGCCAGTGCGGGTCACCGGGTCACTGGGTCATTGTCTCGGCGCCGAGCCCCGCGCGCCCCGTGGAATCCCCCGCGTGCCCCTCAGAAGCATCCATGAGATGCAAACATGAAAGACAAGAGGAAGAAGAAGGACCGCACCTGGGCCGAGGCTGCCCGCCTGGTACGTAGCGCCCCCGCCGCCGCGCCCGCGCCCCGCGCCCGCCGCGCCGACACGGCCGCCCGCCGCCCGCCGCCCGCCCGCGGCTCGGGCTCTTTGTTATTCCGCGGAGTGGGCTCGCCCGGGCCGGGTGCGTGCGCGCGCGGGCCCCGGCGTCTCGGGAGCCCCGCGCCGGCCCCGCCGGGACGCTCCTCGCGGCGGCACTTGGCGCTGGCGCGGCGCCGCCCGCTCCACGGGCGAGTTTCCGAGCGCCGGCGCCGCGCGCGTCCCTCCCCGCGCCGCAGACCTTTGTGTGGCGGGCACCCCTCCCTCCGGCCCCCCACCCCCGGAATTTCATCAGTAACTCCGGGCACGGTCCGAGCGTAGGTTCGGCGGTTGTGAGTTCAAGCATTTCACACGTGCACGCACGGCGTGGGTCCGAGCCGGGCTCGCGGGGCGTGTGCAGCGGAGCCCGACCGTTGCGTGTCTGTGTGCCGTGTCGTGTGCGTGATGGATGCACACCGGTACGTGCGCGTTCTGTGTGCCTCCCGCTCGCTGTGTCTGTAGGTATTGTGCCCGCTCGCTGTCGGTGTGCACGTTCGTGCACGTGTGTACAACCCGTGTGTGTGTGTGTGTGTGTGTGTGTCGTGGGGTGTGTGTCTGGTGAAGTTGGCTCAGTGTCATTTGTCCTGGGAGGTTAAGAGTGTGAACTAGGTGTGTTTTTACTGCTGGCTTTCTGGGCGCTGTTAAGTGGCTGTTTTCTTGAACCTTTCGGGGCTTACGTTTTAATCATCGAAAGAATGTCTCTATAGAAATGCTGGCTGGCAGAGGGGCGTCGGCGTCTTTGGTTTGTTGCATGTCTATGTGTGGGTTTTCCCTCTCTGTTTTCTTTCCCCCCATCTCCTTTAAAAGGGCAGCTGTAAAGGTTTTTTTTTTTTTTTTTTTTTTTTTAAGATATTTCTGTACAGCGAGTCTTACCAGAGTGCAAGGCATTGCATTTGAAGCTGAGCTTTCCAGGTTTTCGGCTGGTATAAATTACATATTTATTCACCAACTTACTATCTGTTATGCATTGGCCAAAAGGAAACCAGGCTGCATGCAGGGGGTGGAGTGGGGTTGACGGTGGAGTGGGAGTGGGGTGGGGGGACCCAGGACTTGTTATTGGGTTGACTTTCTAAAGAATGTTTTACTCTAACTGCAGTCATTTTTATAAAGCTTTTGAGTAACCGCATTATGTTTAGGGAGAATATTTGTCAAAAGTAATTATCTGAGTTTCCTTGAAGGGCCTTGGTGGTGTGCCTCTGGATTCTAGCGAAGGGTTTTAGATAATTGGCCCTATTGCCTGCAAAGAACTGACAGAAGTCTTTTTTTTTTTTTTTTTAATTGTACTCTAGCTGTTGGTACGGGAGTGGTCAGGCCCTTTTACTTGTTCATCTCTTAATTTAGTAGTGGCGTGTGGTATCATTTCTCCCCTTATCTGGGGCTGTGTTAATCGCTAAATCACTCCCCGTGGATGAAGGGGGAGGGCACCATCCCGCTAATGAACTGAGTCTGGAAGAGGAAACTTAGTTGTGGGGGATATGGGGGAACCACGCAGTTAAGTGTTAAGTAGATGTTATCGCTGAGTTTTTACTAGAACACACTACATTACTTATTGTTTGCTGGACCATTAATTCAGGATTGGGCGGGGGTGTGCGAAGCTTCTGAAATGTATTATTCAGCTTCCTTGGAGTGGCAGTCAAGTCCTGTTAGAGAGCTTCAGTGTGTGTATTTTAAACAAGTGAACAATGAGTTGATTTATAAATATTTAAAAATAATGATTCATGAATTAGCTGTATCTGCCTGCAGAGAATTATTTAATAGATAACATTATTCTGATGGAATTTAAAGCTATCCATTTGCGTTCAATCAGTATATGTTACGGTTCTCTGAAGTATTGAGCATGATTTGATTGAATCCTAATGCATTTGTATTGTTGGTCTTGCAATAGATTTGTAAGTCAGTTTTTTTTATTGCTGTTGTTAAAAGTTTAATTTTTCTCCTCCAAAGTTCATTAATGGGAAAAGACACACTAGGAGTCATCAACACAAAAGAATTAATGGTAGACCAGATGTCTCTATTTTAACCAGACATATTGAAGTAGTAGTTATGGTAATTTTTCAATTTGGTTCAAGTTATTTTTCCCTTGATAGTTTTACAAATGTGTATGCGTTCAAAATGTGTCAGTTGAAATAAAATATTGGATAAAATAGCGAGTCATTTTTCTGGAAATACCATTTTCAGAAATTTATGATTTGTAAAATGAATTATGATATTCTTTAATTTATTTCATGTGTAAAGGGAAAATTGATTCATTTAGGCAGGGGAAACACTTTTTAAATTGTTATATGTTTATCATTACATGACTGTATATGGACTTGAACTTTCTTCCAAATTTGCGTAATAAAATATTTTACTTATAGTTGGTAGTATTAATTTACATTCAGTGAAAAATAATATTTCAGCATTATGGTTACTATGGTTCCATATTTAACACTGTTTTTGCTTATTTTGCCTTCTGTATCAAAAATGAAGTCAGGTATCTGGTTTTAGAAGTAAAAACTAAGGACGGATAGGAAGTGTGCAGCTCAGTTTTTTTTTTTACACTGTGAGCTAGAGAGAGAAGACTCAAATTAACATTAATAAGTCTTTTCAATTCTTACAGATTTGTGTGTGTGTGTGTGTGTGTGTGTGTGTGTGCATGTGAGTTTCTTAAAAGTGAGGGCACAAAGTGAGAGGAATTGCAAAATAGTTATTTTGACTCTGACCCAAAACGTATATTTAAATGTAAGTTTTGCCTTCAGTTTAAAAATGACGTCTATAGCAGAATTCTTTCTAGAGTAAGAATTTCCAATTGACAAGAGAATGTTTGCTATCTTTCTTTGTGCGAAAAGTATACAGTCTCCAAATCTGAAAACTCTGAGCAGCAAACTCCAGGGGTTTTTATTTGAGCTATAGATGCAGTTACCAAGCTCTGTGATTCTCCTCCTGGAGTGTGTAATGCTGGCGTTCACGAAGGAAGGGACCGTGGTGTACTTTGCCTGTATTTTGAGGAATGCAGTGATTATTAACAGGCTGCCATTTTAAAACAGTAATGCCACATTTTCTTCCCCCTTTTTCCCCTTTTCTGCCCTGCATCAGTTGCAGAATTTCAGCCTTTCGTCTCCACCCCTCCCCCACCGCCTTCTGCAGTTGTAGTTACTTTGCGCATTGCCATTTAATATGGAGGCTGCTCCCAAACCAGATGCATTCTCTTCTGTTTCATCTGCGCTTCTGAGGTTGTAGAGTCTCAGAGGATCCTGCAATCACATGGAAGTATCTTCTGTCTTAATATTTGTAGACCACAATAAGAATGAAAATCAAAACCATAACTCATGTTGAGCTGGGGCTTTGACTTTAATCCTTTTGACTTTTATCTGAAGTCTTCACTCTGTTACTATAAATACAGTTTAAACCATTGTGAAAGGATCTTCATGCTTCTTTGTAAAAAATGGGGATTTGACAAGACTTTGTTTTACTGCACTAAGGGGTTTCTTTGTTACTGGCTTAACACAGAACATACTGTTATTTATATATTTATTCTAGGTTAATTCTTTTTTTGACATGCAAAATTGTTGTTGCTTTGAGGAGTGCTTTTTGATAGTTTCCTCACTTTGTTCTGGAGGGAAGGCTGCTTTTAAGATAGCGATTCAAGGTATTCATTTGTTCTCTAAATTTCTTTCTCTTGGCTTGATTCTTCACAATTTTTGTTAAAGTCTCAGTGACACCTGAAAATAAATCTTAACAGTTTCAGGAGCTCTGGGCTTTGTAACATGACTGATTTATTTACTCATAGCTTAGAGAGAGCAGAGAGTAAGCATCAAGCTTTTTTATTTTTCTGGTAGTTCAAGGTGACCTTCGGGGGGAGTTTTTAATAAAAATTACCTTATTGTTGGAAGAAAGCAAGCCTATCTCCCTTTATGCTATAGCAAGATTACTGAAGGTGTTAAATAAATTGAAGTTTGGTAAGTCACAGTGAATTAAAATGAAGTATGGGGCCTGTTCATTAATGGAAATCTACATGAATCTTGCATACAGAAGATTCTCTCCCATAATACATTACATCTTAAGTGAACGGTTAGAGTTTCTGTAAAATAAAGCTGAAAGGTATTGATAGTTGTTAAAATAGAAAACAGCTTGTAAATGTTGGTTTATTGGTTACCGCGCTTTGTCTTTGTGTTTTAGAAATACAATTTCTTAAAAACGATAGCACGGAGACGTAGGAGTATGTGAATTGCTTTTGACGTTTGCTTACAGTGCCATTTATGCTTGAAGTGTGGGTTACGATCAGGCCTCTGTAAGCGTCAAGACGGTTTTGCCTTGTGATTTGTGATCACCCCAAGGTGCACGTGAGCGTAACTGGGAAAATGCTCACTGGCTTGTGAGCCTGGCTAATCTATTTCTGCAAATGAAGTTTTATTTTCAATCACTTAAATTTCACTTGGTTTGATTGAGCTCTTTTCTCCCACTGCCCCCCCCCCCCAGCACCATCTCTTTCTGTCTACGTCTCAACGTTTCTTCTTTCAAATATTAAACTGAATTTCCATTTTGCGATTTGAAAGAAAAGAGTTTGGCAATTTCTATGCCTCTTTAGAAGGAAAATGAGTTTCAAATTTCAAAAAAGTTTAAAATTATGAGTTGTATCAACTTACACCTGGCATTTAGGTTGTTAATATTTGTTCCCTGCTGACTTGAAAGTGAATTTTAAGAATTGATTGATTTGTAAGTTTTCTTCTTTGATGGCAGATAATTCTTGGGCCATCAGAAATGTGCTATTTTCTGGGTATACCATAGTCTTTAGGCTTGCAGCGTGTAAACTTCTTGTCGAGGAATTTTGCCACAGGAAAATTGAACACTGAGAGAATTAAAGTCAGTGTTTAAAAATATTATACTTTCCAGAAGTGCACTAGATATGTGAAATATGACCCCTAAACATGTTGTGGACTCTCTAAGGATCCCAAGGTGCATTCTCCAAAGCTTGAAGTTCAGGGGAAGAGTGCAAAGTGGAGGCCAGCTGAGCAGATGCCATCTGTAGGTGACACAAGGATGATGAAGCGGGTGCTAGCTTACAGAAGGGAGAAGCTGTGTGGTATGTGGAGATGGTGGAAGACCTCATGAATTAGGTAAAACTGGGTTTGGACTTGAAGTAGGGCTTAATTTAACAGGTGATCTGCTTGCTGGAAGATGTAGTGTCAGGCAAGAGGACAAGTTTAGGAGGAATGAGCAGATAAGTCTAGAGGTACTTCACTGGGGAGAGTAGACCCTAGTGACATTTAAAATTTCAATTGTGATCAAATTGGAAGGGAATTTAAGACAGTGGAGTTATAGCATGGAGCTGGAGGAGTAAGTGGTTCTCCCTCTCACTGACATAGAAGCACAAAGCCAAAATAATAATATCCATAATATATGCGAGAGAAAGGGGCCGGGCGGTATGAGGTATGCCACTGGGTCAGGGCAGTGTCTGAATACTCCTTTTAATAGGCACTAAAAAATATGAAAACAATGTTAAATACAACTTTCTTCTGTCTTACATCCTTTATCAGCAAGGCAGCGTAAAACTTCGTGACTAATGTACACTGCATTTGTGGAAGACATATACAGAGTATTTCATTTACACCCTCAAATGTCCTCTTGAGATCACTAGGTAGCTGGGATTCTCTCTGTAACTGACTCTGCGAGTGGTTTAATGACACCGCAGGTATCATCACCATGTCCCAGTATTTGGGCTGGGCAGGATTTTTTTTTTCTATCTTGCCTGTCCTATTAAAAAAAAGAGCATTGTGACTGATAGAAACGTAATTGGCTGGTTACACAGTGAATATCTAAGCCAGTGTCTTCTTTAATCCCAACCTTTTAGTTTGACCGTGGTTCTCTCCTTTCTTTTTCTCCCCTTTTCTTTCTTCCTCCTTGTCTCCTTGAGTCAACTTTCTGAATGAGGTTATTATTATTATTGTTTTGCACTTTCAGGCCCCACCCCCAAAGCTGTGCTTGCAGCTTGGTGTCTTACTTGTCAGGCCTGGAGGGGGGCTCTGTGCGGGACCACTTTAGGCTGTTTGCCAGCACTGAGTGCCCGGATTGTTCTGCCTTTGTCTGCACACAGTCGGTAGCTGCCGAAATCTAGCCCTGACTGCAACTTTCCCTGAAGAGCCCTTGGAGAACAAATAGAAACATTATATGATTAGCCACATTGTTTTCATTATTAAACAAATCTTCATATAAAGGTGGCAATTAACAGCTTTATTGCCTGAACTTAGACACCTTCCTCTTCTCATCCCTCAGTATTTCCACTTGAAGGGGTAACAATTAACTGTTGCTGGTTTTAATGTCTGCCACTGACAACACTAAATCGGGAATGGGCACTTCTCCTGGTTGATTGACATAGAGCCCTCTGACATATTCTTTTGTCACTTTAAGGCAAATTCATGCCCTGGGGTTAGAGCCAAAGGGCTTGTCAGAACATTGACTTTAATAGCTGAAATATATAACTTAAATGACATCCAAGACCTTAGCTTTGGTGGAACTTTTAGAACCCAAGGAATTCTCCAAGGCGGTGCAATTTATTCTTTATGGACAAGCTTAACACTTGTCAGATTTGTCTAAATATTTGCACGCATAAGCTTAATTTATGATATAGTTATTTATCATGGGTTATATTGCATAATATTAGCATAAATTAGTTTAGGGAAAAGTAGATTATGTTGTAAGTAATTCTAGAGTCGGTAGGTTTGGGCAATAGTTCATTTCTCTTCATGCACTATTATGCAACAATTGATTTCTAAATTAAACAGAAGATCAATAATAAATCAGAGTTGCCTATGACATAAACAGAGAAATAGGATGGACCCTGTTCACCTTTGTCAGAAGACAGATGGGATCTCTAAGATTTCATTAGAATATATTGGAACCTATTTTAAGGATTTCAGGGAATTAAAAGAATAAATCATCAAGCTTTTTCCCAGCTCAGTCAGGGGGAGTCATGGCACAGAGAAGCGACTGTTTATTCTTCTTAGTTTTTTAAATGTGAAAAATGAAAGGCTGCATATGTGATTTGTGATAGACACAAAAGTAAATCACTGTCGGTACAAACTGGGCCTCTATGACTCATCATTCCTTTCATTACCGATTCCTAAAACAAACTCTTAAGTTATAACTGTTCTCTAAAAATTTGTTGTAATAGCTTTATCACTTCACAGAAGCAAATTGCATTTATGTTTTTTGTAAATACTTTCCATTTCTTGTCTCTTCCTTTTAAGTCAATACTAAGATTTCAATTAATTTACTTTGCTAATCAAACATTTTTCCCACTATTTTTATTAATGTACAAGTGTAATACATAGCATTTACAACAAAGTTTTTTTGATATTCTTCGTGTTCTCTCCCCATTACTCTCATTGTCCTGTTCCCGGGGTTTCTCCTCTCTCCTCCCGTTCCCTTTAATGCTCACATGTATTGCGATTCTGCCTGTCTTTCACTTCTACCTAGTCAGCCCCCTACACCTGACAATCTTACCTACCCAGAGGCAGGTCTCCCCCTGATGACATTCCAGGTCTGATCATTGACCCAAATTTGAGAGCTACTTTATTAATTCCTTTTCATCTTCGTCTTTAGGTACTGTGGTAATTTCAAGTGAAATTTAGCCAGTTCATTTAAACATTAATTGAGCACTTTCCACAAATATGCCATGTATTGAACCCATAAAAAGAGTATGACCTCCTTCTGTTTGGCAGACTTCTCTGTCCCTACCTAAACACAAAGTCCTTGGAATATGGTTAACTCTGTCTTCTAAATTTAGCTCAACACTAGCTCCTCCTCTTTTTATTCATTACCTTTTACCTAGTTCTGGCCTTCCAAATAATTTTGTCTCTAATCTTCCAAGTCTTTCTGAAGCTATATGCATCTTTCTGGAACACATGTTATTTAATCAGTCTTTCTTCTGTTTAAGAAAAAAATCCTGTGATTACCTGTAATCCAGAGATCAGTACACTGTGAAGAACCCTTGTCAATATTGCCGATGCTTTTTAAAAAGGGCTTTTGTGATTATTTACCTAACAACATACAGAACTTAGCATATTGTGTTCGATTATACAGCACTCCAACTCTCTCACCTTGTAACAGTTTCCAGGACTTAAATACATAGTTGTTATCACAATAAATTAGTTATTTTAACAGAAGTTTTATAAACATATTTTATGAATTTCTATGCACAACTTTATTTCTTCAACTATATATCTTCCCAAGTTACCTCATTTAACAGCATTGAATGTGTGTGCATGTGTGTGTGGGAATGTGGATGTGTAACGTCCTGGGACCTACTCAGTGTTCATATGTCTTAATTTTCAGGCATTGTCCATCATGATATTATAAGAATTAGGAAAAGGTGAGTAGAAGGTCACCTATTCTATTATTATGATACCCGCACTGGAAATCCTTCCTATCCTTACAAGTAACATTTCAGCCTGAATGTAATCAAGATTTCATGCAAAAGATATCAACAGAAGCTTTTTTGAAGATTATTCCCCAAATATGTGGATTAAAATTTAGAAAGAGAATCCCCACAAAGCTCATCACATCTTTCTTTTCCTTTCTATTTTTTTCTTTTTTTTAATCAAAAAACAACTTCCCAAGATCCCATCTTTGCCTTCACATTTGGATGATAATTTAGCTAGTTATAAAAGTTATAGTTAACTCTAATGTATTTAAAATATTTGTTTATTTCATTCATGTGTGGATGAACATGACCTTTGGTCTATTGCTAATTGGTTGTTCTTTAAAAGGCAGCATGCTTTTTGTGTCTAACGGTTCTCACATATTGTTTTTATCCTTGAAGTTTTGCATTTTAGTACCTTGTGCTAATGTAGATTGGTGGATTTGTCCTGGTGGATTCTACTTAGTACTTGGAACTGTCACGATGTTAGTGCTTTAAAACGTGGATTGTGTTGCTTTCTAATACTTATTTTGCATTACTTTCTGACTAAACCAAGAAGTCTTTGAAATCTTTTAGGAATTCCTTTAATATCTAGTAACTATCTTATTTCTATGTAGTTTATGGATTAGTAAGAACAGTGGGGAAAGAGCTCCTATGATACTGGGCAGGATAGAGCAGTGAGTGTTGCTGATTACCAAATTGGTATCGTGTGTGAAAAGTCACAACAAACAACTGTTGATTAATAAATTGAAAAAGAAGATTATTAAAAGTTTAATGAGGAGTTTTTGAAGCTGTAACATATAGTTCATGTAATCATGAGGAAATATTAAGTGAGCTAACCTCAAAAACTAGTCAGGAATCAGTAGAGCTTGAACAGAATACAAACATATGCTGAGGAAAGGTCATGACTGCAAGAATAGTCTAGTTGGGGTGTTGCTGCAGGCACCACTCTCCCTAGTGGCTCTCTCCCATAACGAGGTACTGTAATAGGCCAGTGGGTCATGAATGTGCCCTAATAGTCTCTCTTCATATCCTGTGTTCATATTTTCAGTTCACAGGCAGAAGCACCCATTTGGCAGCCTGGGTCCTTAGCTATTAGGGTCTAATGAAGGGTTATATAGGGCCTCTGTGATCTCTGAGTGGCCAATGGAAACGTCTCTCCTGGCGTGTTCATAGCAGTAGTAACGAGTGTGTGATTGGAGCAGCATTGTTGGTTTCTTCTCCACCTCGTATTCTCAGCAACTCTGCCCCCGACACATCTCAACACATCTTTCATTTCTGTTTCACCGGTTATTTCAGCTGCACACACTCTCATCATTATTAATACCAACTTATATTTTTCTTTTGTCTAGTAAACACCCAAATTCTACCACTTTTACTTCTTATCCATCAATTCTTCAAGTCTTTATCTTTAAATACTACACATACCCCTTTCTACTTTCATTCAGAGAATATAAAAGTAGAGAGTAGAAGTTAATTATAGCTCCCAAATAAGGCAGGCATTTGTTTGAGTATAAATTTTGTCACTTGGCATTTGATTTTGGGCAAGTTATTTAACACATCTAAATTTTAGTTGCAATACTAAAAAAAGAATAATATCTACCTTAAAAAAGTGATTGGAACATTTAGGTAGGATAATGTGCCTGAGTGTATGTATTAGCGTCTAGCATTATAAGGTGCCAGTTATTAGTATCTGGCAATGTCTAATCATAAAATGACTATAGCCACTTTGTCCCTTGTTTCATTGGCTTCTAGTCTGATCTCTATTGAGAGCTACTCTTCTTGCAGCTTATTTAAAAGTAAAACTGGTTCATGGTACCTCCCTTGAGTCCAATTTAGTCTTTGTAGCAAACAGATGGCATTATTTTATAGGGGCAATTGGGAAAGGGCACAGTGAAAGAAAAGAATAAGGAAAAATGAGCCAAATTGGGGATTAAAACATCTGAAAGAAGGATTATTGCTCACGTGAGGTGAGCTGAGTTTGTAGTACAGGACTACTGGAACGAGCCACAGCCTTGCAGGCGGTGAAGGAGCGATCATAGCCATTGATACTTTGACTCCTCCTACCTCCATTTTCAGATTCGTAGTTGGTGACGCCATTGGGTAAACCATTCAGAAGTAGAAAGCAGGGGCATTTCATTGAGGAGACATTACGTACATACGTATTGTTCCTTAGCTTTCATAAAATTCTCCTTCCCCACATTTTCCCTTCTTGTAACAGGTAAAGTTTTAGGTTTTCTTCAGAGTTCCTTGGAGAAGCATTTGCAAGGTAGGATCCCAGAACACTGTTATGGTATCAATAAATATGATAATTTTCTGTTTACTTTTTTGTTTTTAATTTTATTGAGTGATATTGCATTGCCTACATTGGTTTTGATTATAGTTAAGTGAATGAGACAAATATTTTTTCCAGAGGGGCTGATAGGGCTAAATATTTAAAAAACAGTCAACATAATTTTTCTATAGAAATGGAGAAGGGCTTCTCTGTTTAACTTGTGTCTTCTTGATTTATTTCTTTGAGTCATAGCTACTGTATAGTGTAAAAGGATCAAATTTTCCAAGAACCAGTTCAATAACTTAGGAAATTTGAAAATCTATGCCAGTGGCACTTTTTATTTCTTGGGGATAATAATTTGAAAAGCCATTATAATTAATAGCACTGAAAATTTTCAGTTCTTGTCATTAATATGTTAGGTGCCCTGTGCATGAAATGAGATATAGGCCTGACCTTTGGATAATTAATTTAAAGAAAAGATAAAATGCTTAGGATACAAATGAAATTCTCCCTTATAAATTTAAATTTGTGCAATATAGTATAAGTTCAGTCACATAAAGGTAATCTTATATATTTGATCTTAGTGGTGCACAATGGATATCTAATGGATATCAAATGAAGAGAACGCTCCAGAAAACCAGTCACAAAACAGCTTAGAAATGTTTGCAAAACAATCTTTTGTATATGTAAGATGTTTGTAAACTCCGTAGCCTCCTTTTTTGAAGATAGGATTCTAATGTAATTATGAAACATTCTTCATATGTCAACTATCCTAAAAATTTTTGGCACTAAACTGTGATGATATAGTTTGGTACTGGAATGTTTGTTCACTGAGTATCTATGTATTGAAGCCTTGGTCTTGAGCTTGTAAAGTGAGGAGGAGAAGGTAGAATCATGAAGAAATAGGGCCTAGGGGGTGGGCTTAGGTAATTGAGGGTGTGTCCTTGAAGGGGACTGTGGAACACTGATTTCTTCCACCCTTTCTTTTGTTCATGGTCACGTGGTTGATCGTTTTCTTTACCATGTGCTCCCTGCTTTAATATGCCCCCTTGCCACAGGCTCCAGAGCTGTGGGAACCAACCACTAGTGGATGGAACTCTCTGAAACCCTAAGCCAAGAAAAATTTTCACGATCGATTTATTTCAGGTGTTTGTTAGACTAACAAAAGGCTAACACATACAGCAATGCCTTTTTCACTAATTAATAGGGATGGTATAAAAACTAATGCTTTTTGGTACGGATATATCTGCCACTGTATTTAACCTATGATCTATATTATAATGCATAAGTCTATAAGCAAATATAGAACACATTTTGTAGTATCAAATTTTGAAAGACAAGATGAGATTTCAAGAGTCTGTTAGTTGAATTTTTGTCAGGTGCCAGCCTTATGTAAACACACACACACACACACACACACACACACACACACACACACACACTTGATACAGGCTCTCACTCTTGAATTCATGGCAGACCTCCTGCTTTGGCCTCTCATGTGCTGGGATTACAGGCACGTGCCACCACACTTGGCTTATGTGGTGCCAGAGAATTGAACTCAGGGTCTTCACATGTTAGGCAAGCACTCTAACCACTGTGCTATTCCTCCAGCACTGCAAATGTGATAAATTTAACTGAAATTTATTAGAGGAGAAAGGCCTATATAACTGAGAAATCCAAGCATGGACATAATTTGTGAGTGGATATATCATTAAGGCATTTTTATTTCTTCATCTTTTGTACCACCCCCCCACCCCCCCGCCTTGCGTCATACATACCACAGGCAGGATTGTTTCCAAGTCTTGGAGAAGGCTAAATGGTCATAGCACTACAGACCTCCATACTTCATGCTTACCCACACTAGTGAAAGACAGACTATCTTAGTTTTTTCTGTTTGCCCTTGTCCGGCTTCCTCCCTCCCAAGCTCCTTCATTTTAAAAAACAGTCACCCCAGAAAAGAGTTTCCTTTGTCCTTGCCTGATGAGCTTATAGAATTCAGTTTATGCTAGTATCAGGTTGCTAAGACCACTGAGTATTTCCAATGCTACTAGTTATATTGGCTATCAAATTATTGTTATAATGAAATAAAAAGTACTAGCAATGACCAACATCAGGGTAATATGATTGATTGCCACACCAGAATGACATGCAATAGAAAAATCACTCAAAAGCACCAATAAAAGACAGTTGAAAAGTGTTCATTGAAAACAAACTGTGTCAGTGCCTTTGCTACATGAGGGTGAGTTCAATTGCTCGGCTAGTATTTAGAATAGGTAAGATTGAAGCCTGTTTCTGCCTGACTCCAGTGCTCTGGACCTAAAGTGCTCCCCTGTAGGTATTTTCTCACTTAATATTGCTGGTGTTATTTTTTGATGTGTATTTTATACTAAAACATATTAAAGCAAAGGCAGCCATTAATTAGACCCAAAGTATTTCTTTGGTCTACTTTCACTGAAACTTACTTCCTTGATTTAGAGGCTAAAGTTATCATGGATGGTTTCTGTTTTGTGTTTCCCCGCAGATTAGTTTCTTTCTAGTTATATATCCATAGTCTCTGTATAATATTTATAACACATTCAGAGTCGGATAAGTTTAAGTCTTAAAACACTGAAATGGATATGTCTGCTTTTTGGATAGGAGTAAATATTTTTATTCTGTCCAAAATGCCAAATTTTCTTCCCTGAGTGGATTGTCACCCTTATGGGATGTTAACATAGCCAAGGAAAGCAAGCTTTCCTGCTCCTGGAGGGACTCCTCGCTCCTTCCTCTGAGTGTTGAGATAAGGTCAACAGACACATGTTGACTTCTTATGTCACGTAGAACTCTGGACTCCACACTGATTCTACTACCATGTCCTGTGACTGACTTAGCAGATCTCTTTTCTCATAAAGCCCAAATGAACCAGATACGGTGCTTCAGAAAAGTTCTGCATCTTCTCCCTCTTTTAAAAATCTTTCCTCAACTTTTTGGAAATGTACCCGTTTCTCTTCAACTCAAAAGGAAGTCGATGTGCTGAGGGTTGATGTTTGTTTATGCTCAGCTGTGCACAGAAATGCCTACTGGGTATGAAGACAAAAACGTGTTTAGTGCAGATCTACCAGGGTCTTTACAAAGAAAATGAGAAGAAGAAATAGTCTACTCAAAATAAACAAGAAAGTTATCTCCTTGTTCTCAGTTTTTGTCCGATTTTTACATGTCCATCTTACCACTTTTTTTGCTAATACTGTCTTTACAAAGCAAGTCAAGGGAACTAAACAGGGATATGTGGTCTGTCAGCAGGAAAAAGAAAAATCGATGTGTAAATACAGATATTGCGTTTCCTTTTAATCTTGTAATGACTGGAGTCTTTTGCTTTCGGAATTCAGTGTGCACTGAGCTCAGTTTCATAGCATGAAAAGCATTCATGAAAGTTAAACACATTTTTTTATTTGTTAAAAGCTTCAATGGAAAATGAAGCCCTTTCTTAGTTGACCCCACCCCCTCCATCTTTTTATGAAATTTTATCTTTTATCCTTTTAGTGCTGGGTGCTATTCGTAGGCAGTTTTCATGGAAAAATGCAACTTTAAGCACATGAAAGGTATTATGCTGGAAACATGAATATTGGAAAAATGAACAGTAGGACTTTAACAAAACATAATGTGTTGTAATTTTCCCATGTGTTTGTGTATACATGTCTATGTTAATGGTGTCTATGAAGGTTTTTTTCTCTGAACTTAAGCAGTGCCATATTTTCATACAGTCAGTGTGTTGGTGCACAAATCTTTTAATTTTTCCTTTTGGGAACCTTCTCAACTGCTTCTAAATTTGTCTTGTCCATGTGAGTTGTTCTGTGACCGCTGGCCTGAAGCTTCTCTAAGCCAGTTTGTGACTCAGTTGGTTTCTTTCCTGGCTTTGTTGATCACAGAATGGCAGAATGGGATTTTAATTATTGTGGTTCTTGATTAAATGTCTAGATACAAAAAATAAATATACATTTTAATCCACTGAGATTTGGGAGTTGGTATTTATTGTTGCCAATCCCTGCCCATCTTGACAGATGCAATCCTTATAGAAAACCAGGTATTTTTACTTTAGGTCACATTTTAACTTTAGGAAGCTCTAAATGTATACTTATGTACTTAAGAGGTATATGAGACAAATAAGGTTAAGTCTTTTTTCCTCCTCCTGCATTATATTAAAATGATTTATAAAAATTTCCTCTGCTGTGCTTACGCTTTGGTATTTTTAGCCACTAAGTAATAGAGCATTTTTGTTGCTGGGAAAATTCTTTTGTATTCTGCGTCAGATAAGTCTGTTTATATTTTTGCCTTATAACATAATTGCTTTTCTTCCCATCTGTCTCTTGAGGAGGAACATTTTCTAATCAGAAAGATCAGAACGATTATTGTTAACAGAAATTGAATTGCAAGATAGCTGAAGAGATAGAAAAAGGGCACTTGGGCCTTTTAAGTGTGTTCAGGTTTCCATGTTGCGACAGATTGGTATCATTGAAAAGGTAGGACCGGATCTCTTCACCACTGAGACAAGGAAAGAGAAGCTTTCCTTTTCTCCTTTCTTTTTCTTTCTTCCCCTTTTCACCTCCCCAGCCTTTTTTGGCCTCGGCGTGTGCTGCTGGAGAAATACCTCCACTAATGGATTATATTTCCCATTTACTCCGTCTCAGAGATTTCCATTTATGTTTTTCTCTGTGAGGACTTGGTCATCTTTGGACCATTCCCCACGGGTTCCCGATCTTCTGTGGATAGTATATACAGCAGCATCTGAGAGTTGAAACAGTCCACATTGAGCCCTATTCCTTCTTGAATAACAAGGGAGAAATGAAAACTAGTCTTAAAAGCCCATGGACTTCCATGCCACAAGGAATGTGTTGACCATGTGCATTCTAAATCAGTTGAATAACATCGTCCAGCCCTTCAACTCGTGGAATATTGGCCATGTCTGTCCTGTGCAGCAAACCTCAAGCCCCAAACCAAGGTGTTTCCCGAAATTTTCAACTAAATTTTTCCTCAAATGGGCACGGGATTGTAATTACATGACCCCTTATATGTTATTAATACATTGTACTTAAAAACCCTCTGACATAATTTATCTACGGAGGGCACTGATTTTCATAGTAATTTCTTTATCTAAAAAAGTCCTTTATAGAGTGTGCAGAATTTGATTATAATAATTATCAGTTAAGGCCACCTGTGAATTGCTGGGGTCACCAAACAGAATTTCACCTCCTCACCTTTAATTTTCCATACTGTACAGCAGATATGCTTTACATTTGTATACTCTTAACACCGGAGCAGAGACAGATGGTCCAGAGGCTTGTCCTCTTCTGTGTGCACCACACTAGAGGACACACATAGTTCTTTCTTAAAACGGAGTGCAAGGGTAGTTCACATAGCTTCCAAAATTTTCTACGGGCAGCTAGCTTCAAGAGGACTGATTCCTGTGAGCTTGATGTCTGCTGTCTGTAGTCGAGTGAATGAATACGGGGGAACAACATCTGGCCTAATTTATCTTCAGGCATAATTTAATAATAGTGAATGGCAACCTCTGGGAACAATCTAAGTGAGACTTTATGTGAGTATTAATTTAGAGTTGGCAAGTAGGTAACTCTTTTAAAATATTCCTCTTTCAAAGGGGTAGATATTTTTGTCACATCAAAGTTAATCGTTTTTCTTTATTCCAACATCAAAATGTGGTCTTATAGAACAGTGAGCAGCCAGCCTGGTTGTAAGCAGAATTCAGAGTTGTAAAATCAGATCTGACGAAGGCTAGGAAGCAGTGGAGACTCTCTGATTACATAAAGAATCTTTTGCTGGCAGAGGTAAGTTTGAACGTTTTATTGCTTCATTAAAGAGAACTAGACTGGTTTTGTATTAACAAATATTGACTGATTGAAACCGATTCTGCTTGTCGTGTGCTCTCATGAAGCTGATCTTCGTTCTTTCAGCACATGGTTTTAAGTGGCTGGATCAGACGGGGGGAGTAGGATTGGAAACCTTGGCTAATAGTAAGGTGGGTAGGGCACCAAGTGCCATATACAAAAATTGTCCCAACAATTTCAGCAGCATAATCTTGATGCATACATTTGCAGATATTGTAATTACTTGAATACAGTCATTTCGGGTGGAAGGTCTTTGAGTTAACTTACAGTATAAAATATTA
This sequence comes from Ctenodactylus gundi, assembly GCA_004027205.1. Lineage (NCBI taxonomy): Eukaryota > Metazoa > Chordata > Mammalia > Rodentia > Ctenodactylidae > Ctenodactylus > Ctenodactylus gundi. The sequence continues at coordinate 547,488 of PVKB01000231.1, forward strand.
TGGTGCAATTTTATTCATGACTCCAATTTGAAATGGTGACACAGTATCACGTTAACTTACTGGTCTAGAGAAAGGCCTTTGGATCATATTTCTAAAATAGCAGGATACCTCCTTCATATTTTCAAAAAAATTAGTCCTTTTTCCAGAGCTTGGGAATTATAACTCTTCTCACTAAGTTATAAGTCAAGAGCATTTACTCTTATGATTATTTATACCTTTGCCTGCTGAGCTTCTTACATTATAAAATTGTTTTTTCTTAATTTTTAATTTTTTCTTTGTTTGTTGGTGTATATAAGTGATATTTAAGTTTTTAGATATCACTTCTGTTTTCACTGGTATACACACACACACACACACACATATATATGTGCAATATGTGTATATGTATATACCATTTTATTGGCATATATATGATACTTAAATTTTTAGATATCACTTCTAGATGAATCAGGGTGTGTTACCAAAGGGCTACATTATCTTCTCAACATTTTCGTTCATTAAGAACTTGGGTCGGTAGTTACAGTGTGGTTTTATTGATGGGTACTCTTTATCTTTAAAAGGAATGAAAAATTAACATCTGAGTTAAAAACATTTATTATGTTTTATATCTTTTCAATATTATTATTAATCACTTTTATAGTGGTATGAGATCATAGCCAGAGCCTTTTTAAAGTATCGTATGAATAGAACCAACTATGAAATTAATAGTTAGTGTAACAGACACATGGTCAGAGCACGTGGATATCTGGCCAACTTAATGAAAATAATTAATGGGAAGACTCATAACCATATAGTACACGCTAGTACAGAAGACTCGCTGCTCCAAAGTTCAGTTGGAGAGGATTGGGTATGTACAAGTGCTGTCAACTCTGTGCGCCATGCATACTAGCCTTGTTTTCTCAGGCTAGCCTCTTCCATCTGGCTCCCAACAGACCTCAGGCAACCGTTATGAGAAAGCACTTGAGGTTTTTCTTGAGTCTGAGGCTTCTGTATCATGGAGAAGATCAATGATTGATGCTTTTCGTGTGCCCAACTCCGGCCATTCCTCCATCCCATCCTTGTGAATCACCTCTCATTTCTTCAGTATCTATGGCAACATGAACACTAGCATTGAAACTACAGTGTGGGAGAATGTGCCTTGGAAGGGGTAGGGAGTTGCTCACCCATTAAATTCACATTTTATTAAATTGAGGGCATCAGCACTACTTGGTTATTTGTTCATTTCGTCATTCTTCAGGCACATTTATATTAATAGCTACCGTGTGCCAGGTACCAGAATTATATTAGCAAGAAAGCAGTCACAAATACTATGATAATTAGGCATCCATAGAATCTGAATTATAATAGCACTGCTGGGAGTGGGGTAACCAGGGGTCATTTCTGTGTACTCTAGTGTGGCATGTTGAAAGGCAACGGAACAAGACATATGGCCTAGTTCCTTTCCTTTTCATTGTAAGTCTTTTTCTAAGCAACGTAGGTATTTACTGCTCTCCCCGTCCCCATATGATAAGCCAAAGAATAACATCGCCAAAGCTGAGGAATGGTGTATTTTATTTTACTTTACTTTGGGGTGTGTGTGTGTGTGTGTGTGTGTGTGTGTGTGAGAGAGAGAGAGAGAGAGAGAGAGAGAGAGAGAGAGAGAGAGGTTAGTATTTGTTAAATCAGTGAATTATTCAGGAGATGTTGCTGCTGTCCAACTACACTCACGATAAAAGGTTTACTATTAACTTTGACAAAATAAACATCTTTGTATTTGTCATTCTTCAGCATTTAAGTTGGCAGAATCAAATAATTTTATATAGCGAAGTCATTTTATACAATTATCTAGAGATGCATTTTACAGCTAATTCCTGCTGGCAGATACATCTGGATGCTGTGTCATTTCAGACTAGTTTGTGGGCATAATATTGAAGAATTTTTCTGACTCAGATTGAATGATGATTAATGTTTGCTTTAGAAAAAAATTCAATCTACTATCTTTCATCTTCCCCACTCTGCTTTACAGTGTAAGTGGTAAAACTGCTTCTGTTTTTGAGTGTTCACTTTCAGTTCTTTTTTGGAACTTATTTTTAAATTAGTTATTAACAGCCATATAGTGTATATAGTGTATACATGATTGATATAATTTATACAATACACTGGGATCGTGGAGGTGTATAGTTTAAGGATTATGGACGTCGAGTGTGCATCTCTAAATATGAAAGCATAAAAGAATATCAAAGTTTTCCTTTCAGCTTCTTTTCTTCCAATCTCCAGGATAAGAGTTGTTAGTTCTGAATATTTTAAAATTTTGTAAATGCGGACAGTGATTTGTGGGTGTGTGTACATGAGCACTACATGTGTTGAATATATACCTTCTCTAAATATTTTTATTTAACTTTCTAATTTTACTTCTCATTTTCTCATGGATATACTTCCTTATCCATTCATATTTTCATATTCTTTATTCTGTTCTCTTGTAATGGCTGTGCATCATTTTATGATGTATATGGACCTTTGTTTATCCAGCCATTTTTTTCTTACATTGTATATTATTTTTGTCCTCATTATTGTAATTCTACATAGTACCTCTGTAAAGAGGCAGATAGGGTTGTAGATTTCTTTGAGAAAAAAATATCTAGGGGTGGATTAGATACAGTAAAAAGGACTTCCTACCTTGTGTATTATAATAATACTTACCTTCCAAGAAAGTTTGTAACATTGGATTCAAGATAGCACATCGTGAAGGGGAAACACTTGGAATAGGAAGATGTGAGCCTGGATTCCAGCTGTGCTTCTTGAGACTAGACTGGTATACATAAGTTCATTTATATGCATTAAACAGATCAATGCATGGATGTCTCAGTTTTCTCATCCACCCCAAAAAGAAAGAATAAAACAACAACAAAACAAAAAGAAGCCAAAACAAAACAAAGCATCTTCCTTAATGGATAATTGGCAAGTTAAATATGTTCACCTAAGTTCTTAGAAAAGTGCTTGGCCTATTTCCGTTACAAAGTGCTTTCTCACCTTATGTGACTATCAACTGCTATTATTAACATCAGAACGTCAGCACCTTGTAAGAATTCTCAAGGTCTCCAGTGATTTCTTGTAATGTACTTCTGATCTGCAAAGAATGTTGGTTTTGACCATGGATGGCCACGTTATCTCTTTTCATGTGGATATCATTATGTCTTTGTTTGTGGACAGAAATACTCAGTGAGCATCTTAGTTTCTGTAATGTTGTTATCTGCAATTCTTGCTTTTAGATCTATGTACCAACGCATACTTTGTAGGAAAATATAACTAAACTCCAAGCTTGATTTAGTCATTGTTGGATCTTGGGAAGATTTTTCTCCTTAGATTTTTTACTTGATATTCTTCATCAAAATTTTGTGCTTTACATAGATTTTTATAGGAGGAGCCACACCACAACCTCCATGTATTTGTGTTTTCATATTTGGAGTCTTTACCGAGGACTGTTAGCCACCAAGGATTCTATGAGTTTTGGCACGAGACAATTCACTTAATTTAGAAGTAGGAAAACCTTTATCTGCTCTGACAGACTCGCATTTCTTTCATCACTCAGCTGACTTGAGTTAACTAACTGCCTTTTAGTTGCAATGAAATTAGGACAGTGTTCTAGATCAGTCACAGCAACTGTATCATCAGACGTGATTTCTCACTCTGGCAACATTTCACTGTATTTGTGTCTTTTGAAATTAGGTCAAGTTTCTTTTAAGGAGGTATAATAAAGAAAGAAACATAGAAGTTACATGTACTGTGGACAAGATAAGAAATGATAATGTATGAACTTAATGACAGGATTCTAACAGGGTCCACAGATAGGATCAAGGTCATCATGCTGTTAATAATCACCAAGAGGATAATTGCAGAGAATAAAGCAATTGTCTTGATAACCTGGTTCAAATCTTGGACTCTTTCTAGTTGTTTAATTTTGAGTGTATTAAATTGGCTTTTGTGCTTCAGTTACCTCACGGGTCATTTTAAAACCAAGAGTGGTAATAGATCCCGTGAAACAGAATTGTTACAAGGATTACATTAGCATTTATGTATGACAGAGTAAGGCTTGATGGAGAATAGTTGCCCTGTAAGTGTTTGCTATAATTTTTTGAATGGGAGCCCAAAATTCTTGGAATCATAGATCATTGAGTTTTATCTCAATCCTCAGTAAGATTCTAGAGCATATTATTAAACAGAGGACTGTGAACATTTAGAAATGGAAGTAAAATCCCTGGAAGGCATTTTGGATTCTCTCAGTTAATTCATGTCAAACTAAATTAATTTATTTTTGATAGGATTATTAGACTTATACATCAGGCAGATGCGCCTGTTAGAGCTACATTTCATCCAGTCCTTTGACGTGAGTGTATTGTGAAACTCTTTCAGAAGTGATGGACAATTATGAACTGGATAATAGTATAATTAAATGAATTTGTCGCAGATTGAGCATCTATAGGCAGAGAATATTGATTAAGTAATCAGCATCAGTCTAAAAGAAGATCCCGTGGCAGCCACAAGCAGTGCTTTCCGTTGCCTTGTTTGACTCTGTCATGAATCCTTGGAGACATGCATCAAAATCATAGCTGTCAGTTATGTATCTATTCCAGAAAAAAAAAAGGAATACCAACAGTTGGACACCTAAAAAATGATTACCGAAGAACTTTACGCACTCAAAAAAAAAAAAAAAAAAAAAAAAACAGGCAACTAAGAAGATTAAAATTTACCTAAGATTCCAGTGTATTTTTTGGGTAACTTTTTTTTTTTCTTGGAAAGATGAACATTGAGAAGAGAAGATTGTTGGGATGAGTTTAGCTGTTAACAGGGAATAATTGAATAATTGTGATGGATAAGATTTCAGAGTCTGTGCAAATGGATTGGAACAAACAAAAGGGCACTGAACAAAGATGTATTTATGTTTGGCAAGTTTGGAAAATACACTGCAGAACTCTGTGTAATTTCAGAAGCAACTACTGAAAGATCTGGAAGGTTTTGTTGACTGACAGTGTGAAGTGGCTGTTAGAAAGCCGTTGTCATATTAGGGTGTATGAGTGTACTTAACAGAAGATAGGAACGAAGACTTAATTGTTTTATGTTTTGTTTTGATTGAACCATCTACAGTATTTTTATGAATATTTAATTAGTGTATTGAGTATAATTCTTAAAGACATTCAGTGTTTTTGAAAGTAATATTGGATAAATGAAGAATATGCAGAGAAGGCTGACTTGGATGACACTGTCTACACAGTAATCATTTGAGGATTGATGAAAGAAGCTATTGTTCTGTTAGTCTAGACACAAAGGGAAACTTGGCCCCTAATGGTGTTAAAAACGTGTGGCAGTGAATGACTTCTTGGGCCTCATTTTATAAATTTTTGAAACATAATTGCCCTTTAGACTTACATGTTAAGACAGTGCTTATAATTTAATATTAAATTATTATATTCAAAGACAGAAAACAAGACTGCATGACAGAAATGAAAAGAAAGCTGAAGTTTTTCTTGTTGCACGAAATACTTTTTCGTAACTCTGACAAAGAGCGATTGTCTATAAACTTCTCTGATGGGGGACTCGTCTCATTAAATATATGATCTGCTGTTTGAAACAGCTTTTGTATACATAAATGCATATAAATATTTAAAGAAGTATTATCTTTTCATTTACCTTTTTAGAACACTGACTTTTGTATGTTTCTCACTTGGCATTTTCTGAGTGAATTAGGAATGTTGCCATTGCCACAGTGAGACCAGGTATTGTGTGGTACAGGTTACCCATAAATCTCCGGGATAGTCTGTTTGGATGTGGCCGAGAAATGAGGAATTTGACTATGTGGCTAATTTGACCTCTAGAGATTGGTGTGATTTTCTCAGTCTCAAGAAGAGACTTTTTAGAATATCTATCACTTTCTTGAAGCTCTCTTGTGACTAGCATACTTGTTTACAAATTATAGGGTTAGTAGCTACCCTGTGTGTGCTGACAAGATCTTTGTTTCTGGGCTGACCACAGAAGGGGGCTTTTTCCCCCAATGGTGTTAGCGAATTAACTCTCCTTGCTGTAGGGAAAACATTTGGCTCATTGCAGTAGGTGCTTTATAGTCATTATTTTACTTAGTCCTCTCAGTGTTTTTCATGAATGATGTAAAAAAAAAAAAAACCCTGAGATTCAGGGAGGTTAAATTTCTTGTCTACCATCAGTCAGTTAGTGAGTAAGGGCTCCTGGATCACCTGACTTCAAAGCTCATTAACTTCATTATTATTATCTAAGAATTTGCAAGTATGAATGAATCAGTGCACCTCCCACATTACCTTGCTCTTTATATATTAGAATCTGTTTAGCAGTGCTGGAATCTAGGGATATGGATGTGAATGAGGACTGAGGCCCCTGGTCTCACGAGGCTTGCAGTATAGTGGCAAGAATATCATTAAATAGGTTACACTAATTAATGGCAATTTTGACAGATACTACCAAGGGAACGTACAATTTAAACGATTACCTGAGAGTTCAAGAAAATGTCTGATTGTTCTCAAGTGTAAGATTGCTGAAGTAGAGGTGGGCTTGCGCGGTAGGCTCTGTATGTGTTATCTCCATCAGAGGCCTGGGTTGACTGTGCTCATTAAGTCTCGCCAGGTGGAAAGAGCAGGCTTCCATGTCTGGTAGACTGTTCTTGTTACTTCTTACTCATGTAATTTTGGGGTGCCTTACCTTCTCAGACAGTGCTGCTGTTGTGTAGAAGGATGGCTCCTTCACAGGCCTATAATAATGATATTTTCTGCATCTTTTAAATCACACATTTGTATCTCCTACTACAGCATGTAATTTTCACATAAAATGCACTCAAGTAGAATAGAAATTTGTAAGTATCATCTTTAACTCCGTAATTAGTAAACAAGTATGCTACGAGTGAACAGCCCAAGTGAGCTGGGAACCGGGCAGTTGACGACGTTCTGGAACATTCCATGTGATTAGTGTTCTCATCTGGAGACTACTGGCTGATCCCAATTCATGTTTCATCAAAATGACATGGGCCTGTACAGTTTTGAAGAGGAATAGGGAAAGGAAATGTTAAATGTAGCATTTTAGAGTCTAGTGTAATAATGCAATGAGAGGACTTGGCACATCAGAGTTGTCTAATAATAAGTGTTAGCTACTCTTACTATTTATGTTTAAACATGATTATTACCAATATTGTGAATACAAATTGTGTTCATGCACTTCCTAGCTTTATGGCGGCCTTGGACCAATTAATTCTGCTCCGCACATCGCAGAGTGTTAATGATGTCTCTTCTGTGCAGGTCACATAACTGTTGCGAGGATCAAATACAATAATATGTTGTATGGAAGCAAATGAAATAATATATGTTGTATGAAAGCACTCTGTAATTACGGAGAGCTAGGTAACGGTGTATTGTTATTATAACCCCACAGTCATTTTCCCAGGACATGAGGTTTTTAAACGTGTAAAAACTTTGACAAACTGCCAGTATAGATTAGAGAAAGACACATTAATGTTGAGAAAGGAAGAAAGCCTGGTCATTGATACCCGTTTAGGATTCCCCAAATGTAAACACCGACATGACATTTAAGTTGTGGAGAATTTTCTTTTCTTTTTCTGTTTGCAGTCAATCAGGCTCCCTCAGGAAGTTTTATTTAAGTCCTGAAGGGCCACAGTTTTAACCTTTAAGTGAACACCAGTCTAATGTGTTTATGTTAGGGACACTTAAAATGAGCTTTCTGTTTAAGAGGCACTAAGGAATTCTTGAGTAAGCCTTAAGATGTCTAGTGTTCCTGGGCCAGAAACATACTTAAAGACTCACCCTGAGACAGAAAGAGACATTCTCCATATGGCTAGTGCCCTCTGTGATTAGGCACCCCTTTTCTCTGCTTCCCTGTTCACGTGGCTGCCATTCAGAGCAAGCTTTTTTCTCCCCTTACCGGGGCTTGTGGAAGTCTACTGGAGGAAATTTCCGGGGTGTGACCGTCTATGCTCACAACTACATGCCTGTGGATGTCTTTGAGATAGTTCTGGTGCAGCTCGTCAGGAAGATGGGAACCTAGGGCGTATTTGCTGACTCTGCAATTTGTTCCCCTCTTGTAAAAAATAAAAGATCTACCAGGAGGAAGATAGCTGGCCATATGTGTCCTCCGAGTCCTGGCTATGGAGAGGCCCCCTTTGTGGACAGTTTGTTGAATTCAAATCCTTTCATGCAGGAACAGTGAAGGAGAAAGAAGGTGGCAAACTGAAGGGGCTGGGGAGATGCCAGGCAGAGAGGTAAAAGTAGAATCAGCGACGGAGATTGGACACAGAACAGTCTCTCGAGCAGAAAAAGAAAAGACATTTTATGTAAAGACTGAACACGAGGACAGGCTGATTTGTGTAGCAGAGGTAGTGAGCTCTGGCCACTGGTTTCTGATTACATTTTTCTTTTTTTCTCTCAGCAGTTCTCATTCTAGTAATTTTAGCTGTACCCGGGCATGGTAGGGAATGCCTGTGTTCCAGCACTCGGGAGAAGGCTGACATACAAGGGTTGTGATCCTGAGTTCCAGGCCAGCCTCATCTACATAGACTGAACCTCAAAAAGCAAAAACAAATAAATGAAAAGCGCAACAGAAAAAAACTTAAAAAGTGTAGTAAAACATTTTAGTGCCCAATTTTTTTTGAACAAAATGATTTCATTGATTTTTTTTAGAGTGGGCTAAAAAATAAGTTTTTTTAGCCAAAGTAAATGTTTTAAGAAAGAGAAGTAAAGCATGAAGATATTAGAAGCAGATAAAATTTATATTATGGGTAAAAAGAAAAAGTGTTTTTTATTTTTTTAATTTTGAACAGTTAGAAACAGTTGGAACTACTAAGAATACAGTTGATTGTCCATAACAACAGCTGTCACAATTCAGTAGCTTTTGCAATAAAAATAAAATGTGAAAATGTTACAGGAAAAGTTTACAGTTGTCATGGAAAAAAATCAATGAAAATATTATTATAGGTTTTAAATAAATCTTAAATCCAATAATGTGTGTAAACTCCTTCCAAATTTAATTAGATATTTTATCCAATTCTGATCTCAACTTCATCTGGAAAAATAAAGTGAATAATGGGAAACTTGAGAAAAAATAATGAGAGCAGTATCCCATTGAGTGGACTGTAATGTCATGGCAATTATAACAGCATAAAGCTGCCGTGGCAGGGGACTGAAGGATCAGTGGAATCTGTAGGGACCCCCTGGGTCAGCCCTAAGGACTGTGGTTGCACTTTAGAGAACTTCAGGTTCTGCACATGAGCTTTAACCTCAGAGAATGAATGTGGGAGTTCTAACCTTTCCTGTGTAGTTCAAGAAAAACAGCTTTGTACGTATGTGTGTTTACACTGGGTTTCCACATATATGGATTTTGAATATTTTTTAGTTGTCCTTATATGTTTATATGGTGGAGGATGCCTCACTACCCATGTGTGGCTTATGAAACATAATGTTGGAGAAACATGATGATTAATGAGAAATGGGGGCTTAAGTCGATATTTTCTCTTGATACAAAAGTAAAAATCTCCGAAGAATCAAAATAACATTAACATGTTTCAAATGTTTGTAGGTATTTCTGAGTGCTGGGAGGAGACCTTGAAAATGAACTTAAACAGTAAAATGATAAAATTGTTAAAATGACGGAATTTTTCGAGTAAAAATAGAAACTTTGTACAGCTAAAAATACCCAAATCAGTTAACAACAAGACCAAGGAGCACCCCATGGCTAAGAGCTGTTGGGGCAACAGCAGTTGCGCAGCATGGTACCTTGGACCCAACAACTTAGGATGCTCTTGTGCTGTGGCTGACTGTGGCTTTTCCTCACTTTACTGTTTTATTAGAGTATGGCTGCTTGCGAGTCTGATTCATGTCTCTGCCTCGTGTCACATTATTTTGATGGTATCAATGCTTTGTCCCATGATGGCTATCTCTCCCTATCTTTGGTTCTGCTAATGTGTACACAGCTAGAGTTCAGTAAAGCTTGCTCCTACCCAGGATCCTCTCCTGCTCTGTCTCCTTTCTGTGTCTTGCAGGAACTGAGGTGGCTTCTCCTGTTCAGTGTGGCTTCATCATTGCCTTCCTGCCTCTCTTCCACTTCCTGATGTAATTCTTGGCACTTTTACTTCCTTTGTAGAGCAGGATGTGATGTCATAGAGAAGGGGACAGGGCTATTCCAATTCTATGATTTGCTGGGAGGAGCTGCCCAGGTGTGCTGAGGGGCCTGTACTCAGGAAGAGAAACAGGGAGTCCTCCACAGTGAGTGTTGGTTAAAATGTTGCCCAGTACACTAGAGTTTCTTCTACAGCCCTTTCTAGATTGAACCAGGTTGCCGTTAGACATTCCCAGTTCAGCTCAATTTTCTCCTCTCTCCCCATCCCTCCTGTGTCGCCCCCCCCTCAACCTGTGCCTCCACCACTCTTCTCCCTCATCCTGCGTGCTCGGTGCCTGTCTGTGTTACTGGCTTCCTGCTCATGTCTTTTATGAGAGATCATTAGTGTTCCCAGCATTGCCGCTCATTTAGGGTGATGGCCACCCTACATGTGGTCCTCATATGACCATAGCATATCCCTTTTATAATTCATAATTATGCACTATTCTATTTACAATTTCTTTTTTAAAATTCTGTCAGCTTTTTTTGTTTTTCATTTGAAAATTGTGTGTGCTGTTTTGTTTTCATATCTGTTTCTTTCCCACTTTTTATGTGACCAAACCTCTCTCCCTTTCAGCTCTGCTATGCAGTTTCCTTATTGCCTTCTTTCCAATATTTTACCCTGTACTCTTTGCCCCATCAGCGTTGCCTGTTTCTTCTATCCCCTTTCCCAGTTTTCAGCTCAGCTGTCCAAATTGTCCTCAGATAGGACCACTTGTCTCTTTCATGGGGACGTACTTGTTGCCATACCGTCTTTCTAGGGTGATTCCTATTTTTGTGTCCTTTCGGGATCTTACTGTCATGACTGGAAAAATGGGGAGATGGCCTGGCAACTGGAAAAATGGGAATAACAGCCTAATCATGAGGAAGGGCAGGGGTAGGCTGTGTGTAACTCAGTGGAAGACCCTGATGGACACAGTCTTTACTACTGAGATAGCTGAATGCTAGCTGATGACGTTAGAGGAGTAGTTGGGAAGCCTTTAATGGTGTCCCTGTTAATTTGTAATAATTGTCGTCCTTCTAATAAATAAAGATAAGTAAGAACTCTAAGATCATTTAGTTGCATAAGGGCATGGCTTGAGCCTGAAGCCCTATTTTGACGTCTTTAGTTTGGTGTTATCCACCCTAGGAGAGGAGGTCATGGTGCAGCGATGTGGAGACTGGCTCCTTGCATCTAATGTGGCCCCTGAAGTCCCTTTGGCGAGCAGTGGGGGTTCTGCAGCGTATTGCTTCCACTGCGTGGAGTTAAGTCTCTGGAGAAGTAAGAGCAACCTGATTACCAGGGCTGATGGTCTGATGCTTGGGGAATAATCACCTATGTCTCCTGTGTTCCCGCAGTTTTCATTTAAAGCAACCACTTCCCAAAAGACTAACTACAGCAGAGGAGTAGACAACGATGAGGGAGGGGCTGAGTTCCCAAAACTGAGATGGGCTGAGTAGAAAGAGGAAAGCTTTTACTTAAAATGAACTGGGAAGGGCAAAGGAAAGGAGACTGAGCGGAACTGGAAGCACACAGCAGCGACTGTCTTTGGCTTCTGCATCGCTTCTTTACCATTTTTAGCCATGAAGATTTTTATCTTCTTTCTCTTTTTTAAAACTACAAATGAGGTTGAACAACATATGAATTTCATGAGGTTGTTTTGGACCAGGCTTTTGTTCTGCGCTACTGGTAACATTCAGGCTCCAGGTTTCCGAGGTCTTGGGAACAAGGAAACATTTTAACAGCCTGAAGATATGTCTTTAACTATAAAACATGAGCCATTTTTCAAATGGAAGAAATTTCATACATTTATTGACTTGGTTTCTTTAGGTTTCACATTTCTTTTTTGGTGTGTATGCCTTTGTGACTTTTTTTGAAGAATGGCCCTTATGTATTCCAGAAATTGCCAATTTAGAGGTCCAGCCGTAATATTACATTCCCCCTTGGACACCTTAGCTGTGTGATGAGAATTCACTTTGACATGAAAGCCCCTTCCCTTTTTAAACTTTAAACAATGACTGCATGTTTCACAGACATTTTCATTCTGTACCCTTCGATGCTATAATCTAGGAAACTTATGTTTATTTTTATTTTTTAGGCACTAGAAAAACACCCCAACTCACCAATGACAGCAAAGCAGATATTGGATGTCATTCAGAAGGAAGGGTTAAAAGAAACAAGGTCAGTATTCCTGCATAAAGCATGTCCTGTTTTCATCAGTTAATGATTGCTATTAGGTACAAAGCCATAGATGTATCTAGATTTTGACATTGTCGTTGATTGTGATTTTTTTTTTTTTCTGTTGCAAAATATTTGGATGACCAAAGATTTTCTTGGGACTACCCTTAATTAATAAATTACATTAAGTGGATGGATATAGAATGAAGTTTGTGTGTAAAGAATAGCACTGTATGACTTAGCCCTTCAGACAAGTTAGAACTGTTTCTGTTTCTTCCAAGAGGAGATTGTGTTTCTAAAGTTAAATAGCCAAGGAGAAACACTTTTACGGGCTTAACGGAGAGAAACCTGGATAAAGGTGAGCTGGCAATGGTAAAATTGGTAAAATTCAGAGTACCAAATAACTGTGACTGTTAATTTTCATCTTCACATTTAATACCCCTACTTGGAATATCTTTTATCAGGTTTGGAGCCTCTTCCCTCTCCTGTAAATAACAACATTTTTGAGATGGTATTCACGTATTCTAAAATTGCTCCTTTTGAAATGTACAATTCAGTGGTTTAGATTAGAGTCGCATGATTGTGCAGGTATCACCAATGTCTAACGTTAGACTGTTTTCATCATTTTAAAATTAACCCCACACCCTTAATACTCATTCCCAGTCACGTGGCCTCTTGCAACCACTACGCTCCTGTCTCCATGGATTTGCTATCTTGGACATTGCCTAAAATGGAATTCATGTAAATTGTAGCCTTTGGCTTTTTTCACTTAGCACGGGTTTTCAAGGTTCCTTCATCTGTCAGGATGTTATTTTTCTTTGTTGCCAAACAATATTTGTTTTTGGCGATACCACATTTTGTCTAATTCTCATAGTCCTTTATTGTATTGGTGTGTTGACTTTACAAGTTTAGCTTTATGTGGCAGTGCAGGGGCCATGTAGGTAGTATTCCTCCAAGAGGAAAACAAGAGACTAGTTACAAAGCGAAATGGCTGGGACGACATCATATGTGTATGCCTTTAGCTGTGTTATGTGGTATGGATTTTGTGTGACTTGCCTGTCTGCAGGCCACTGAGCTCCTGACATCACAGTTGCAATGCTTGTGACTTGGCGAAAATTAATCCTACAGATCTGCTTTTTAAAAAAAAATTTCCTCCATTGTATTGATATGTTTAAGCACAAAATTTAAGGTTTACAATGGAGTTGAGCATTTTGTGCACATACATACCTCGTCAAAGTGACAAGGGCTTTCCCGCTCTCCTTTTGTCCCTCTCCCTACCCTCCCTTCACTCCCTGCCCACCCCCTGAGTCAGATCTGCTTTTTGGGTGGTTGGATAATGAAATGGAATTGCTGAGAGCAATGCATATCCTGAGTCCAGCTTTTCAAAAAAAAAAAAAAAAAAGGTTTCACTTATAGTTCATATAACACTAACATGCCAATAATTTCAACCTCTAGTCATTTAAAATGGATCTTTTGCAAATGAGATCCATCTGACATCACAGTTTTGTGGGGTCTCGGACACTGATGCTGAAGATTTCACTTCTATTTTGGAAACTTTTTCTCCCTACTCTGATAGAACGGTCTGATGAGGTAGTCACCCTGGACTTGAGGTGAGTGTTCACCCAGGCAGTGGTGGTGACAACCAGAGGTGAGCTACTGACGTGCTTCACGGAGCTACTGACAATGATCTAATTCTAAGTCAGAGATAACACGCAGACATAGTGAACCAAATGGGAAAAACTGGAAATTATCATTTTTCTTGTCACTTGTCAATAACCCTAAAAATATTTATGCCACTTAGAAGGTACTGAAAATATCTATGCCACAGCTATATAGAAGAGGGAATAGACACACGAACATAACAGTTTCTGTCAAAGGTGAGCTCTGTGCCAGCGTCGTCTCCAGACTTATGCGAGATGCATCTCCTGGCAGATATTTGAACTTTTTCATGAAGATACTGTAATCCACAGGAGTGGCTCTGCTTCTACCAGTTGTTATGGATTGAGGTATAAAATTCTTACTATGACTTTCAACAGAATTTTAATTGTACTTCTTATTATGCCACCACTACTTAACTTTCAAAATGCTAATTCTACCAGAATGAGATGCAAAAGAACTTGAAGTGTAGTTTGCAAAACAAAACAAAGCAGAACAGGACAGAAAACCCCAAACTCTACAAACTATAGGGTTTCTTTAAGGAACAATTAACGTGGGCAGTATAACCTCAAGTTCTAAAGGCACCATACTATATCATGTGTCCTTCTGTAACTAAAAACAAAGTCTCTTGTTAAAAGTATAAATGGACCAGTGGAGCATTATTAAAATCCTACCTGTAAGCAGTTCTCAAATTGAGTAGGGGAGGGAAAAGGCAAGGAGACTACTGTTGTTCTAAATTGTCTTGTAAAATCAGGTTCCTCGGAAGTGGTCACGGAATGCACCTTTCGTTCTCATTTCTTTTTGCTCTGTTCCTGTAACTCTTCCATCTCCGTTCAGTCAGACCTTCTGCTGACACTCAAGCATCTGTCTCTGCTCCCTCTACCTGATTTGGAGTTCTAGTTCGTGTATTACATTGCCCTTAAAATAAACATATACGAGAGTTTGAGTGAGCTTAAAGAAGGTCCTATATATTATGTTAATTTAGGGAGCAGATGCAGATATGTATTTTGCCCACTATTTTACTGTTTTGCCACTTTTTTAAAGTTCTTCATGTTTTCCGAGTACATAAGATTGCTGAATAAATGAAATATATGTATTTTTTTACATAAAGTTTAGAAATTCCGTCATCAGATGGTCAAGCATGACTGAGTAATTTCTAGGCATATGCTAATGATCTCTGTTTTCAAGAAATGCACATGGGTGATATGCCCAATTAAATACAGGGAAGTGATTACGAATTTACTGATGTGGCCGTAGCCCTCTGGTCCCTATGGGTGAGAGATAATGTTAGTGGTCCTCTCCCAAGCAGCCCGCAAATTTACCTCGGGTTTCTAAGAAACAAGAGAGACTCTTTGTCCCTCATCATTCAAGCCTGTACTTTCAGGCCTTTTGTGTCACGTGCTGTGAGGGTCATTCTTTCTGTATGTGTCTGGTCCCCCCCCCCCTACATTGACTTCATTGCACTGTACTTGGGCCTTTGCGTGTGTTTCCTGGTGTCCATGAGCCCTTTAAGGGCAGTGTCTCTATTGCTTCTGGAACATTCAACAGGTACTCAATAAATAATTGTTCAATAAAAAATCTTTCTCAAGATGTAGTTTGTGGGAGCTTAGTGGTAGTTTTGGCTTTGGCTTCTTTGCTGTCTTAGAAGTGAAGCTTCTTTTTCACACAAGAGGTTGTACTTTTCATCCTACTTCTAAGCAGTAGATGTTGGATATAAATCAGAAGGAACCTAATAATTCTGAGGGAATCCCATTAGACACTTGTATTCTAATAGTTTTCAATAAATACTGGGAATGAATAAAGTTAATTGTTCCATTGGGTTTTTTAGACACTGTAAGAAGTACTGGTTTAACTCTGCAGTTTACAATTTTTTAAAAAAAGACTCTACACAATAATTTTGGCAAAGCTAGTGAGGATATTAGACTTGTGTTTAGGATATGTGATATTGTTATTTTGAGATGAATTTTTCTGACATTTTCTGCGATCTTTTCCTCTTTTCAATGACATATTGTTGCCTATTTTATGTAGACAGATAAAAAGAACAGCATTTCCATGTCATATTCTCTGTGCCATCTTCATGTTATTGATGAAATATGTAGTGTGATTAAATTCTAGTGGAAAAAGTCAGAATGAAATAAATGAATTCCATGTGAGTATAAAAAGATATATGAATATATGTTTGGAATACATGGTTTTTGCTGACAAAAATAATATTATAGTCATAACATGATTCTTTTAGACCCGGTTCTCTTTACAGTACAAGAACATTTATTAGATTTTACTTTCTTCGTAATTGAACAGAAGGGTTTTTAAGTGTAATTTTATATTACAAAATGGTCCATATCTTCTTTCACTTTACTAATTCAGATGATTACTAGGCTTCTGTTCTTTTGCACTTACTCGCTGTCAACATTTGATCAGTCACAGTTGTTTGGAATGTTTGTAGGTGATCAGAATCTTCTAATCAATCAAATAGCGGTGCTGCTTAGATAGAGGGGATTATGTGCATTCTCCAGTGTGCTGCTGTTGCGGATGGATATCTGATGCTCTTATGGACTCCTTAGCTAAACATCCCCACCTCCTCAGGGAGCTGTTCTGCTGCTGTAGAATGTGTTTCTGTCTCCAGTCAGTAAGGATATTTATGAAGAAAAAGGAGAAGAGCTCTAGTTACCACATTTTAGATGACTGTGGAGTTCTCCTGATTCTGCTCTTCTGGTTTTGATTCGCTCTTTGCTTTACCAAGAGGATGGAGGCGTTTTGCTTGCTGAAGGATACGTTTTTCTCCAGCCTGTCTCATGTAATTTTTAAAGGGATGTTTCCTGAGCATTCTGTGCTCTGTTAATGCGACAAGCCAGGGGCTGTAGGTCATGGGGTAGAGCTTGTATCATTTACCCAGCGAGAGCAAAACAGCGATTCACCAGAGAGGACTGACTTTCTTATGTGCTGGAATTACCATTACAAAATGCTTGTCATTAATGTGGCATGAACTGTGATATAGTTTTTATATTAGTTAATTATAGCTGAGTAGTTTTTAATGAGGGTAAGGGGGTCATAAAATAAAAGGAAAACACAAACAAACCACACAGAGCAATAAAAAAAAATCTGTTAGGTAAGAGACAGGAGAATATTTATAAGGTACATTTTTGCAGTTGTTATAGATGCCTTACTGTATAAAAATTGCTCGGTTTCACCAAGTATTTACAGAGCACCAGCTTATAATTACACACCCCTTAGAGACATTTAAGTTGTATAAGTGAGCTCTGTTTGGTTTAGTGTTCTTTAGAATATAGTCATATTTTAAATTTGTAATGTGGAACATTCAGGTGACATCCCAAGATATTGTAATTCTTCCACTGTGAATCAAAATTTTTTTTATCCCTGCTTATAATGCTTAGAATAAATTTCTTTTTGCCTTCTGGTTTAAGTCTTTTTTATGTTTTCTTTTTTGCAGCCTCTGTGATGTTGATATGCTGAAATTAGGATCTCCACTGTGTGCTGTGGCTTATTAGAGAGTTGCATTTTTCTAGGGATAAAGTGTCAGGAATTCTGTTACCATGTATAGCGACAAACAAGAAAATCTTTGGTGTTGCTTTTGGTGAGATTTACGTAGTTAATTAGTACTATGGGAAATGATTCGTTCGCACTGCTGACATGTTTTGTGCAGAGATAAGAAAGGGACACAAATAATTTTTATTGCAAAATCAGTTCTTATCTGCATTCTCCATGTTGGCAGCCCCCCTTTCATGCTAAAATGTTTGTGTGGGGGCAGGTCAGAATTGCAGTGTTAACCCACAGTGTCATCTCTACCATTTGTCACCATCTACTTCTCTCATTGTGTAAATGGTGTGCATAGCCAGCTAAAGAGAGGGATGTAAGAGAGAGAGAGTGGTGTTGGTAAACAGAGTCAGGGCACATGTTTATATGTCCTCATGTGAGCGTAAGCAAGCTTGTAGAAGAGTCTAGCCCTTGGTTAACATAAACTTCACTTGTCATCATTTATTAGGTCTGAAGTCTCCAGTAGAGTCATTTTTAGCTGTCTTGTCCCACACCCTATGGCCAGTTGGCACCTGGGTGGTGTTAGCGCTACTTTGTAAGTACCGCTTGCTCTCTCTGCACCCCACGCGTTGCCATACCTGAGGCACTGATTTCTCACCTGGACTCCTGCACTGACTTCTTTCCTGGTCTAGTCTGCTTATTTCCAAGCAACCCCTGGCGCTTATGTTAGCATTTCTTAGCTGATAATTCCTGAGCCATCCCACCTTGGAAATCATGAATCAAAAGCCACTATGCATCGTGTTTTTGGTGGTAATTGGGTGATAGGTATGGTACTTTATTCTTATGATCTGTTACCTGGATAAATCTATGATATTCAGCTGATACAACATTTATTATGTGAGTCATGAAAGCATACATAATATTTTACATTGAGGTGAAATTTTGAATTTCTAATCTGATTTCTCTCTCCCTCTTTCTCTCTCTGTCTGTCTCTCTGCACTCTTGGGGGTTGAACTCAGGCCTTGCATTGAGCTACAACTCCAATCCCTTTATTGTTTTGAGACAGTGTGTCACTAAGCTTGAGCTTGTGATACTCCTGTTTCAGCCTCCCAGAGTTCTGGAGTTACAGGCATGTGGCATCATACCCAGCTGTGAATTTTTCATATGCATATACTGCTTCCCCCAAATATGTCATGTATAATGTTTGTTACCACTTTAGGTTTTATTTTGAATTAGATAGTATGCATTGATTTTGTAGGTATCTGTATTTTATATATAACGATCACTAATTGTTTAAAATAACTTTGTGGACTTGCATAAATCAAGTGTTTGTTAAAATGTTTTACATAGTGACAGAATGAGTGAGGTAATTCTTCAGGGGATATAATTAAATATTACTTGGGAAGCAATTCTTAAGTTAGCAGATAATTATGTGAAAATTACCCTACAAGGTTTAGCTCCAGTTTCTGAGTGAAGACTTAACCAGCGTGGACACGAGCAGTTATAAGCCCATCAGAAGCATCTTAAATTGCAGACATGGTTGGTTATTTCTCTTTTATTATGATATTTTCCCTCTTTTTTATCACTTAAAAAATAAAAGCTCAGCCCTGGAGGCATTCATGAATCGTGTTGTATCTTGTTTTGTATTCATTTAATCACTACACTTCTGGTAGTTCTTACATCATTGATAAAAGATTTGACGACTGAGTGGAAAAAAATACTTTTCACAGCGCCTCACTGATGGCCCCTTAACCAGTTTGAATCGGAATTCTTGTGGGTCCTCAGATCAAAGTCATTTAAAGGGCGAATGTCTTAAGTCTGCTCGTGTTGCCATAACAAAATGTCACATACTGGGTGGCCTGGCCAGCAACAATTTGTTTACTTACAGTTCTGAAAGCCTTAGGTCCCAGATCAAGGTCTCTCAGGGTCAGTTTCTATTAAAGACTCTCTTCTGGGTTTGCAGCTAGCAGCCGCCTTGCTGTGTCCATACCTGACCATTCCTCAGGACAAGTGCGCAGGGAAGCATCCTGTGAGCATTCTAAGGCCACTAAAGCCACTACTACAAGGGCACTAGTCCTTTCGTACCCAAACCCCACCCTCATTTTACCTTAATCTTTCCCTTAGCGGCCCAAATATAATCACACCGAGGGCTAAGAATTCAACATATGAATTTTGAGCGAGCAGTCGCGTTCAGGCCACAACAGTGATTCAGATTATAGAATATTTTAAGAATTCATAGTTTATGAAAATATTCTAGAATTTTGAGTATTTGACTCCTTTTGACAGGCATTCAAAACAGTAAAGTCAGTACAGTACCATGCTTCTGTTTTGTTTTCATGTTATTCCTGACAGAAACCATGGAATACTTGGCTCGAGATGTTTCATGTTCAAGTATAATATGTATAGTCATTGATTTGGATTTTATTTGAGGTCTTCAGTAAAACTAGCTGTGGTGACTGCATACGACCCTTAAGGCATCAGTATCTGCTAAGCGATGCAATTGTAGCTATGAAATGGCCGTTGCATAGGGCGTCCTTTGGTTCTGTCAGGTTTCTCCCATTCTTCCAAATAATTGAATAAAAAAGGTAATTTAAGTGATTTCAGCTTTACCAAGATCTAGGTATAATTTACTCCAGAAACAATGAGCACTCTTTAAATATTTCAGTGCAGAAATAGAACCAGAAATGGATATGAAATTAAACTGTACAGGAGTCTTTCTGTGTATCCTGTGCAGGAGAGAATGTTTGGGGAGGAGGAGAAATTTAACTGGATGGTTTTATTTAATTTTTTTTCTAAGTGGTGCTGGGGCTTTTCTCATCATCTCTTATTTTATTGCTTGTGCTCTTAATTGCCACGTGCCTAAATGATTTTGGCTTTGCTTCATTGTTTTGAACTTGATAACATAATTCAAATGCAAAACAGTTGACATACTGACATGAGTTTCTTTTTATAGTAGATTTGTTTTCAGAAGGAGTAAAAATTATGGTATTTAGGGGAGTCAGGTTATCTAAAAACCGTGGTGCATCATTTTCTTAAGAGTAAGGTCTTTGTTCTTTTAGGAAAAGAGACTATTATTTTTCCTTACACACCCATGCAAAAAATCAACTGATAATTGTTGGATGGAGTTTTGCCTGAAATGCAGGTAATTATTTCGCACTTTTAAAAAAATTAGTCCTGTGCTAAGTGAGGTCAAGGATTTTGTATTTGGTCTCTGATCTTTTCTGGCTGTTAGCAATCATCTCCATGGTTCTGAATGTGCAGATGAGGGTGCCTAGGGTGCTTAGGAGCCACAGTGGAGGGACATCAGCGAATGAGAGGACATTAGGGAAATTAAGCTGTAGGAATGTAGATATCATTATACAGAGTTAGCCTATTAAATGCCTACTCAGTACTTACTTTTAGATCCTAGGGGCCTAGTAGACAATTTAAGGCAAGTATTCATCTATTAGCATGTATTAAACACATGCTATGTTTTGGAGAGTAGAAAAGTTTTTTGATATAATACATGAACAAAATTTAGCCTTTACTTTGCGGTTTAACACAGTGCTTCCAGAGTAATCTCTGAGTTTTTAAATCAGGTCTCCTGACCTTTTATTTGTGAAGTATGTCTTAAACCTAGTAGTACAGAATGTTCGTTTTAATTTTTATACCTGGGAATTTCTGACTTCTTGAAATCTTTACAAATATATTACATTCCACAATGTCAGTAAATGTTGTCTTTTGATCATTTAATTTAAGAATATATTAACAGATGAAACTCCCACTTTTAAATCATCCATTTTTGTGGCATAATGCTGAGATACTGTATCTTCTGCTGTATGTCAAACAAATTAATGAATAGAGGTTTGAAGATAAAGAGAATGCTAATGTTTATTGATCTACTATGTTAGGCCTAATGCTGAGAACTTTACATCAATTATTTTTAAAAATCTCTGAGGTAGGTAGATATTCTATTCTTGCCTGTAGAAATGGAAGCAGGCGAGGTTACATACTTGAGCAAATTTATCTGGTAGCAAATGAAAAACTTGAAATTTGGTGTGCCAGGGAATGGCCTCACAAGTTACTTCTAACTTTTTTGCAGACTGACCGCTTCCTTCAGGTAGAGCTTTGGTTTAGAAGGTACTGTCTATAAGAACCTGTTATGTGCACAGTTGAGTAGCTTTTGTGGCTCGTTGTTGCTGTCGTATGAGTGTCACTCACGAGGATTTCAAGTCTAGCTTGCAGAGAAGTTTGTTGAAACTCCTTCAGTAGAGTTGCGTGGTGGAGCAAAACGTTTCCGTGGCCCACTTAGAATGCAGAGTCTTGGAATATCATCATGCTTGTCCACTGTGAGGAGTGAAGATTTGGGCTTCTGGACAGTAGCAAGACGTATTTCAAGTGTAATTTCTTACTGTTTGTTTTAGAAGATAATGTAGCAAGGTCCATGAAGCATTACTGTGATTAATGAGAAATCCAAGGACTTCTCAGGGCGAAGGCTGGTTTACATTGTTGATCTTGGACGGGCAGAATGAAATTCTGACTTCTGGAGATTTGGCTGCTACGAGAGTGTAGTTGTTAAAATGTAGATAATCTAAAAGGCAATTTTAAGGGTAACAGTCTACACTTGTGGAAACAAATAAAGGAAATAAATTGTACAGATAGAGGGAGGTTCAGGTATTGTCATTCTTTAAAGAGGTATGAACAGTGAAAGAAAAGTAGTAAGTAAGCATAATTGCAGAAGCAGCATGCCTGCAGCCTTTAGGAAGGTTTCTTAAGAGACTAGTGATAATTTGCTGTCATTTGTCATCTGTATCATGGCCACTTATCTGACTCCCAAGCTCCTTTCACCTATCTGTTGAACTTTTTTGGGATGTGTACACATGTAAACGTTATTCTTTTTATCTTTGTAAGAGACATAGGTCGATTTTCCAGGGTATCCTGAGTTCACGACTTAGCTCTTCTCTAGCATATCTTTAGGGAAGCCATTTTAGGTAGGTAGGTCGATATTCTAATATTGTTCTTATAAATGGAAGCAGGTGAGGTTCCACAATTTGAGCGAGGTTATCGAGCAGCGAGTGAGAAACTTGAAATTTGATGTGCCAAGGAATGGCCTCACGGGTTACTCTTAACTCTTTTACACGCTGACTGCTTCCTTCAGGTAACATTTTGATTTAGAAAGTATTGGTTGTAACACCCTGTTATGCACATGCTTGAGTAGCTTTTATGGCTCACTGTTGCTGTGGTATGAGTGTTACTCAGGATTTAACGTCTAGCTTGCAAAGAATTTTGTAATTTTGTTGAAACTCCTTCAGTTATTGGACTCCTGGTTATTCCTTAGTTAGGAGCTTAATTTGTACTCATTGAGAAGACCTATCCACTATATAAATAGCAAAAATGAAATCTTAAGTTGTTAAGCATTAGGGTTCTCAGAGATGACCTTGGAACCCCTCTCACCCTCACTCTAAGAAGGAAAGTGCTGAGTCAGGGACCCAGACATTCTATTAAGAATTATCCAAAACCATTTTTACTGTTTACTTTTTGAAAAAAATTCAACTTTAATATTGGAAATTTTATCTTTCTCTTTAACGTTAGCATTTATTTTTTTATATATTCTTGTATCCTATTACCAAAAGCACTACCTACAACTTTTAGTTTTCAGACTTTCATAAATTATACTAGGTGGTACAGTTTTCATTTTTCTTCAAAAGGAAGGGATAAGGTATTTTGAAGTAGAACAGGCATTTTGAGTCATTTAAAGCAGATACTTACCTAAAATTAAAAATCTAGGCTTTCTCGCTTCCAAAATACTCAGCTTCCAAATATGTACTTGCTCAACAAATTTCTACTCTTTATTGAAGATGTATGCTTTAGTGGTAAGAGAATAGGAGGCTAAGAAATTCCCACTAGGTGGGAAGTTTGCTCTTTTGTACAGAGAATATTGGGCTTAACTTTCAGAAAAGACCATTTACTGTTGCCATTACAATCCAAAGTGTATACTGTGATTTTGTGACTACATCTGAGCAGAAGTTCCCTTTACGAGTAGATTATAGAGAGTAGCCTCTATTGCACTAGGATGTAAGCTATGCTGTGACGAAGCTTATATATAACCTTTTGTTTCTGGTAAGGTCTTTGTAGATAATGTGATTTTAGACTCTTGTTTTACAAAGATCAGTGAAGTAATGCTTAGAAGAGGTAAATAAATTGTCCACGATAAAAGGGCTGGTCAATATTTAGTTCAGCTTTTAACTTAGAAGAATCTGATCATTTTGATATTTGGTAGATTTAACAGCCCAATGGTAAATGAAGACTAAGCTAGATTTTTAAAGAAAAAAGATAAATGTTTCATTCTAAGGTACTATTGGAAGAAATCTCATTCATATGTTTCTCTGTAGTGATGGGTGTATATTGATTCATTTTTATTAACCTGGTTTTATTTGCCTGCTGTGATACATATTTGTAAAACTGTGCCGGGAGTTAGTTATGAGTATTCAAGAAACCTTGTACAGTATGTACTCCAGGCTTTCAGTTGTGATCTAAAATTCTTCGCCCTGATCTCACGGATTCTTTGTTACCATCAAGACCTCACTCAGTGGCAGGCCGGAAGAGCAGGCTGCCTTACGTTTCTGTTCTGGGCTAATGGAGAGAGCCAGTGAGTGAAGACAGGCTCAATAAACTGATCCAAATGAAATAGACGTTTTACCAACTAGTCTTACTGAAGTGATTCTTTGGACTGTATACACGGATACGATTATGAGTGTGCTAGATATGTTCTCAGTTTTCTGCTATGACCAAATACTTGAGAATAACAACCCGAAAGGGGAAAGGTTTATTTTCGCTTATGGTTTTAGAGATTTCAGTCCATGGTTAGTTGGCTTCATTGCTATCTGGGTTTGGTGAGACAGCAACGTGTGGAAGAAGGGTATGGAGGATGAGTGTTGATCATCTTGTGGCAGCCAGGAAGGAGCGCGAGAGGGATCTGGAGCCCAGAGAAGGGCCTGGAGATAAGACCTGCCCCCGAAGGGAGTCCCCCTACTACTCAGTCCTTTCAACTAGAGCCACTCTCTGAGTTTCTCTCACATCCTAGGAACGTGAAAATCATGGTTTATCAACGAATTAGTCCACTGATGAAATCAGAGACCTTATGATCCAATCATCTTCTAAAAGCTCACCAGCTGGAAAATAAGCTCTCAGTACTTGACCTTTAGGGAGCATTTAAATCCAAATCATAACAAAGAGGAAAGGGCCAAGATGTTTGGCTGCAGATGCAGAAGGTTTAAATCAAAGAGGCCATCCAGCACCCACAATTTACTCGGTTTACATTTTTTCACAGTAAACTAGTAGCTTACTATTTTTTCTTATATAGTCAGATTCTTAAATAGAACTTTTAAATGTTTACTTACTAAATTTTCTTTCTGTTCTGTACCAGATAAAATGGATACCAATGAAATATTCAAATGCAGTTATAGTTAAAGAGTAGTTTGAAAAGTTCAGTGGGTAAATGGAAGTATTGTCAACTAATTTGAAATTGAAAGTATAGCAAAAGTCAAGTTTATAGTCTTTTTTCTGATATTAATGAGTCTTTTGTCTTTTCTTAATGGATTTTTAGACACGAATGTAGTATGGAATGTAAGTATTGATTACTTTAAATTTTTGAGATTTACTTTAGCACACTTTGGGACTTTCAAATGCTTTTTAAGTTAATTATTTATAGGTTTTCTTGTTTCTCACTCATAAAATAACACTGATCTTGATCTTTCTAATGTATAGTCTAGTTATATAGATTAACACTTAAAATAATTTTAAAAGTATGTTACAACTGCATTGGCTGATTTTATTCCGCTCTTTTTCCATTATTTTAAATGTTTTCAGATAGCTTTTCACAGGTTTTGAGAATTAAGACAAAAGAATTAATTTTGGTGGCAGTTTACTTTAGATTCTAACCCATTACTGAATAAATAATATATCCATTTGTTCAAGGATCGTGGAATTCCAAACAGGCCTGATAATATAGCGTTCATTGCTCACACTGGCTTCAGAAGAAGTGCTGCCAAGATTAATGAGCTAGCTTCACGATACCAAGATAGTCAGTCCTTGTGTCCTGTTGCTTTGCTACGTCTGTGACCTAGTTTCTATCCCAGTGGTCTAAAGGGGACAAGGGCTGCAAGAAAGAACACGTGGAGTCCTTTGAAAGATGTGTTCTTGAAGTTGAATGAGTCAGTTCCCCTCATCTCCCATTGACCAGACCCACAGTTGTTCTGCCCTGGGAGGACAGCGGGGGAATGCCGTACGTGTCGTGGGAGGCGTGTTCTCAGCTGAACACATGTGGTCTAAGTTCCAGCGAAGGATCCTGGTTGGGGAGCAGCTGCCAGCCCTCTCATATCTATTTTTTCAATACATTTCACACTTAGGCTTACTTTATGTTAAATATATACTACCATTTTGCACAATTGAAAAAAATAATTGTATGGTTTTTATACCAGAATGTGTATAGTTTCAGGTTTGTCTGACTCCGCTTCCACTGTAGTGATCCTCATCCTTTCCTCAGACAGCATGTGCGCCTCTTCCACAAAGAAGTCTGTTAGTCCTGTGCCTTCAACTCATCGTTACATTCTTGCCATTCATTATAGCACAGTGTGTGTCTTCCTTTGCTGTAGTATCTGATAAACTCTCTCAGATTCTCTCTTGTTGTAATAGGACTGCAATTTTTTTAATGGGAGAGTTCATGTATCATTGATCCTTCCCTTCCCTATGGTACCCTTCATATAATAGGCTATGATATTTTCTGTTTGAGTGAATAGAAATTTGAATTCTAGCTTTATTTTTGCTTCTAATTCACTATGGCATCCAGAATAAGTCACTCTTTTTTTTTGGTCTTTACAGTAAAATAGGGGAAATTGTAATATTATTTACATTATAGGAGTGTTGTAAAGATAAAAATAATTTGGAAAAACTTAGAACATGTGCTGCCAGTTTTTAATTTTAAGATGTTTGGTTTATGGGATTTCACTGTTGGCTGCTTTGTTAGCGATTTGGAGACAGTTAATCAAGATGGAATAGAATCCAATTTGTGTTCTACAATATTTTACAGTGGAATTTTGGCACACTAGTACCACATCTCAGTACATTTTCACATTTCACTAAAAATACATTGTATCTACTACTTTTTACCTAAAGTTTCATCAGAGGTCAGATAAGGGATTATCTAGATTGTGTTCTTAGCTGATGGCATGATGAGATAAAAACCCACCGTCATTTGGTGGAGCAGAGCCTGAGTTGCTTTTACTGTGACATATGCTGATGACTAAAGTTGGGATTCTAGGATCAGGGATTTTCCTGCTACCCAGTATACTTATACTAGCAAGTGAGTTATTCTTCATTCAGTGAGATGCTTGTTTCTGGATCTTATTTGTAACTCTAGGAGTGTATTTCTCAGGGTAGCTTCCACATATCGGCCCCTTCGGCCTTCTGAATATGGGATCTTAGTGTAAAATTTCCTCTTGTTTCCCTACCCTCTGACCTCAAGTGTGTTAACATGTAGTATACTGGCAGTACTCCTGAAAATTATCTATTTGGCATATTTTGGGAGAAAGATGTACTTTAAATTTCTATGATTTTGTACCGTCATCTGCATTTTATTTGAAATTTAATCATGAAGAGTTAAATCCACACAAATGAAATTTTGAAGAGGAGGCATCAGTGACAAAACCCCTTTGTTCTCTTTTAGGTGGTATCTATTTACTTACATAGGAAGACATATTTTCCGTCATTATTTTTGTATTGCTGTCATTGAGATTTTCAAAGTTTAATATTTATTGAACTTTCATAGTATGTGAGGAGTTTCCATTATGCTGAAATAGTTTTGCTTTCTGTTAAACTAAATATAACATAAAATATATTTTAATTTTGAGTAGTCAACTTATTTTCAAGATTCTTGTGAAATGCAGCAGGACCAGTGCTTAGCTGCTGTCGATTGCTACTATCACTGTCATCTTAGTACACGTTGCTGCATCCTCCGGAAGAGATTACCCATAGCACCCGGTTGTACTTCCTATTCAATGGGAAGTTCTAACTGTATCTTTTTGTTAGGTGTTTTGTTAACATGTCTTTCAGCTAAGCTTTGGATTTCTAATAAAGCATGGTGACAGACCTCACTTAAGTTCCTAGACTGTGGTGAGCATCAGGGCACATGTTTAAATGAGCTTATATTACTTACAGATATCTTTAGCTGATATCTGTGTAAGGGATGGTGTCAGAGGACTGATTTAATTGCAATCATATGGTCTAAGTCCCATGTTATGCAACAGGATGTCGAAGTATCAGTTAAGGCACTTAATATTTTAGAGGGTAGGGTTGTATATATGGGTAAGCACCAATCAGTCTGTAAGTTTGAACTGAGAAATCAAAGACTATCCATCTTACTTTTATATCCCTGTATATTTTAAAATAATATTTTCTGAGTTTTTCAGCTAGGCAAATCATTCAGCCTTTGCAAGATCCTTAGTGAAAGATGTGTCACTTTTTATGAGATGTGGTGCAGTTAGTAGAGACTGTCCAGAAAAATATAATGAGTATTATGTTTGGTATAAATCTGAAGTCCAAATCTGTCTAAAGAATTTCTAGGTATTTGACATCAACAGAATAATTGAGTTGAGAGCAAAAGTATCTACCAATTGGGTTGGTGAGGCAATATAGCAGATGGACAGTTCTAAGGTCCTTCATTTTAATATAAACTGAATGTAACTGACAAGGATGTGATGGGTCTGGCCAGCAGAGCAAGTGAAATGGAGATGAGAAGACAGAATTCTATTAACTCTAAATGGAATTGTATATCATGAGCTGTTTTATAGATAGCTGTTTTCTTGATGCAAAAATAATTTAGGGTAAGTACATAGAAAATACTGCTTCAGTGACTTAACTCATTTAATTTCATTTAAATCCTGGAAATAGAGAAACTCAGCAAAGTTTGGTGTTGGGACTGAAAATTATAGTTGTCAGTACTGTGTTATTTTAGGTGAGTGGGATAAGCGCAGAGGTTGTAATAGTCTTCAATGTTACAATAAAGGATCTGAGAAAACAAATATAGTTCAATTCTCTTGTAAAATTTTGCTTTCGATAGTATCCACTAACTCCAATTTTAAAAAGCAAAAGCAGTAGGGCTTTTGAAGGAAAGGGAAGGAAAATTTGATTTGTTGAAGTTGGTGGAAAACAAATCTTTTGGCTCTTGGGTTCCACTGATCATTTAATATTTTTCCTGCCATTTGAAGGCGGTATTGTCCCTAAGATTCCCGTCTCTTTCCTCATGATAAGCAAGTACAGTGAGTGGAAGCCTCTGTGATCGGTAGAGTCGGATAATGCAGCGAAGGTGATGGTGGCAGCTAGGATTATGATCTGTCCACACAGATTCAGAAAATTAAGGCATGTTTGGTAAAAGAAAAAAAAATCTTCAAGAATTAACCGAGCCCTACTTTTCTACCTCCTAAAACAGCTAAGATTTGCCTCCCCCGGACCCCTTAATATCAGAATAGCTTGGTCCTGTCTATGAAGTTTAGAAGATCAGCCTTGGAAACCAACACTGTGTTTTCTCTTTTCCCTTCAGGACAAAGTATGTTCCGTTTGAGACCGCCTCAACTACCTTGCCAGGCAGCTCCAGGTCACCATGTGCTTTAAGTTTCCGTCCTACTATGCAAAGGATCTTTCCTTGAATGTTTCTATTTTCACCTTGAGAAGGCGCTGTACAGAGGATGGGTTAGCAGCTGTAAATAAATATAACCAGTAGAAGTGTGGTTTGTGGGAGTTTTACTATATATACACATATGTAATATTTTCCAGTCTGGTTTCAGAACCCGGCATGGCTTGGAGACAGCGTTGGTGTGTATGAAGGATCTTCCTCGAATGAAGGATATGGGACAACTTTCCATGATGATTATATTAGAGCCTCAGCTGCTTTCGTGTTGGTC
The DNA here is from genome assembly GCA_004027205.1 of Ctenodactylus gundi. Lineage (NCBI taxonomy): Eukaryota > Metazoa > Chordata > Mammalia > Rodentia > Ctenodactylidae > Ctenodactylus > Ctenodactylus gundi. Next base: position 576,894 of record PVKB01000231.1, read on the forward strand.
ATGAGGTGATGCTGAACCGAATGCTTGAACTAGCAGGAGTGGCTGGGATTGCGTTGGAGTGGTTCCGTTCATTCCTTCCGGGTAGGTACCAGCTAGTGATGTGGGTGGAATGGACATTGAGAGTCCTCCCATGTGGAACCCCAGTGTGGTCATGCATTCCATGGTTCGTGTTTAGTGTACACGTGAAGGCCAGGCAGTGCGCTCTGAATGACAGGGTCAAGGTGAGAGTGATTACGAGAGCGTTTCCCAGATGGATGTCACTCACGTACGTTATTTCTGTTTCATTAGGCGACAGTGCAGGCTGGCGTGGAAACTGAGAAAGTGTGACTTGTTGGAAAGAGCAAATGCGGGAGGCTCTGGTGTGCTTTCTAAGCTTCCTGTTTGAATTACAGTTGGTGTAAACCGTGGCCCTCCTGTTTTAAACACCGCACTGTGTAATCACAAAAATTCTATTACAATAGGCACGTTCCGTTTTCCTTCCTGCGGTATCTCCAGAGCCGCCTTCTCTGTAAACATGGGCTGCGTCTCCATGTTCTCTCGCCGAAGTTGTAGCCTACATGTGCACCCTTTCAGTTGGGCCTCTTGGAAACAAAGTAGCCTGACTACCTTAATAAATACTTTTGAGACTGATGGGTGGTTTTCCACTGAGTGTTTTTACCTTTACTGAAAGCACTTCATTATTCTGACTCTATTTTACAGAGCATCAGATTGGCTTAGGGGATTTTGAAGAATAAAAACTCCCTTTCCTTTTCCTTGAACTACTCAAATATTCTAAGTTTTTATGAGGAATATGCTAGAATTTCTTCAGTCTCATGTATGTTCCCTAGCAACTTGATGCCTCATCCTGGTTGCTATGAACTGATATAATACAAAGTCAGTTATTTTCTTTTAGAGTAATAAAAAGTTTGTTGAGTGTTTAATCTAGGAGAAGTTTAGTAAGCTTAAGAGTAGAATACAGGTAAAAAATTGAGAAGAAGAAACACAGATGTGTGTGTCTGTATATATCATTAGACCTATCTGACGAATGTCGTTTTGGCCAAAGAGCAGGAAACTAACGTTTATGCAGTGAGGCCTGGCATTTTCTTTTTCTTTTTTTTTCTTTTTTTTTTTTTGGCTAATTTAAACCAGTAACATGGAAGAATGGGTGCTGTTTCTTCCTTTTAGAGACAAGGAAATTGATACTGAAAGAAGTTGAGTCTGAGCCCAACTTCACACGACTATACATGGAGGACCTGGCTTCTGAGCCTAGGTTGGCTGGTTCCAAAGTTCAGTCTATCAGTGGACCATAGACAAATACCAGACTTGAGTGGGGGTCTCCCGAGAAAAAAATTCAAACAAAAAATAAAAGGAAAAATTTGACTCTTAGGAGGCAGTAACAACCCAAGGAGGAAATGAGAGACATAGGAATGTGCTGGCTTAATGTTTATTTTGAAAACTTCTAAAGTTTCCTTAAAACTCAGTTTAAAAGCCAAGTGACAAAAGCAATATTTTTAAGGTTAGCAAATGTTTACCATTAGGAAATGAACAGGTTTAGAATCAGGATGTTATATATCCTCGTCCTGACCTTTGTTTACTATTTGTGATAAAAGTGAAGTCATGATACCCAATACTGGATCCTAGCAAATTCCCTGATGGATGGATCTATGGAGTCAGTCAGATGGTCATTATTCTGGGAAAGATGGTGTTGGAAGACAAGTGCCAGGTGTTTACTGTTTATAAAAGCATTTTTTCTTTTCGTGCATCTGCAGAATTGTTGGAATGTCTGCTACCCCATTTTTGCATATAAACATGGGACAGAGGTGTGAAATTTTGTGTGCTGTTTAAGGAGTCATTTGTCTCGATTTCAGTGAGTGAATGTTTTCGTCTTTAATTGAGGTTTAGATTATGGATAATCCTTTTATGTCAATGGGTAGCTGTCTCAATAGATTTGTTTCAGGGATAGGCAAAAAGAGAAATTGTTTTTTTGTGCCGATAAGCTGATTTGGCAATAGGAGGTTAATACATATTAAATATGCTGTTATCATCCTAGAACAATACACTACTGTAATGTTACCACTACCTTAGAAAATAGCTCCCCTCCAGCCCCTCAAATAAGAAGGAAAGCTCTTTAACTGTAATGATATTTAGTGTTAAATGTTAGCTTAGTAACTCATGAGGTAGCATTCATAGTTGAATTCCTCACCTTAAGATCTCCTGACTTAGCTTAAATGAAATATTGATTTCATGGAATTGGGTGGCAGGTGCATGGAGGAATTATTTCCTAGAAGCTTTAAGTAAGTGCGTGTATAACACCTCCAGAATGTTAATTCAAGCTAAATGAATAGATTCAAGTTGTTCTTGCTTAAATAAGATGTTTGACAAATGACCAGAAGCTGTGGTAGCCCAGGTTGTATTTTCAGAAAGACGAAAGCATGAAAACAGAAGACAGTTTCTCTTATGGTGACATAAACATAGGCAGTTTTCTGTAATTTTTAGCAACTGTTTAATTAGTTGCCAGTTGGTTAGTCAATTAAATAAGACCAAGGGTTTGAAGTAATATTTCTTGAGCTATTAGCTTACCCATGTTTTTCCCCTTGCTTAAATTCATTTACACCCTGTTCTCCCGCTTCATTAGAGGACTTGTTCTCCTGGTAGTCTGTGTGTACCTGGTTAGAATACTGATATTACTGTCAAATAATGTGCAGGAAATCTTGTTTTGTCTAAACATACATTCTTCTCATGGGTCATTAAAATGTGCATTTTTTCCTAAGGAAGATATTTGTTACTAGAAAACAAAAGTAATACAAATATATTCTATCAGTAGCATTACTTTTGGAATTTATTGATATGTATGTGTACATAATTTTGTGGTTTTCAAAACTGATAGCTAGGAACTTTATTTATTCTTTTTAAATATTTGCATTGATGGTATCCATCTCTACCTTTGTTTTACTATCTTTTTTTTCCTCTATGAAAGAGTGCTATCACTGGCTGGTAGCAAACAGAAGCATTTCTGTAGCGCCTGTTTCTATGAATCATATTCATATTTCTTATGAATCATATTTTCTGAGAAAGGTTGAAATTAAAACAAGAATGAGATACATTATGTTTCTTTTAGACCTCTTGTTCTATTTGTTTATTTGTTCATTTGTTTGAAACAGGACCTCACTTTGTTGTTCAGGCTGGTCCAGAACTCACTAGTTAGCCCAGGCTGGCCTTGTGGACTCGGCAATCCTCCTGTCTCAGCCTCCCAATGCTGGGATTATGGTGTGTGGCATCTGCTCGGCTCTTTTGGTACTCTGAAATTGAACCCAGGGCCCTGCCCTTGCCAGGCAAGCACTTTGACGTCTGAGCTATGCCACTAACCCTCCTGTTGATTCTTATGTTCTTGGTTCCATGCTAAGTTCGGGAAAGGGAAGGTGCTTAGTTTCCCAGTGTTTGTATTTATGCTTCTATTTCAATGTATACTGTTTCTGCGGGAGGTCTCATCTTGAAATTTGTCCCTTTATAAAATTACACTTTTCCTTTATAATTCTGTACAAAACTTAAAGGTGTACTTTACTTTGATGTTGGTGTTTCACAAAACGTATCTTATAATAGAACGCTGTTTTTGTAGAAAGCTGTTTATTAAGTATCTTAGTATGTTAACGTTTTTAGTAAAAGTAGATTACATCACTGAGCAAAGTACCTTTAGGATATAGTGAAGGAGGAGGAAAGAGGAGAAAGCGAAGTGAAATTGGCCTTTGTCTGGTGGCATAAATGCCGTCTTGAACGATAGTGGCTGGTATGGCTATTTTAAGCATTTCCTTTATCAAACATTTAAAGGTAAAATATTTTTCATAGCCAGCAAAATTCTGAGTTGAATTCTTTTGACATTCTGCTGATCAAGGCATTTCAGATGAGTAGTGTCAGAATCTTTTATGGAAAAGGAATAAGATGATAAATCAGAAATGAAGTTACAGACAAGGGAACTCTACTCCTTTCTGAACCATAGAAAGCCTGTCGAAATGACAGACTTTTATTGAACACTTAATGTGCTAGTTGTGTTTTATATCGAGAAAGATACAGGCATAATAGAACATTCAAACATCCAAAGTTTATACCTCTGGGAAAAATTCGAAAGAAAAACCAAATCTAACATTTAAATTCCTCTTTGTTAGGGGAACACCTTATTTTACAGTTAAAAGCTATGCATAATGCACGAATAAAAAGACATAATTAAGTGACTTAGTAATGTGGTGCCTTCATATCAAAACCAGAGCATTATGCAGGAGACATTCATTATGCAACAAATATTTGCAAGAAGTATTCCACAAAGAAATTATTAAACAATAACAAAAGAGAGAATGGCCTTACAACATCGTAGCTTCAGGACCTGAACAAAAGCATTGCAGTCAATTAACCTAACAAATGTGTGTGTGTATATGCATCCATATTGCATAGGCACCAATCATAAAATGCAACTTAAGAACACCGTTAGAGGTTGTTTGATTTTTTTTTTTTTTAGTTTACATACTAAATTAATCAGTTCATGCTTTTTTTCTGTGAGTGCACATGGTACCTTCTACTGACATGCTACCGTGAGAGTGTAGGCCAAAATAACTCATTGCAGAACCTGGCATTATTCACAAAAGGTCATTAAATAAACCGTGTCTCCTGAATGAATAATGTCACTTCTGCAAACTGAAAAACATATTCTTGACCATAAGGAAAAGCCATCCTATGCACTAAAAGATTCGCGTAAGTACCGTTTCAGTTGTAAATGAAGAGCGTAAGATAAATCTTTGTTGATGTTGCTTGTGATTCTCACACTTGGCTGCATATTAGAATCATCAGGAAAGATTTAAGGACTGTTAATGCAGTGCCATCGAGAGATTGTTATTTGATAGTGTGGAGTTGGTCCTGAAATTTACATCTTTACAAAATTCACCCGAAGTTCTAATACACTCAGGTTGAAGACCCTTTTATTTATTTATTTGTTGACAGAATATTTTAAACTATTCAGTAGGATAATTAGGGTGTGTTTATAGGAGCATAAAAATGAGATACTATTATGTCATATTTACATAAATTATAACTTTAAAATAGGGACAAAAATCAAAAAGCTAGAATAGGACGTACAGAATGCTCCGTGTGTTTTAAGGAGCTGAGACTTAAAGTGATTATTTCTGTTTTTTTTTTTTCAGTTGGCAGATACTTAGTAATGCTCTTGTATTATTTTTAAATAGAAATTACATTAAAGTTCCTGCTGACAAGATCCTCTAGAAACTTCCTTCTTATAGGTTAGTTATACCTGGGAATATGGAGATTTATTCTGGCTTTAAAATACTCATAGGTGGATATTAAAATATACCTTACAATGCCACGATGAAATCTGACACAATCTTTTCCCTTTCTTTGATCACAGGCATATTTTCTCATGTAGTTTTCTCAAATTTGGAATATAATAAGCTCGAGTGCATAATTTTTCTCTGCTTTCATTACTCTGCGGCAGTGCCCTGCAGTTGTCAGCATTCAAAACATCATCTTTCTCTGGTAATTACTATTAGTTACGCCAGTGTTTACCTCCAGCCCCCAAGGTGGTTTTGTGATGCATGTGTGTGTATGAATTTTGTATGCACTTCTTTGAATTAGTTGAGTCCAGAATGAAGTTCACATGTTTCCAAGCTTTCCTCTGCTATGTGGCCCATCTTAATTATTTACGCTACTCCGCACCCTTCGTTGTTTAAGTATCCTAAACTTCCCCTATCTTACATCTAGTCACTCCTTATCCTGCTGACTTCCCCATCATGCATTTCATGACTCTTTTCTCCCTGCCTCTGCCTGCACCCATCACCACCCTTACATCGTGGCCCTGGAGCAGCTCCTCTCCTCTTCCCTGTAGGCCAGCACTACGGGCTACTGCTTAGTAGATCTTGTGTCTTAGTTTGAATTTGTTCCCATGCTGATAGACAAAGCCATTTTCTCCTGGGTTGAATCCTCCTGGGCTTACAGTCACCTCCTCCATGAGGTGTGATCTGTTGTGGCACGTAACGGTGGCTGTCACGTGGTGCAGGCCTTCCCTCTGGGATCGGGTCACGATCTCCCCCCTTGCATCCATTGCTCTGGAAATGGCAGCCCATTGTGTTGCTGCATGGGACATTCTGTCCTGTCCAGCTGTGCCTGCTGCTTGCACGACTTGGCAGTGACCTCCACCCTTGATCGAATTCATAAAAAATTTGATACTATCTGTCATTGATTGAATTTTCTAGTTAGACGGTACCTATATACCTTTTCAAAGCTCACTTTAGAAATTCACTTTTCGATCTATTATAGAGAAATATACATACAAGAAATATGTAAAAGACTTCCTTTTACAGTTCAAATGGGTATAATTATGTGCAAATTAAGTGTTCTGTTATAAATGAATACTGCAATCATGATGCAGTTTATCTCTTCTATAGGTTCTTAAGAACATTGCTTGAATGTTAAATGTTTATGGAACCTTGCCGGAAAATCCATGGTTCTTAAGAAAATCTTTACAATCATGTTTAACACAGGAACATTCCTATGATGATGTGATCAATGATCTCATTCGTAATGAAAACAAATATACCAAACTATAAAGCAGTGTGTGTGTGTATATATGTATTTATATACACATATATATATATATATATATATATATATATATATATATATATACACATTTACATGCACATGTATACACATATATACAGATAGATAAATAGATAGATACACACACACACACACATTATGTGACCTGAAAGAGACCTGAAAGAAAGCATTTTGGCTTTCTAGTAATCATTCTGAAACATTGGACAGAATTAAGTAGAATTGAGAGAAACTTTTACTTCTTTGAAATGGAAGATCAAACCTTTAGTACTCTACAACTAAGCTATCTCCTCCAGCTTTTTTATTTTATTTTATTTTATTTGAGATAGGTTCTCACTAAGTCGTGCAGACAGGACTGGAACAGCCGGCCCGAGTGCTGGGACTGCAGCCACATGCCTCTGCACTCCACTTATGTACTGCTAGTATTGCTACTTGTTATAATGTCCAGTGATTTATCATTACACTTTCCATATAAATAAATAAATATTTGCTTGCATAAATATCAATCAATAACAAAAATCGAGTCAAATGGAAATCTGGTAGAGTTAAATTATGAGTAAAAGGCTAATAATACATTGTTTTCTATGTTGAAAAATTTTGAAAATACAGGCGAATACCCATAAGCCAACAGGAGCAAACTGGAAGTGACAGCAGGGGACATCTTGTCATAGTTGCTTCAGATTTCTCTTAAATAAAGTCTAGCAGGAAGAAAGAATCCTAGAGTTTCTTTGACTTCCCTCTCTTTCTCCTCAGAGGCAGGGTGTGTCATAGATTTGTGTGTATTATTACAGTTTAAAATTTTATACTAACTGTCATTAACTAGGTCAAAGTTTATCTATTTCTACAACTATACCCCAGGGAACACTTAGGCTATTTATATTATTTTTATCTATGACAAGTTACTAAATCTCTTTGTAAAAATGTGTGGGTTTTTTTGAGTTTATACCAGAACGTGGAGTTATTGTTACTCTGTAGAGCATACACACGTTGCATTGCTGAGTGTCTTTTCAACTTGGTTCCATTAGTTTATATTCTCAGTGGCGACTTTCCCATGCCTGGACATCCTCATCCAATGGTCGAAATGGTCAAGCTTCAAATCGTATTCTAGTCTGTAAATTGTGAACTGTTAGTTTATCAACAAGCCCCTAGATGTTTTTCTGAGTTTTTAAGGCTAACAGGGCCCCAAGGGGTAATGTGAAGAATCATTGAGTAGCCAAAGACCCCCGTGAGCTAGTTGCCCAAGCTAGTTGCTGGGATGTCAGACTGGCCAGAACAGCATGCCAGAAGGTTTCCTGTGGAGGTTCAGAGGGCTCATGATGAACTGGAGAGGTGTGTAATTTCCTGGAGCACAGGACAGTGGAGATGAGGGTGGGATGCAGATGACAGCCTGCTTGGAATGAGCTTTACACAGCTAATAGTCACACCATTATTAATTGTCCTTAAGACCTTCAGCAGAAAGGAATTAGTAGAGCTTTAAAGAATGCATCCTTTAAATTCAGCATTTTATGAGAAAGTTGAAGCTTAGAAGAAGAAAGTGAGCTTTTTAAGTCGCTTAGGCTCTTTACTAGTTAGATGTAAAAATAAAATCAGCAAGAGATTTATTGGCTTATTAAGCTTAGACATCCAACGTGACTGTGTAATGTGGACATTACGTGATATTTTCCTCCCTCTTTTCTTGCCACATTTTGTTCTGCTTTCTTCCTGTTTGCTTAATTCTCAGAAGGCTGGATCCTTGAGGAGATCTTTTTTTTAAGCTGATATTCCCACTGATAAGAATCACTTATTTTCCATGCCTTTATTTTTATGTTAATTCTGAAAAACTATTCAAACTTCCACCGCCACCTGACTGGTCAGTCTGACCAAGAAGATAGCTTAGTCTAGCCAGCCTTCTTGGTGGAGAAATTAAGATCTTTTCATTGCTCGCTATGTCAGCATCAACTTAAAAGGAAGAAAAGTTTCCAAAAGAGGGGCCTGGAAGTGGTCTCTGCAGATGCCTTGATGTACAGAGGTATTGCAGACATGATTTTAGCCGTGACTTAAAAAAGAATATTGATGGTATTGATTGCAAGTGTTTGATGCAGATACTTTATGCCTACACGTCCTTGATTATAACAGCTGTACGGCAGTAATTAAACTTATGCAACAAACAACTTCTAAATACTTTGAGATGGATTGTCAGGCAATCAGAGAAAAATATGTGGCTTTCCCTTAGGGAGATTCCAAACTTATTGGAAGTAGAAAGAGTAGGAGAGTTAGAGATGAAGCCAGTTTTTGAAGACGAGAAACCATGAGAGAGATTAAAGAGGGGGTGTCCTTGGTTCACACAAGGCTCAGTCATAAAAATGGTATTTTCAGAGGCAAAATGAAGCATGGCGGGAGGTGGGCGATGATTGTAGCAGCGCAGTGGTTCACTGAGATGGACTGGGCTGTAAGAGGCTGTCTGCGAGCTGGAGCAGGTTGCCGTGTGTATTGTACAGGAGCCTGTCGTCAGCGGGGGATGTTTGTGCTCCCTTTGGTGGGCAGGGAAAGCCACAGATATATATATATATGACTAATGAATTCTATGGCCTGAGAAGCAGACTGAGCAAAGTTTTGCTTTTGTTATTAAATAAGAAGGTTGCTTGGCAGCAGCGTGTAGGGCAAACTGGAGCAGAGATACAAAGGTGGGGAGAACAGCTAGGGGCTGCTCTTGTAAGGCAGGCAAAGATTGAATTAGGGTGTGAGAAAGGAAAGTATTAACATACGGAGGATTTTTTGAGGTTTGTGAAGGAAAGATGTCAGAGTTGGAGTAGTTTGAGAAATGCTTCAGTCACACGTAGGGAGAAGAAGGACAAGGAGCCACCCACGACCTGGGAGCCTCAGGAGGAGGCTGAGCTTTGGGTCAAACAAGCAAGGTGCTTTTCCTGCTTGGTCTGGCATCTGTTGGGAAATGCAATTTTGAAAATCATATTATTTTTGATTTTGTAGGGATACTATTTATACACTCTCCAGTGTGCTTGATGTTCTTGGCTATCTTTTTAATTTTATACATTACACAGAAACTCCTCATCATATTACATAGTTTGTTATAAAAAGCAACCATTTTGTACATTTTTCAATAATCTTACTAACATTTGGCTACTAAATTAAACGTTCTTGGGGGTGGTGACAACTAGGTACTTTTCTGATGATGTTCAAGGTTGAACCCATGGGCTGAGCATTGGGCTGCATTCCGTAGTGCTTTTAAAATTATTATTATTAATTATTACTATTCTTATCTTGAGACCAGGTCTTAACTAAGTTACTAAGTCGTCCCTTTTGGCTTTGTGCTAGTAGTCCTCCTGTCTCAGCCTCAGACAACTGAGATTTCCATGTCTGCTTGACAACTAGTGATGGCAAACATACAATACAGAATAGAATTTCCCCATGTGTATTTATTGGCCATTGCTAACCATCATGGTGGGGACATTTCTTTTATTATACGCTGTGGTTATTTAATGCCACATAGAGTTAAGCAGGATTTTTCAGACCTTTTCATATATACAGCTGATGTATTTGGTGATTTTGCAATAGGAAAAGACAGTTTGTTCTGTTTTCCAAACTTATTTGGTAATTGTTTTAGAGCACCATTTATGCCTAAAATCCCATAGGATAGATCTGGGGACTGGTGCAGTATTGGATGTTGCTAACCCATTGGTTAAGATGAGTAGCTACAAATAAAATGAGGAAATTTACATTTTAATATGACACTGAGTTTTTCAGAATAGGTACAATTACAGTGCCTGTTCTTTAACGTAGGGAACTCACTGTTATGTTTAGGAAAATATGTACTCTATTTGACAGCACTGGAAGTATTCTCCCTGGGCTTACATGGCTAGAGAGATTGTATCAAGTCCTGGTTGACCACTGCTGCATTTGGAGTTGCTGCTATAAGAGATCCACACATAGCACATCTCTGTCATCTCTTTGGAATAAACTGAGGATGACACTGATATTCCACACGATTTTGTTCTTGCTTGTAATATGCCTCAAGGCTGCCTTTCTCTGGAATCCCTTGTTCTCTCGTATGCTTTCAGGGAATTCATTTCTGCTCGGCCTACATTCCTGTTATGTGCAAAGCACTGTCAGAGTGCAAATTTATTTCCAGATTAGCTTGACATATATAGCGTTTGAATAAATGTTTGTTCAGTGAATGGTTTGCTCTTCTTTAATGAGCCAATTCTACAGTGAGTGGCTTCTCAATTATAGGTCTGAAGTCTCAGGCACATTTTTTAAATGCTCTTTTTGTCCCTTAGTGGTCATGGCTAGCCCTACTTGACATCCTCACAAAATCATCTTCTGAAATATTCGTCTTTATTATAATACTGGAAGTTGGCCATGGGATGTCATTGCTAGGTGCACAGTTGAGTGAAGATGGAGCCAACCATCTTATCATTTAGGACAGTGACTTTGTTTCTTCCAGGTGCTGAGTTTTCTTTCTTTTTCTTTGTTTGTTTGTTTGTTTGTTTCCTTCCTTCCTTCCTTCCTTCCTTCCTTCCTTCCTTCCTTCCTTCCTTCTTTCTTTCTCTTAATTCAGAGTAGATTAAGTGGAGAAGGCCATTCTGTGGGGAGAGACTGCAAGGCAGGGCAAAGAACATTGGCTCTTAAATCAGAATTTGGACTGCATGTCTATCGCTTAGCTGTTGTTGAACTTTATTTGGATTATTAATCGTTCACACCCGTACAACAAGGAATTCATGCTTTGAGTAGCGTAAGAAATATAGAAAACAATTGTCAGAATCTATACACATTACAGATGCCCTTAATAAATGGTAATTGTAATAATAGATACTTGTTGCTATCATTTTTCTCCCTGAACTCTGACTGGATGAGTTTCAGTTTTATTCATATTTGAAAGACTGTAGACTAGGGGTGTCCCATATTCCATGTCTTCCCTTAATTTTTAGTCAGGAGATGAATGTGAAATCAGACGTTAAAATCTTAGCTGAATCAATCTTTTATATAAGCTGTGGTATCCGGTTTCTTTCTATTTGCCATTCTTTGGACCTCTCGGTATTGATTGTTTTGAGCAGTAGTGGTGTTAATGATAACAGCTCACTATTTTTAAACATTAACAGCATGCCAAACAGAATTTTAAGTGCCTTCCGTGTTTCAACTCGATCTTCAGAATAATCTTCTGTGAAATACTGATATCTATAACTCACATTTGTGGTTTGGAAAACTGAGAGCTAGAAAGAGCAAGTTCAGTGAGACACGTGTAGGCCACTGCTCAGCCTCTGTTGACCTCGGGCTACTGGCTCCAGGGCTGCGGTCTCCTTATTGTACTAGTTAGTTCAGTACCGTTTCATGTCCTGCCATGAGGAGTTGTAAAGGGACGGTTGCCAGCGGCTGGCTAGAGATGTGCTATATGGTCTACCCCGAGTACTTATCATTAAAGCCTACCTCACTGACTGCTTTAGTACAAAACTTTTGACCATAGGACTGTGATATGCTTTGTTTACACTTATCTAGAGCTGTTTTTTATCATCCTTATAGATTCTATTTTAAAATAATAACAGGATTGGGTATGACTATTGGCTCAGCAGTTATAGTGCTTCCCTAGAAATTACTAGCCCTGGCTTCAATTCCCAAGCACCACATAAGCCCGACATGGTGGTGCACACCTATAATCCCAGCACTTGGGAGCCTAAGGAGGATTGTTATGAGTTCGAGGCCATTGTGGGCTACATAGTGAATTCAGGCCCTGCCTGGACTACGGAGAGAAATTCTATCTAAATAAATAAGTAAATAAATAAATTTAATAAATAAATAAATAATACTGAGTAAACTCTCATCATTCCATTAATATTTTTGCATTTTTGCCTACCTAAAAAGATCAACTTAGGAAGACTGTATGAATTACTAGCATTTATCTGGTAGTAGCTTGGTTGTCTCTATAAAACTGATAAAAAACCAAATGTCTGTACTCTAAGGATATATTTTTGTAATAGTCAAGTAACAAAGAGATACGTTAACAGTTTGAAGTCTAAAAATTTTTTTCCAGGTTTAAGAAATAAGTTACACGGTATGTTATTTGATAATTATGTCTTGCCTTTATAGCTTCAACTGACAGAGTAGTACTAGGACTAAATTTCTTTTTTTCCCCAAATTATCATTTTTATAAGTCTGTGTTTGCAGTACATAATCACATTTAACTTGAGGAGTAGGTACACACACCTGTCACATCTTTCTTTTGTTTAGTTTTTTGAGACAGGGCCTCACTCTGTAGTCCAGGCTGGTCCTGAACTTACTACTATGAAGCTCACGCTGGCCTCAAACATAGCAATCCTCCTGCCTCAGTCTCCCCAAAAGTGGGATTAGAGTCCTGTGCCACCATACTCTGTTACGTGGTGCTGGGGAATCAAACCCAGGGCCTTGAGCTTGCTAGGGAAGCATTCCACCTCTGAGCTATGCCTCCAGCCCTAAGCATAGCATGTTAATCATTTTTACTTCCTGCCTTCTGGTCTCCCCTTTACCCCAACCTCTGTTCCTCTTTCTGCAGTTATATCTCCCTGTTTCCTGCTATCTCTTTTATATTTTGCTCTTTTACTTATTTATAGTTAGGGATTCTCATATCTAACTTGAATTTAGAAACATATGAATATTAAAATCACATGGATATATGCACATAGAAATTTGCAAAATACCTTCCTCTTAAATATTACTTGAGTTGACAGGTTGTTCCTACTTAAAATTTTTCTGAACACCAATTTTTGTTATGTCTCATGTATCAGTGTTCATTGAAAATTCTCTTTAGTGCCGTTGTTGGAACAAGAAAGCTTGCAGTATTCTTCATGTTCAAAGGATTAAGGTTACTGTGGCTCATCTTTTATGCACAGTTTGTGTTGAAATTGTTCACATAACATACATACTCACATGCCATATTTGTATTCCATTAACATAGACACACATACGTGCATTCACATACATGCAGGACACTTAGTTTTTATGGAGTAATGCTAGAGAGTTCCTTACTAAGATTAATATTTTTGATGAGTAAGATATTAGTTCAGTGTTGACTACCTAGGGTAGTTTTTAGTCACCGATGTCAATCACAGTTCTAGGACAGTCTTCCATCATTAGCTGATATATACTGTTTTACTTTGTGTGTTTAGAAGTCCTCTCGACGCATTGACAAAGATCATTTATTCTCTCTACTAAGAGGAGCATGTCTATCAGATATATAAATTAGTAGCCATATAAGCCCAAGGGTATCTTACTGATTTATTAACATTTAGAAAACACTTTTGTGAAGTATAGCATATATAGAGTTAAGTGCACAGATTCTAAGTATAAACAATTTTATTTTTATAAATTGAACACAAAGATCCACTATAAACAACAAAAAACTTATCATCACCCAAAGCCCACGTAATTTACACTTAAAATTGATCCTTTACAATTAATATTTTCTCAGGCATAACACTGGGGATACCTGAATCTATGATTATTAATTCCTTTCTGAAATCAGAGGGAGGATGCACTGTTGACATTAATATCACTTGGCACAATAGTTAAGAGTGGTGTGCCATAATAACTTATTGAATTTCTTGAGGTTTTAGACTTATGTTATCCAGGATTAATTTTTTAATATTCCTATTTTGAATAATAAGATTTAAAAGTGCTTACAAGAAATATATTTTATTTTAAATTTTATTAATAGCTACATATTAGTTACTTCCGTGTAAAGCATTTTTATCTGTGAAGGAATGGAGACCCATGCTTATGATATGCCTTTGTCGTGTCTGTAAATAATTTTTCAATCCTATCACCTAGTGTTCTTCCTGGTTTTCAAAATTATTTAAATGTATTATCCATTCCCGTCACTAAGTGTTCACTATTAATAAAATTTTATGTGTTCTATCAGCAATTTGGTGTTATCAAGCCATGATTTCTCTGTATTTCACACAGCACCAGAGCTCTGCAAAGTGTCTCTGGGGGTTCTTTGATGTCTAGACAGTTTAAATTATGCCTCCCCCCTGCCTCCAGATTCCACCCCTGTTCTGCTTCAGGGGTTGTGGGAAATGAAAACAAACCAGAAGGGTTCCACAACCCTACAGTCTAGGGGGAAAAACAAACACGTAGAATAAGCTGTATATCTACCATGGCAGGTGTATGGGCAAGGGCCCAATTATAGGGGATAAAAGAAAGAAAATAATTGGGGTCAAATTTTCATCCTGCTTATCTGTTTCTTATTGTATTAATAATATGGAAATATGTGTGCATTGTGAACAAAGCGAAAATATAATGCAAATATTAAGGAGCAAAATCATATTCACCTTTTAGCCCGGTGCCCTTTGCCTTCCTGGCCTCCCCATTGAGAGCTAAATTTAAAACTTTGTGCACCATGCTATTTAATGGAATGATAAAATAGAGGATTGTGTTTCATGTTGCAAAATTAACTTTTTTCTTCCCCTTTTTCTTGTTTTCTTTCTATAATTTGGAATATCACGGATCCTCCAATTCATCTTGTTAGAAAGTAAGTAACTCAAGAAATTTCAGGGATTGTTAAAAGACTGATGTATTGTTGCATTATATACATTGTATTATGGGATGTTTTAAGGATTTTAATTCAGGCAGGTGATTAATTTTTGCAATAACTGTAAAGGAAAATAATTTTGATTGACTTAAAAGTGTTACATAAATGTTTATACTAGTTAAGAATATAGACTTTCAAAGTATGTTTATTTCATCTTCTTTTGTAACAATAATCTGTATTTCAAACATAGATTCCATGTTCTTAATAGTTCTTTTTTTTCTGAATATAAATTTAGTAAAATTTATATATCAATTAGACTTTTAATTTATTCATGCTCAAGAAGCAGGTAATTAAGACCATGCATTTCTTTAAGAAAAGAAATCTGAGTTTTCTGGACTTTGTGAAATTGATGAGAAAAATAACAATAATAAAAGTGGAATGAGTTTCAAAATGTATCTTACTATTATATACTGCATTTGATGAATCACTTATCTTTCAATAAGCATTATAAGTTTTGATACTTTATTCCTTGAAAATATAATAGACTAGAACTATTAGCTTCTTCTCCTAAAGAAATGTGATTAATATTCTTAAAACCAAGTGATTAACTAATGAGTCATTGGAGTTGAAAACAATGTCCTAATTCATCTAGAATGCAAATGTTGTATAGCTTTTAAATAAAACAAAATTTTATATATTTTGGTTTTGGGAACAGTTGGGAGAATTTATAGTAGCCATGTAGACTTTTGAATATATGTTGTCATGTGATTTGGCATTATGTATTTTCAAAATTTTCCACAGTAAGTTTTGTGCTTACTGAGTTAATAAGCAATGTAATTTAATAATATGTTCATGCTCAATAGAGCTTATTATTTGTATGAAACCGAGTACTTAGCACATATGTTTGCAGCAAGCATGGTATTAAACTGCTATTTAATAGCCAATTTTTTCTCCAACAATTATCTTTACCTTAGAAAGAAAATGTAAATTTTAGTGGTGTTATGTTTATTTGATATTTCTTAGTTGCTCTTACATCCATAATGTTCTAAATTTTTGGGATTGTGTGCATTAGGCATTTAGTAATCAAGAGCAGAAATATTATCATGAAGTTTCATGTTAGATTGACAATTTTATTAGGTTTTATTTTTAAAATCTACATCGTGTCATTTTTATGTATTGGATTTTATTTTACTTGTCATGTTAACATTTTCTTGCCAAATCCCTACGGAGAGTCAATACTTCTGACAAGTATCACTAAATTAAAACACCCAAAAATCTGGCATAATCATTCCCAGCTTCACATTTTTTCTATGCTTTGGTCTGAAATGTATAATGTAAAAATATATGTTTCTCAGTGTTCGGAATAGCATGTGTTGCATTATTTATCTGGAATTCGTTCCCAGAGACAGAATTCTGGGGAGATGAATATGTGTAACTTTACAGGTATGCCTAGGCTGTGTTAAATGTGAGCTGGAATCTTCTGTGAGGGAATCTAGTGAAATGAAGTCTGTGAGCTTGGAGGAGCTTCGTGAGGAAAGATATTACATAAGCTCACAGCGTTATTACCATGTGTACTTTGGTATTGCAACTGCATTGTTCTATGACCAGATTTACATTAGGACTCTTGTTTCCTGTCAAACCCAATGGAATCATATTTATGTGTTGGCACAGAGAAGCGGCTTCCTAAAATAATAGAGCATTCGTATTATTATAATACTTATAAACCTTTATGACCACGATGCATGTACATGCTGACTTGCTATTTAGTGTGTTCTGGCAACTCAGCACATTTGACTTTTTCATTTTACTGGTGAGTTTTCATAGTAACAAAGAGATTTGATAATCTTGGTTTCTAGAAACCCTTTTGCTTAGTAACATAGAATTGTTTTTATTCCAGAAATTTTGAGTTTAAGAGCTCGATAGCTTGAAGGCCCTCTTGTACTAGAAGACGTTGGGTTAAGAACCCCTAACTCCTACGAGAAATGCAGGGTTGGGGTTGTACTTCTAATCAAAACTAGCTTGACCAAATATTGATCTTTTAACACATTAAGAAGTTAAGTGTATATGAACACATAATTCAATGAAAGCAGCAAATGCACCTTTAAAGTCTGGCACGCAAAAGATTAATTTGCAAACAAAGCACAAAAACATGATCTAAAATTTACTACCAGGAAACAGATACCTATCATACCTTTCATAAACATCTTTTCAGGTGTGTGAATACTATATTGTGATAATATTTGTGCATGTGTACTTCTATATAATCCTTAGCTTAATTTAAAAGTGATTTCATAATTCAGTCACTTGCATCTTTACTACAGAAAATGATTCTTAGCTGGGTAGGATTCCCAAATACATATTTCTTTCTTTGATATATCTGAGAAAAGGCTGTCACTGTGGAATCCGCATTAGAGATATGAATACAGATATAGTTCCTTACTTGGCCATGTGAGAAAAGCAGTCCTGTGAGTAACTTAAATACTTATAATTTCAAATCAGTTCTTCCCTGGTTTCCTATTATTCTTTTGTTGCTTTTCAACCTATGAGATGGAGCTGCCCTTGAACTTGGGTTTTTTTTTTTTTTTTTTTTGATCATTCAAGTGCAACCATCAAATTGTCTGTAATATTTTAAAACTGAGGCTTCATAGTGCTATTTTACAAAGTAGCACCACATAAAAGTTGAGACTTTGGTTTCTTTAAAATACAATGTTGGTTGCATTATGAACAAAAGCATAATTTTAATTTAGGAGACTTTTTGCCTGAAGGCTGTAAGACAGATGCATCTGATTAACTTTGGGGAAACTGGACTGGCCCGTTATTGTAATGTAGATGTTTTCGGGGTGGGGAGGATATTTTAAAAGGCACGCAAGAAGGACTTTTTTTTTTTTTAAGAGATTCAGAGGACAGTTTTACCACAGAAACTGCATCTCAGATTGCTTCGTTCTTGTCCACTTTTATTTTCCAGTGGAACCTCTCCATTAGCCTGTCTGAATGCAATGCTTCATACTAACACTCGAATAGGGGATGGAACATTCTTCAAAATCCCCGGAAAGTCAGGCCTCTATGCTCTCAAAGTAAGTGGGTTGCTCTGGTTTTTATGTGTTCTTACTATGTAGCATGTTTTTTTTTCAAACACAGAAATGTAAGCAAAATTAGATTTAAATGAAGAATAGAGGAATGGCTGTTAGGCTTTTACAATATTTTCATATGTAATAAAATTACTTCATATTAAGAATAAATAGTGACATTTTTCTTTAAGGAAAGCATATCTGTGGTTTTACTCTATAATATATGGTAATGGAAAATAGTTGTGGCTTCCTTAAAATTGTTGAATCTTTATAATTTCTGAGGAAGGAGGGTTATGGGTCATCTGCCAGGACTTTATGGTGTACACAGTGACTATAAACTCCTTGACTTAATGACCATTAGTTGATACACAGCTTCGCACCTGTAGGCCTTTCTGTGTTTTGTAAAAACAAAAATTATCTGGTTTGATTGCATTTTTTTCTGGCACAAATACTGGATAAAAATTAGGTATTCAGGTTGGCAACAAATGATGTTCTCGAGGAAGTTTTACTATTATTGCATACCCATTGCGTGAGGACAGACAATACAGAAAAGGATTCAAACAAGTGACTGAATCTTAGCTGTGTAGTTATTTTAGAGCGGTTGCTTTGGTGGAATTTCCCAGTCTGATGTAAAATGGCGAATGCCATCTTAAATGCATAGTTTTAGAGTACAAAAGTCTGTGACCAGTTGAAGTGGTTATATGGCTTTTATTATTTCTTATAATTAATCAGTTCTCTCATCAATGATGAGTTATATTTAATGTTGATTAATTTCATTTGAGAATAACCTTTTAATGCCAAGAGGTGCACCTGGCAGAGGGCAGAGGTTTTCCCTCAGCTGTTCAACATCGGATCCTTGTCACTGCATGGGTTGCAGAAAATAACACAAGCTTGTCAAACTTTTTTTAATCCTTTTTTTCAAACTATTTAGGTGTTTAATTTACTAATTAAAATTCTATGTTGTTAATCTATTTCTCTACATCAGGAAGAATGTAAAATTAAAACAAGCAGTGTATGTCAGAAGGAAACTTTGCTTTGATTTTTGGTATAGATTTTATCTTTGATTTTTGTGTTTCATAAAACCATAGTTTGATGTAGCAATTCCATCATTAATTTCTCTATGGATTGTACAAAATCAGGTAGAGAGCAGGAGTTTTCCTATAATTATTAATTTGTATTAGTTTATTTTATGATATATAATAATTACATTCATCTCAGGGGAATTGGTGCATATTGATTGTTCAAAAATGACAGCTATGTCAATGGGATTTTCCTAGACTTTTTTCAGAAAAGAGTGATTATTACATTAAAAAAGTATATCTGTATTAAAATTCCAGATCACATGGAACTATGAGGATCCTTTGGGGTTGTAAAAGTGTTTTAAATGTTTTCAGTTGCTAATACATCTCCATAAATCATCATTTTCAAAAATAATATAGAAAGAGGAGACATCATGCCCGGTGGATGGAACGGTGGATTTAGTCTGTGAATCTGAACCAGATGGCACAGAGATGGCCGAGGCAAATGCCAACGGAGAAGAAAATGGGGGTAAGTGGGATGAGCCTCTTGGAACACAGTCGGTTCTCTTAAAAGATATGTAGAGTTCCTAGAACTCACTAATTGAATTCCCGAGCAGAATTACTTTTTGGAGTGGTAACAGAATCAGTACATTGCTCGTGTAGGTTAAGAAGTTTCCAGTAGTTTTATTTTTGTGGATGTTATTACTGATTGTGCTGATAATTCTGCGGTTACCAATAGTTTCAGCAAAACTTGATTTCTTGTTTGTCTTTTGTTAATTAAACTTAGCGTTAACATTTCTGTTAGTGACACAAGGTCCAAATAATAGATTTTCTTCTTAAACAGGGTTGAAAAGTAACTGACCTTTCCTGATTCCTAAGGAGATATTTTCTCTCTCTGAATTCTATTTGTGTTATTTCACTTTTTTTATCTCTCTCAAGAAAATTGCATTACGATTCTACTGCTGTCCGTAACTCCGTGTTGAGGTTTTGTGCTGCAGAAGCTGTTGTCCTGTCTTTGGCCCGACCCTTTCATTGTACAGTTCATTCCGGATCGTGATTTGGGAGGAAAACTGTGTAATTAAAGTCTTTGTCAGTGGCTCATAGGAATCGGTAAATTACCTTTAAGCAAACAAACTTTAAAGCATCCTTGCTGAGATATTGTATTTCAGTAATAACTACAAGACATTCATTTTGTTAATGGCCACTGGAGTACTTTTGCATATTGTCTGCCCGCTGGCTAAGTACTCCTGTCCTTTAAACTGGTCTGTGTGCTTATGGGCCTCCTAAGACTGATGCTAATTCATTCCTACCTGATCCATAGCAGGGATTGTGAAATTAACCCAGAACACACAGATTCTTCTTATTAAAATTAATGCAGAGTATCTTGTAGATTATTTTTAATCACATTTCGCTTGACTTGATAATCCTTTTCCTACTTGCCTCCCATTGCCCCTGTTGTGGAAGAGTTTTGAAACCTTGCAGGCTCTGGAGGGTGGAGAGAAGCCAAGGCCTGGGTGCACAGAAGTTCCGGTACCTTTAAGGCCAGTGAATGGGGCATCTACAGGCAGAGAAGAACCACACCCAAATCTTTGCCATTGTGTATCACCCTCTCTGTGAATATGCACTGAGCTTCTACTGTGCGCCAGAGGCTTTGGCCTTGAAGTTCCAACAGTGAGGCTTGTATTCTTTAAGAAATGGACAGTAGCTGAAATAAATATATAAAATCTACATCTTACTCAGTCGTTGATTAGTGATATCCAGGCAAAGAAATAAAGGATTAAGAATAGGAGAAAGGAGTTTGAGGAAAGGCACAAGGGGAGTAAGGGACAAACTAGGGGATCTGGGTAGAAGGGATAGTACTTCAAAGGCCTTGGGGTGAAAGAGGGCTTGGAATATTCCAGAAACAGCAAGAAGTTGATGTGAGTGGAAACACAGAGTGAATAAAGGGGAATGTGGTAAGATACAAAGCCAGAGAAGGAACAGGGGCCAGATCATACAGTATCTTGATACTGGCCTTTGTTTTGAATTCATTAGGCCATTATAGAGTGTTGAGGTGGTGAGACAATGATCCCACGTTTCAGCAACATTCCTAAGTGTAAGAGCACTAAGGCAAAAAAAGATAAGAACCAGGAAGATCAGAAGATAGGTTAGAAAGCTATTACTGTAATCTCAAAGAGAGGTGGTGGTCAGTTGAGTGCAAAGAGCACCAATCTGATGAAAAATGACTGGATCATGGGGAGATCTGAGGGCAGGTCCAGCAAGAGCTGCTGACACACAAATGCGGATATAGGATAAAGGCGTCAAGGATGACTCCCGTAAGTGAGTGTAAATGAGTAGAAAAACAGTATCATCTTTAGCTTACATTTCATAGTTTGGGGAAGGAAGGTTGTTGGTCAAAAGCTCGGTTTTGGACATTTAATAGGATATTCTGTTCAATGTCCAGATAAAGATGCTAAAGTAACTGCCCTAACCTGTCTGATACTCAAAGGGAAGCCCTTGCTGGGGATACACAGTTGAAAGTGGTCTGTTGTAGATTATAGACAGTGACCTGAATGAGGTCACCAGGAAACTGACGGTAAATGATAAAAGCATCTCAAAGAGAAAGCTCAGCAACATTTGAATTTCAAGAAGATAGAGAGATGGTAGGAAGCAGTGTATGACACTGAGCATAAAAGAACATGAGAACATGTATTTTATCCTGGAAACCAAGGGAAGAAAGTCTTTCCTGGGAGGAAGTGACTCATCCATGGCACTGTTTGTGATATGCCAGCTCTCTATGATTAAGAAATTACTACTGGATTGACTTTTGTGATGATATGGGCAGGCTTAGCAAGGACAATGTTTGTGAAATGCTAAGACGCCAACTTGAATGGCTTAGGTTTAAGAGAATGAATAGAGAGGAATTGAGGACCACAAGCATAGACAGTTCTTTTGAGGGCTTTTCAGAGTGAGAGGATTCAAATGGGAAAATAAAAATTACTAGAAAGAGAAGTAGAATCAAGAAATTTTTTTTCTTTTTTGGGGGAAAATAAATTATAGAATACTGTTTACTGATCAGAAAATTCCAGTTGAAGAGGAGTAACCAGTAATGGGGGAGAGATGTCATGTTGTCATGTGCTCGGTAACGTGAGGAAGAATGGGACATGTTCACATGAGGAGACCGGCCTCAGCAGGGGCCTAAACAGGTGCTGGAGGGAAGCCAGCTTTTCTCAGCTGGAGTGGGGGTAAAGGAAGCACACGTGGAGGGGTGTGCGGTACTTTAATTCTTACGAGAACATTTTCCCCTATGAAACAGAAGGGAAGTTCATTAGCTGAGGTGAAGGTAAAGAGGTAATTTTAAAAGTCGAAGTAGAGGACATAAGACATTTGTCTGAGTCTGATAGCGTCAAGGACACTCGGGAGTTTATTAATCCTGAATTTAATGTGAGGCCAGTGAGCAGGGTTGGGCGTTTTTCCTCAGTTATGTTCAGGGCCACTGTCAGGGCCAGAACTGGTGCTAGATTTGACAGGAGTTGAAGTTTTGGCAAATGTTACTGGTGTTGCGAGAGAGGGACAAAGGAAACAAGAGTGAGTGAAATGGAGAAGGCAACGTGAACGTTCAGAAAACTTAAACCAGATGCAGAGGTCAGGAAAACACGGGTCTGTGGGGATGGTGGGAAAGTGGAACTTCCATTAAGGTTGAAGGGTTGTTTGAGTCAGAGATCTGGCAAAAATGAGTTAGAAGTATAGGGACGGGACATTGGAGGGCAAGGCTCTGAGTTTGGGGTAACAGTACACAATGTGTGCCGTAGGGTGACAGGAAAGAAGCGGGTTCGGTTTAAGCCTGTCCTTAGTGGTTGGGTAGAGCATAAACTTAATGATGGCCTGATGGTCATCAGTAGCTGTATTCATCCATTTCCTGTGTCTGGTGTCCTAGGATGGGCCAGATCTACCTGAAAGAAAGGTGGCCTTTTCTTCTTTAAACATAGCTACAAGAATTGATGGTTGATCTGGCATAAATGATTAGAAAATCAAATGTGTAGATATTGAAACAAAAATTATGATGGGAATAGTAGTGACAAGGTGTGACATTTAAGAGCTAGAATCTTTAAAAAAAAAAAAAAAGGAAAGTAACCCAGGAGTTGACTGATTAAATATAGTAAGGAGAAATGGTGGTCGTGAGATTCAGTACTGGAGGCATCCAGGGTGCCAGGAAGGAGAGTGAACTGTAGGAGAAGTGACATGCGGTTAGGTCATCTTTCCTACATGCAGGAGTGGTGATAAAATATGTGTGAAAAATACAAAGGCTCCCAGTGGAGTGTGTTCTGAGAAACTGATGTTAGGTGGAGAGAGCCAGGTTTTGTAGACCAAAAAACAAAAGACATGTTCTCCAATACATGGAAAATATGGGAGATTTTTCTGAGGACTAATCCTGAATTCCAGAGGAGACACGGGGAAGGTCTCAGTAACTGAGAAAGGGTGGGAGGTGGGTTGAGACCACTCAACCAATAACTAAACCAAAGCAGGGATAAGCAGCCTCCCCTAATTTGACAAGTGAACAGATACTTCACAGAATAGCTCATACCCACTACCCCCATTTCCAGCTAATGTCACCCAAATTAGATTTCCTGGCCTCTCCTTTGAAGTTGCATTAGGGAAATTGCTTTGGGGAATCACTGAAAGAATACTAAATAGCTCATTTCCTTGAGTATTCCTTGACTTGCCCACTTTTGTATGTTATTGCAAACCACAATTGCTTCTTACAGGACCAGCATGTTTCCTTTCGTAAGTACCACGCACCTCTGTGGATAGCCTATTAATCTAGCCTCAGGATACATTTTCAAACCTGGAAATTGAAAACCTATTGACTGCTTATAGTGCCTATCCTTTGCAAATAGTTCCCATATATTCTTTGATCTTCCAGCATCTCTACAAAATTGATGGTATTTGTAGGTTCTGCTATTCTGTTTTATTTAATTGCCAGTGAAGAAACAAACTTGGGTTAAATGTTTCACCCAAGTCTCAAGCCCAGGTGTCTGTGATGCCAAAGGCCAGGCTTTCAGTGTTGAGATCAGCTGGTGGCCACTGACACATATGTACGTTACCTTTCCGGCTCTACCTCACATCCATTCTGATCCTTATCCAGAGACTTAAGGGCATGAGACAGTATGACACCACATGGTCACTTACAGATCAGTAATAAATTCCAGGAAGCTTGAATTGCTTTAGGCAATTTCCTTTCTCACTCACTCACTATCTAGTACACATTTGAATTAAGAGTCAGATGGATGGGCTTTCCACACTTTTACAGCGGTACAAATGTATTCTGAAAATCTGTTCATAGAGAGAAGGTAGGAGTACATGTGTGGATCTAGGTGTGAGGAAAAGGGGTGAGTGTAGGGAAAAGGAGAGAGAGAGGAAGGGTCTCCTCATTTTTTTAACCGGTAATCCCCTTCCCCTCTCCTGTTCACTCCTTTGAGGTGAATAATAACCATTAGTGGGGAAGACACCCTTGACACAGTTAAAAAATTATTATCTCCTATCATAGAGTTATTTCTAGATAATAAAATTAATGGCATTTGGTGCACTATCAGAGGCCTAAGCAGGAGAATATTTGAGAAGGAAGCATTTTAGATAAGCTGTTAACAAGAAACGAATCTTAGCCACTGGCTGTCACTTGTCAACTCTGCTGCTCCTTGGTAAAGACAATGACACTAGAGCTTCCGGCCTGCTCCTCGAATCAGGCGGCTGGAGAAGCAGGTTCTTTGAAAATGGGAGATGTTTTGAAGTTTTCCGAGTTTTGTGGAAAATTTTTATGGCGTGGTTAAAGTGGTACATTATTGATTGTAGAATTTATGAGACTCAGAACTATGGTTATGTGTGTGTATCTTTGGCTTCTGAACAGTCTCTCAAGTTAATAAGTATTGGACATATAGACTTGAGAAAGTAAACTGTTCACATTTTACAAGCAAAGCTCTAGAGATTGAACAGTGATTTAGGTGAAGCACTTGATATATCTATGTTGACAACCCATGACCATTTATGCCTATATAAGTATAGATCTATGTCACCCAAAGAAAATATTATGAATTTTATAGTCTATTTTAGTCAGAGATTTATGGATGTGTTTGTGTCTGAGTTGTTTTCTGAGCATAATACATTGGTATAAGTTTCCTCACACATATTAAGTTGACTTACAATGCATTGCTGGTTTGTAGAGCCCGTACATATTTTATATGAAATGATACCATCAGTAGACAATTTTCATTCTTCATCCTTTACTTAGAAATTGCTATTAACAAGAAAAAAATGTGTTTCCCTTCTTGTGGCCATAATATATTTCATGTTTAAAATCACCAGCAACCGTCTTATTTTTGCTTAAATGAGGAAACAGGAGAATGTACAATTTTCATTCACGGAGATCAAAAAGGTTCTGCTTGCTATTAACTCTAATGGCTTTTGAGGAGGAAGCCGCACACAAGTAAGGGAATTTGTATTTGAAAAGTCTTCATTTAAGAAAAAAAAAGTAGCGTGTACTCTATGTTATAGACCTTAGATCCCAGGGCAAATAATGGTTCCAACCTTTCGAGAATTTTATATGGCCTTTTTTCATTATTCTTTATAGCCGGTTTTATATAAGTGGGCTTCTGATTGTGTGGTTCTTGGCAGAGATGTGTTAACTTAATGAAACATTATTCATCTCAGTCTTTGTTTTCATTGGCTCAGAGGCCCCAGTATGAAGGGTCTTTTCTCAAACGTGAAAAGTACTTTAAGGTGGCCTGAAGTGTATGGATAGGATCTCTGTGGACACATCAATTACCCACAGAAGAGGAGCTCTGTAGAGAAAGGGGGGAGTGTGCTGATAAAGTCTCTGCCCCGTCCCCCACAGGGAACAGTCGCTTGTGAGTGGTAACAGCATTTTTACACAGGAGAAAGGGAAAGAAATGAGGATGGCTGTGGATCTGGGAAGCGAATGTTTTGAGTAACTCTAGAGGTTGCCCACCTGGTCGGTGCCTCTTTCCTCGTGGTCTTACTGTGCTGGAGGTTTTCTAGTAGCTTCCTTGCGAGGGCTCCAGTGCGATCTGATGGAGAGTGCTGTGTGTACGCATCTCTGTTGTGGTGGTGATGTGAGTGCAGGCCTGGGCTGGCTGGCTTCAGTGTTCTTGGAGCAGGGAGAGACAGTCTGATCAGTTTCCGTCGGCGGCCCTTTCTAAGCATCTTGTAGGTGAGGGAAGGAAATTCCTCCAGTGTCTGTAAGAGGCTTTCTAGTTTCCTTGGCTTACGTAGTTCTGTCTTTCATCCAGCATCTCTGTATTTTAGTCAACAGCTTTGCTAACTCAGGGAGACACCTGCCCTACATTGGTGGCCTGGAGGATCTTAAGTATGTGAAAATTATGTTGTTTTAATTACACATGGAAGAAAGTACAGAGGAAAGGGAATACTCTTGACAGTCGGAAATGACCATTGGCAGGATATAAAACTTCCTCTGCCTACGCTTTAGTTCTCTCTTCTTGTATCTCTGCCTACAGATTTCATAGTTCAGTAAGAGGATGAGGGATTTCAAAAAAAAACACACAGCCTTCAGTTCTCTCCTGCCAGGGTTTTTCTTAAACCAGTTTCTTAATAGTGGTATATAGAGGTATAGAGGGACAGAAATCTCACAGTCTCCTTATTTTTGCCCTTTGTGTTTTTGATAACCTTTACAGTAAAAAAAAATGTTTTTCTTATGTCGAAATCTTTTGTGCTTTTAATTCAATTAATTTCCTTCTCTCTCTCTCTCTCTCTCTCTCTCTCTCTCTCTCTCTCTCTCTCTCTCTCTCTCGTTGGAGAACAGCTGGTCACCATCTAGTTACCACCTCTTTTCTCTTAGCTTCTTCAAATGACTTATTCCAACTCCTTCAAACATTACTTTTGGATACTGTTTTCAATTTCGTTTACCCATTAGGGGTCCGCTGTTCTTATATTTCCCTTGTTGAACTGTGAACTTTGTCCTTGTAGAAATGGATTTTAGCCAGTTTTAAAAATCCAGAGTCATAGTGGAAAGAAAATTTTCTTTTTAAGTGGAGATAAAGTGACCCATTTTAAGTTTCACTTCTTGTGTTACGAGATAAATATTTCATAAGGCAGGCATAAAGATTAGAGAAAGCATATGATATCATCTTAAAGACTGACTCCTTCTGAAATAAAAACAAAATTAAAGATATCTCCCAAATATTTGTCTTAATTAATCAGTGTTCTGTTTGATTTATATATGCTGTGATTTGTATGTTGGAACAAAAGCAGTCATACTCCTTAAAAGATAAAAAGGTACTTATTCAGTGACGCCAGAAGAAGAAATAATCTATTCTGTCTTCTGTTTTTAGAGTAACTGTTTGCACTATTTTGCCAGCAGTGAGCCACCTGGATACCTTTACCTATACCCCTTTATTGTACGTTGGAACTGGTATTTTACATGTTGAAGAATAAAGTGATGAGTGAAGCACTTACCTGTGACTCCTGGCGAATCTTTTGCTGATGTTCTTTCTGTCCTCTTGATTCTGTGTTTCATTTTCTAGGTCAATTTCTTTATTTCTGTACAGCTTTTTTAGAAAACGGATGCACCATGGAAGATCACAGGTGGTGTGCAGTACAAAAGAAATAGCCTCTAGTATCTTTTACACCGTGCAGGTAGCATATGGTGTCATTACTGTCCCTTGTTCTGCAAGAAAATCTCTTACTGGTTCTTTGGTTGGAGGAGGGTTGGGTGCAAAGATTGGTACTGAAAGGATATCCTTGTCCTACTAGATATAATGATTTTCCAGTTGAATGTCTCTTTTTCCAGTCTGTGTTTGTAGAGATATTTTTGTGGACATCCAGAAATATGAGTATAATTGAACAGGCTTAGCTGATAAAAATACTAGGCGGTATTTGCATACCTCTACCTTCTGCAGGGAAAGCATTCTTCCTAGTAACCCATGTACCCTCTGTGTTCCAGTGCAAGTCAAAATATTTGGGAACCAATTTTGACACTACAGTGAAGTTGTGGTTTATCCAGTTATGTGGCACGTGGGCATCATTTGCAACTTTGGTATCAGCCGCAACCTTCACTAAGGTGTGCCCTATAATTACTTCTTGAAGGAGCATCTTCCCGGTGCCATCTATGGCCAGTTTATTAAGGTTTCGTATCCTATTCACCATTTCCTCTGCACAATTTGCCCTCTTTCCCAGTCTCTAAAACTTTCCTGAAGAAAGGGCTTCATTGGGCTAATGAAGCAGATTACACAAAACAAAGTCAGCAAAATTAAGTTAATTAAGTATATTTTATTTGTAGAAAATATTATCCTAACTATGATCAAGAACATTGGTAGTTACATTACTTGACTCTATCCTTTGAAAAATTCTTAGGGGAAAATTGCTGTTTTCATTACACGATTGCTAATATTGCTCTATTTAATTACCCGTTTTCCTTGGCATCTCATAGTCTTTGAATGAACAGTTTAATTGGGGTCAAATGGATTTTCCAGTTTCTAAGTTATTTATATAATTTTGGCACGTGTTTTATTATCGTATATACCCAGACACAGAATGTATATGATTTCAAATACTGTACATAAAGCACATTACAATCCCAATGAAGCACGTTGATGTTTACCATCGATGGACGGCTTTTACAATATCAGCTTTTTGATTTCTAGAAGAGGTTTTAGTTATCATGGCTGTTTTCACAGGCATTTCTTTTATCAGAATTCGTGATTCTACACCGTTGTCCTTTGAAATAATATGTTTACTATTAACACATCTTTGTTCTTTTTCATTGTTTTCTTTCCCACATCTTAATGTGGTACTTGACATGTGGTAACGTGCTCAGTAACATAGTATTTATGTGATTAAATCAGTGATTTCAAATAAAGTTCCAAGACTCAATTGTCTTCTAACTCATAGAATTCTAGCCATTTATCATTGCATTATCCTCAATACACAGTGTACTCTTTAATCATTTTTTATTCATTATACCCTTCATAAGTC
Source organism: Ctenodactylus gundi (assembly GCA_004027205.1). Lineage (NCBI taxonomy): Eukaryota > Metazoa > Chordata > Mammalia > Rodentia > Ctenodactylidae > Ctenodactylus > Ctenodactylus gundi. The sequence goes on from PVKB01000231.1 coordinate 606,056, forward strand.
GATAGTGTGTGCCAGAATCATTTCTCCAGAAAACACTTGGGATTTGAGAGCATCTTATTCAATCGTTTAGAAAAGTGAAAGGGAGTATTTGGAGAAAGAACTATTAGGTAAGAAGAGAGTCGAGGCTGTACCCTGCTTGCCTTTACTAGGTGTTTGAACGCCCGGTAGACTGTTGTTTATGAAGGTGCCTTTGGTAGGACATAGAGCAGATAATAATACAAACTCTCTGTGTTGAGCTGACTGTACAATATAGTCTTTCATCCACCTTACTCCCATGCTCCCAGACCTTCTAACCAGCCTATTTTGAGGAAGGCTTGGGGAATGTGAGTGAAGTAGACGAGAGGCAAGCTCGAAGCCGGCAGGTTGGCTCTATGTCCGTTTTCACCTTATGTGATTATGGGGAGACAAGCAAGGTATGGACTGGAGAAGTATTTATACACTTCAGTTTGTGTACCTGTTAAAAGGGCAAACTGTGTCATGGGACTTTGAAATGTAAAGTACTGGTACTTATAGTATGATTATGCCAATATGTGGCTAGAAAACATTCCTGCTTTGTCCTGAATGCTTGGAAGATACCTATTTCTAAGCTAAAAGTCAGTGTTTGATAGTTATTGGGTAAAATATCTGTCTTAATTCGTCAGTTACCTGGCTCCCGGTGTCATTTTATATCCCAGGATTTTCCTGTGATCCTTCCTTGAACCATAATTTTTCTTCATCTTATATTCAAAGGCCAGACTCAGTCTTTTTGATGAACACTCAGGCAACTGTTTAAAATATGCCCTTAATTATTTATCACCTCTGTTATTCAGAAAGCTGCAAGAGTAATAGAAAGATGAAAGCCTGGTATTTTCTCAAGAATATGAATGTGCATAAGTCTACATAATCCAGTTACTCAGTGAACGAGTACTTTTTGATTCAGTCATCATTATGTCATATATATATGATGAAAAATGAATAAAGTAAACTCATATGTTCATGTTAAAGGTCTCCATTTGTCAGTACTTAAAATAATTTATGTCTGTATGGGCTGATTGGATCTTATGAATGAACTATGTGTGCACTTCTCCTGAAGTTTTCTTTTTAAAATTTCATCCTTAAAAAATAATGTTTAACCCAAAGAAGGAGTCACTTAGAGATTTTATTGTCTAAAGGATTTCACTTAAATTTTTCATAATTTATTTCTTATTTTATTTATGATGATGGGAAAATGGATTGACCCCAGGTGATGTGTTAGGGCCAAGTTAAAAGGAGGGGTCAGGAAAGAGAATGTTGCTTGGGGCAGGAGTGTTCAGTAGTGCTTCGTTGGGTGTGGAATGGAGTGTTAGGCGCTGCAAGTAGAGTTGGGTAAGGGAACACGAAACGCGTTCAGAACTAACTTTACAACAACCTTCGTGACGAGCTGACTCTTGTCCTGCCCTTTCTTTGAATTTCTGGGCTTGAAATTAAATAGAATCTTTCTTTTGGAAATAACCTATACAAACACATATTAATCAATTGAACATAGTGTAATAATAAATTTCAAATGAGACTAGTACTAGCATAGGTTTTTCACATCTGAGGTGTTCTTGGGGAGGGGGAAACTAGGCAGATGGTGAGCTATCTTGCTGTTCTTGAGAGGGATGGCTGCCTGTAGTGGAATTCAGAAAATAGAGGGACAAAAGGCTTAATTATGTGCTTGCTCAGAATTTGTATTTGATCATGCCATATCAAAGCTTACTTTTGGAAGACTTGTGAATAAATCAATTCCCTCAGCAAATTGAATTTAGATGTCCAGCATGCAGAAATATTGTCATTTTTTATTACTTCCTCGGTGTCTTTGGGATGCATTTATCTTTCCTTTTGTTGATAAGCTTTCTCTTAAAGGTGAAAATTCTACTAAGAATATAAAAATAATGAAATATTTGCTAATAAACTCTTAGCTTTTACTGGGCTTACATTATGTTCATTTCTGCCATTTGGTATTTTATATCCTGTCTGCCAACTTTTGGTCACCTGCTTGGTTTATGACTCTTCGTAGAGATGTTAGAACATTATAAACACTGTTTACATATTCAGTATGCTAATGTATTTAACTTTGAAGCATACACTAATGATTTTTCCAATTGTTTTGATAAGTAAACATTGATAAAATGGTACGTATTACTCTCGGGTGGCTTCAAGGACAGGAGCTTTGGAAGCGTAGTTTATGCAAGCAGTGCTATAAAAGATTTCTTACTCAGAACATTTAGGCTATCTTAATGAAAAATGTCATTATTGTATCAGGAAGAAAAAGTCACCGGATCTTTATTACAAGGACTTCTGTCACCACAACAGCGTGTGAATTTCTTTAGCCATAGTGTTTCTGTGGATTATCATGCTAACCTGCAGTTCTTAATTTTTTCATGGTCCAGGCTGAGTAACTTGTTCCTCTCTGACCTTGTTAAATTTCTTTTTCAGTGACTCCAGTCTAACACAACTAAATCACACCTTTTTAGGAGTAGAATTTGCTGCATCTGATCATGACTTTTAAATATTTTAGGTGGAAGATCATGGTTTCTGGAATTAAACTGGATTCCCCCTGGATCACAGCTCAGCTGTATCATTGACTGAGTGACCATGGGACTTACTTAACTTTTCTGATCTCTTTTTTTCTGTCCAATGTGAAGATAATATCTTTTTGTTTTGCACAAAAGCCGCAAGGACTAATGATCACATATGCAAAATGCCTGAAGTAATAATTAACTATTTTTTTCCTAAATTTATTCATTTGGCTTTCCAATGACTTTCTGTGTTAGAAAAAACTTCATTATGTTTTATTTTTCCAAAATTGTGTTCTCATGAACCACACGTTCATTTCTAGGCAAAAAGTGCTGTGTCTGTCAGATGCAACTTGAGTGTTCTCAACATTGTATATACATGTGTTCTCATTTTTTAACATTATCATTTCATGCTCTGGATTAGTAATTACTTAACAAATAATTGATAATATTTATTTCTTTATGATTAAAACTAAAGGGTGGAGGAGGGTTTGAGTGGGTCAAAAAGGGAGAGGGGAAGGGTTTTTAATTTTGACACAATGTATGCATGCACAGAATACTCAGGTTCAGTGTAAACGTTATGTATTGCATATATACATGTCAATAAAATGAGGAAAATTAAAAAAAAAAAAAAACTCCTGTCAGAATCTCCCCCAGTTACCACTACCTGGAAAATTTTCTTGAATTAGCTTTCACCCTGATGACCTTAAAATACCATCTTTCTGAGCTTTTGTGATGTGTTCTCAAGTTATTTTCTCTCTTCTATACCTTTCTTTTTCCTCCTGCTGTTGACATAAGCCTCCATTCTGCCACTGATCGTAGGACATCCTCACGTCCTCATTCTCAAATAACGCCCCTGGTGTGCACAGAAAAAGCCTGCTTCTATGTTCCTGCCGTGGTTCTGGTAGTGTTAAGCCTTGTCTCCTGGGTGGAGGAGGACCAGAGAGCTTGAACTCTCCCACATGAGTGGGAACATTTGAGGCCTCCGAGGTGACCCATGTCAGTGAGACACTGGTTCTCACATCAAGCAGTCTTTTGGAAGATCATGCCTGCTATAGAATAGGTCAAGGAAAAACTTAGCCTCTGGTAAAAACGGACAGGTTGTACTGCAATCAGCAAAGGGCTCCATTTTATGAGAATAATTGTTTTCAGTTAATAACTCAGATTTCATTTTCTCTCCTCCTTGCCACACGTCTCACCCTCTTTTCCCATAGGAAAAGAGAAACCTGCCCGTGCAAATCAGATTCTGTAGAGGGAGGGATCACAGAGAGAGCAATCGTAATGTCAGCGAACCAGATAGACTTAACGCAGTTTTATTCATGTAGATAGTTTCTTTAGAATACTGGCCATGACCTAGACTCCATGTTCAAAATCAGATGTCTGCTGACTCCCAAATCTCTATGCATATATTGTACTATTTTTATACCTATCCAATAGCTCTAGGGCATAAAAATTGTTGCTAGTTCGTGAGCAAGTCACACAGAGGCCTAGAGAGGTTGAGGGGAACTGTGTCCGCAGTTACTAAATGATCCCTCTGTTTGAATGCAGATACTTTTCTTTTTACTGCGCTATTTTGCTTTATTTTAAGAATCCATTTTCAATCGGAGAAATGCTCCAAGAGAGTTAATTACAGTGGATGTAAAAAAAGGAATTCAAATTAGTAATATCATTATCTCTCTCGGTTTCTAGTTTGTACGAAGCAGGTAACTGATGAAGCATCTTCCGCTCGCGATTCAAGCCTCCCGAACACAGCGGTGCAAAGCAAGTTAGTGTCTTCCTTTCAGCAGCACACCAAAAAGGCTCTGAAGCAGGTAAGAGCCGGCGTGTCCTCTGCCCTTGGGTTCTGCCCATTCTACCTACTCAAGTTAATGGGTATCTTGTTGCTACAGTAAAATAATTAAGAGCCAAATAATCAGGAAGCAGTAGAGATACCCCACATTCAGCAGTTCCCAGAATATTTAACATAATAATTTTAGTGGATACTAAAATGTAGGCAAGTCACTGATAGGAATGTTGGTGGGAAACAGAAGAGGGAACATGTGCTTAGAAATACATTAAGACTTGTATTTACATTTTTGTGGGCATGTATGATTTATGATATCCCAGCTGGGTTCACAAATACAAATATAATTTGAGAACGGTGTCTCCGTTATGATCTTCTTGTGCTTATCTGATAGTTGGTATAAAAATAAATGGTAATTTCTTTCTTAATGTGTTTTGTTAAGTTACATAACAGTAAATGTACCTCACTTATATCTGGACTATCCATCGAAACGAGTTGTTTAATGCTGCCCCAAAGTTACATGGTGTATCCTGACGTTGCGAAAGCTGGCCTGATCTGTATGGTCTGTGCATCCTTAAGCTGAGATGGTAGTGGGAAGGGATGGTTATCAGGTTGGGCTGACCTCTCCTGGTTTAAATCCTTGTTACTCACTCTATGAATCTGGATAAAACCACTTTTTCTTTCTAAATCTCAGATTCCTTTTTTAGAGAGTGTAGAAATGATGATACTTTGTATATGGACTTGATCTGAGATAACTAAGGTGGTGCATTGAATTCACACATCATGTCCAGCCCATAATAGTAATGAATATTAGCTGTTGCTCCCACATCAGTAAATGCTGAATTGTGTGAAGGAAAGAAAGTAAAAGAAAAAAGCTCTTATCAGGTGGGCCTGTTGCCTGATGGTTATGCTAATGATTGTGTCAGGAAGCAGGAGGCTGTCAAGCTAAACTTGGAGTTTGTTTTTCTATTGCAATGTTATCTGGATCTTCTTTGACACCTGCCCTTCTCTCTGTTTACACTTATGGATCAGTAGTGGTGGTGTCATTTCAGTGACGTGGAAACGTGTGTGTCTGGGAGTCCCACAACCTTGAAAGCTTCAATACGCATGCCCAGTCTTCTAGGCTGGCAATGTATCCACCCGTTTTTCTTTCACTTCAAACAGAGAGATGTAAGAGAGAAGCTGAATGCTTTTACAGTAAATTATACTTCCTCTCTCTTTTGTATTAATGATTAAAACCACAGCATTTTTATTTATTGCTATTGTATTTAAAGTAATAACAATATTTCACCCTGCATAGGTCAAATGATATCTGGGAAGCTTGCCATTTATATCATAGCTTCTGTGAAGCATTGTAGATGCCAGAGAACCAAACCACAATTTGTGTTGAGATCCCTGTTTAATTGGTGAAATAAAGTATAAAGTAGGTAGGAGAGCCTGGACAAAGGCTCAGTGAAGCAGCAAATAGGATGCAGGGAATAAAATACGAACCTGGCCAGAACAAAGGCTGCAGAACTGGACACTTGTAGCCGTGGCATTTAGGAGACGTAAGTGGGCTCATAAAGGAAGCGCATCCTTCTGAAGTGTAGCCGTTTGGAAAATACGCACGCCAGGAAATTGTCCCGTATGTGAAAGGAAAGACGACGAGCTGAGTCTCTGCATTGTTCTGTGTCATTATTTGTTTACCTTTCTTTGTTTTGGTTTCATATCATTTAACATTTATTACAATTACTAAAATGTTATATGCAACTGTGAGCAAGCAGTGTTTTATTTAGTTGTAGTGCACATATTTATGAGGAGTTTGCCGGCTGGCTTACATCTAATCCTTGTTTTAAGAAACTTATGCTATGTTTCTTAATATGCTGAAAGAGGTATTTATTTATTTATTGAAAGTTTTTATTGTATAACTAGTTAACAGAGTAGTAACCAAGAGCGTATGGTTCACCATGTAACAGATATGTTAATGTTTGATTAATAACCAAATGCATATTGGAAATACATTAAGAAGAAAAGCTGTCCTTGCAGAATTTTGTCTGGATTCCCTGTAATTGCTGAATTTCTTAGGACAGCATTTGAAAATTGACTGAACATATGGCATTTTAAATTGTTGCAACCACAGCAAATCTGCGACTTTCTCTTTCTTTTATTATTATTATTTTTTTTTTGGCTAGTGAACTGACTGTGGCCACAGTCTTTTTCAAAGTGTCTTTTATACCTATATGTGTGTACATTCATATATGCATGTTTTCTGTGTCTGTAGATATAAGTTTTGTCTATATGAACCTGAGGACAAATCATGTCAAACTTAGGGCAAGTTCTGTAACCTTAAAAACAATTGTACTGGTTGATATTCACATTATGCCTTTCTTTTCCATGTACATTTAATCCTTGCTTGAATTGTTTGAAGTAGGAACTTGTATCCTTGTTTCCCATATAAAGAAACTGAGGCTCAAAGAAGTTAGATAACTTGCCAAAAAAAATCCTCCTGGGAATGACATGTGAGCCCAGAATCGCATATTCAGATCTCAACCTCTTCAATACCACTGCCTCTCCATGGACAGTTTGTAATAGGATAGGTCAATTTCGATGCCACTCACGAAATTTACATATTGGAATGTTCATATGTCACAAAGACAGCAACATTCTACAAGTACACAGGCTGCTAAGGATTATTACCAGTACTTGCCAGTGGCTCACTCCAAAATACAGTAGCCATAATTATTTTATTAGAAATGTATTCAGGTAAAGCAGGAATTCAGTAGCTCAACTGTACATCCACCTGTGTAAGGCATAATTTCCCACAACAGAGGTTCTCAGTCTTCACGGCCCCCACGAAGGTGTGCTGCTATAGTAAGTGATTCTTTGATGTACTAGCATGATGTATTGTAATGTAATTATGGGCTGCATTATATGGAAGCTACAGTGGCTCTTAGACTTTGACATGGAGCATGTTCATTATTTCAAATATTTGAGTCCCTTCTACTTTCTAATAATCAAAGAATTAGTTAGCCTCATATATTGGGCATAATTGCCTGAGTAATATATTATCCTTTCTCCTTTTTTCTGAGTATTCTTGCTCAGAAGTCTCTAGAGAGAGGCAGATTCCTGATTATCACGTTGTTCCCCGTTTTCTCTCTGCCTTGGTGTGTTAGATGTTGTAATCCTAAAAAACAAAGTGTGAAATGATTAGATTTTGAATTTTAAAGAAGGATAATTAACAAAGATTAAATTTTGGAAGTTTTTAAACAGCTGAAGAAAATGAAAGATTAAAGAAAGATGATTTGGGTTATGGAAAGTGACACGCTGGTGAACATAATCTTTCTATGTTGTTTCAGTTGGTTTATTTGACTTCCTTCAGTATTTATTTAGACTGGTAGAATTTATTCATGTTTTTACGGATCCTTTTCCCTTTTGGCATTGCAAAGTAGATCTTTTCTTGGTTGGAGCTCTGCTTTAACTTTATCTATGTGACCAATACTGTGAAAATCTGAGTGTTATGGCGCATGATATCATGTTCCGAATGGGGACAGTGACATTTAGCACAGTAGACACAATGCAAATCCTTGGTGCCTGATACAGCCAGCTATTTCCTCTGGATTTCTAATTATTTAAGTTTTAGCACTCACAGCAGGTGATACTTTCAGATTTCCCAGGGTAGGGCTTATTGCATTAAATGCATTCTTATGTTACAATGTTGGGAGCGCTTACTATAGAAGAGCAAACATTAGTTACTGTTGTACCTTTATTTTTCAGTTGGCTAGACATGAGAACTCTTCTGTAGTTTTTAGAATTATTTGACAAGATTTTTCTCTAAAAGTGAAATGTTTATCTGAAGGATTTTCACTCATGTTACAAGAAAATATTGCACTGTATCTCTAGAGAAAAACTTGTTCTTTTAGCATCTTTTGATTTCTTTCCACTCAGTTAAATCCTGAATTAAATTGATAAGATCTTTACTTTGCCTAGAGTGATTTAGCATGGCTATGTTTGTATTCGTTATAAAGTCAGTTTCTTTTAAGGTTTTTAAGTCTATACATTTCTTTCATATTGATTAGTACAGGGAAATTGCAAATTTGGTAAGTCTAATATGGTAAATACTGAAATTTTATTCTGTGTAGTCTGGCCGGTAGAACAGTATGTGTGTGACCAACTTGAAGATATATTGTGTTCTAGTAGACTACATTTATATTTAATATCTGCTTGTTTGTTTAAGTTCTTATACTGATTCAGGATTTAAAGTTGCTCAATAAAATAACCCATAAGCATTCCAAAGTAGAGCTAAGGCCAAAAGGCCTCAGCAGTTGGAGGTGCTTCAATGGTAGACTACTCCTAAATGTAGAGGAAAATAATAAGACAGTGCATAATATTAATGTGAACACCATGTTAGAAACTAGTGAACAGGGCCACCACCAGCATGGTGTGAAATAGAAAAATTTGCCCCACCTTAGGATGCCACCAGACAACAGGAATGAAGTTCCTGTTTTACGGTACCCCTTTTTCAGCCACCAAAAGAAACCTTCCCAGTCTGTTGTCTCACATATCTAATGTATGAACTTACATTTTTTTCAGGCTGAAGGGTGGTATTATTTAGATAAAAATTTGAGATAACTTCTGCTACATGTAGGACAGTATATACAATAGGAATTTTCTTATTTTCTTGGAATTTTAGTAAAACCTCAGAGTTAAAAATAATTATATACAAATATTCCTTGTTTTTAGGAGAGGTGCTAGACACAGCCCGAAAGTAGTTACTGAGAGAAAGCCAGATGGTCCTTTGATCATCTTCCAACTGCTATATAAAAAATAATTTGAGACTTATCATTATACTCTCTCTCTCTCTCTCTCTCTCTCTCTCTCTCTCTCTCTCTCACACACACACACACACACACACACACACCATGAGCGTATTCTATTCCTTGTAACTTTTTTCTTTTGTATTTTGAAAGATTATGAGATGTATGGAATTCTTCAGGAAAAAGATTGACCACAAACACTACGCAGAAAGTATCAGACTGTACTGTGTCTAGTGAAAAAAAGGAGCATGCGCTAGCTAGAGCCCTGAGGTACAGTTAGCGGAGCGTAAGGGTATTGTTAAGATGTGGCCAAGGAAAGCTGCATGTCTTGGTAAAGGAGCTTAGTAAACATGGAGTGTGATGGAAATATATTGTGAATATTGAAATTGAAACAAATTATTCTAGTAAATGGCACCCTGCCATTAATCTCTCTCAATAGGGTTCCTTATTTTGAACATGCATTGACTGTATATATTGATCATGCTTCATAGATTCCTTGCTTAGTGGAATTCTCAAGGTTGGCTATAGGGCGAATGAATGTAGTTTCAAAAGTTCCCCTCAAAGGTCTCTAAAATATCCACTAATGGCAACCTGTGAGAATGTAGTAGTTGGCTGTTTGCTTCCCAACAGTTTCTAATGCTGTGACTATTACGGGACAGGTTAGGCACCATTGTCTGTTCTCCTGACTCTTCATTCCTGACCCTGCTCCTGGGAAATACAGAAATTAGAAGCTGGAGAATGAAGAGTGAGAAATCTCTCTCTCAGGGAAGTTTCTGGCTTGAGGCATGGGTAAGGACTGTGAGGGCAAAGAGAAGCTTCGTAAGACCTCAAACTTTAGAAGACTTCAAACTTGAAAATATGTTTGTACAAAGACTCAGAAGTAACGCGAGAGTCTGCATTTCATGTAAAACATTGTCTGGAAATGAGAAACAAAATTGGTTAGAGCATTGTAAATATGATTTGAAAAGAAAGTTGATTATTGAAAGTGCCATGCTGATCTGCACTTCTTAGATGAAATAAATGCTTTAGTGAGATACATGAAGATTTTTCCATTTTAATAAATTTATTTTTGAGACTGATCATTTTGATTCATTATTTCCTGAGCACCTTGTATATTCCAGGTGTTCTGTATACTTGGGTATATGTCAGTGAACAAGACAGATAAAAAACAGCCTATATATTGTAGAGCCTACTTTCTGGCATAGGGAAAGGACATTACACAGTTTCCTAAAAAGTAATAAATCCATAGGAAAAAGAAAGCAGAGTCGTTCGTGAGGATGCAGATACAGTGGGAAACATGTTCTGAGCAAAGATTTGAAGTACAGGAGAGATGAGTCATTCATTCTTGAAGGTGGAGCGTGTCAGACCAAGGGCAGGCTTGCGCTTCTTCAAGGAAGGGACAGCTGAAAATGAGGACAGTTGTAAACAAACTTGTCTAGTAAGTGGGATGCGGTGTGTTTCATGCAGTGAGGCCTTACAAATAAAAGGTGAGTAAATGAATGCAGGCGAACAGCGGGCAGTTGTTAGAAGATGGCCCGTGCTTTCTCTTTGCTGTGCGTAGTTCCCAACTTCGGTGCCCAACTGACAAAAATACCTGACACCCACAATTTAAGGGAGGAAAGATATGTTTTAGCTCACAGTTTCAGAAGGTCTCACACAGTCCATTCATGACGCGGCCTGCCATGGTGAAGGCGCATGGGAGATAGCGAGGGTGGAGAGCCTCTCAGTCCATTTTTGCAAATGGAAGCCAAGTGAGACAGGAGCATCGGGGCCACTCCCATGCTTGGAGTCTCAGGCAGAGGCCAGAGCTTCCCCAGAAAGGAGCTGTAACAGTGTTAGTTCTTCCTTTGCGCAGTTTAAGTTGCCAGTTGGGCCCTGACACCCAGGGTGGGTGACCCTCCCTTGCTTCCTGGTTCACAAGTCAAGGACATGCTCCTGAAAGCTCTGCCCTGGGTACTGTCCCACCCATCTCGACATAATGGTACAATCCCTCCAGTTCAAACCCAAACAGCTGCCCCTTCCATAGCTCCCAATAGAACCATGGCCACATGGCTCCACAGTTGCCCACTGAGGTTTTGGAAGGATATTCCAGGTCCAAACCATGTGCACCTGTGGTAACATCACACTGCGAGGAAAATATGGGGCTCAAGGTTGCCTTTGCAGTGACCCAAAATCCTGTTTCTTAGGAACTTTGACCACCGCTTTGGGCGAGCTCTTTGCCATTTCCGTACACTTCCTAGTCCTTGTTTATTGACTTCCACTAGGTTCCTGAAATCACCAAACCCCAACTGCCAACCACCTCTCTGCTAGAGGTTCTAAGCCTTCTTCTTTGAATGGCAAAGGACCCTATGGTTTTCACATGGCTGGGTTCTTCTTGTCGCTTAGTTGTTGTTTCCCTTATCACTTCCAGAGAAAGTCCCTTTTCCATCTCCCGATGCGGGTTGGTTTCTCCACGCCAGTTACTCCACCTCGTCTTCCTGGCGTAATTTTCTTAGCAATTGTACGTGTGCAAAATTATTGTGTTTATTTCCTTATCAACCCTTCACTACAATGTAAAATTACTAAAACCTTTGTCATGTTACTACTGTGGCCCAGCAGTGCTTGCACTGCATTACAACACAGTAAGTCTTCAAAGCTGCAGTTCTTACAGAATGCATCAATTATGGAAAGACTACAAACAGCCTTTCTTGAGTGATTTGGTTGCACTGTGACTGTGCTAAAACACTGTTCTTGTATAGATTGATTATTTAATGCACCTTGCCTACCTGATTAGGACTTAGACTCACGTCATTACTTGCTCAGGTTATCCAGCTAGTCCAGTCTTTCTCTGACACTGTAGCTTCATGTATGTGTTTGAGTAGTTGGCCTGCACATAGTTGCGGAAACAGAAAACCATATATATATATATATATATATATATATATATATAGAGAGAGAGAGAGAGAGAGAGAGAGAGAGAGAGAGAGAGAGAGAGAGAGAGATATAGCTAGCCCTCTTGGCTTGGAGGTTGCACCTTTACCACAAGAGGCCCTTCACACCATGGACAGGGAAAGTGCCCAGATTTCCTGTTTAGAGTCACTCAGACTGTCCGAAACATGTCAGTAGAGGCAATATTGATTTTTTCTCTCTTGCTCAACATTCCGCTCTGCTTGGAGGCACAGTGTTCAGAGTCAGACAATCCCATTCCCTGGAAAGTGGATTGCGTTCTTCTGGGCAGCTGGAGCCTCAGTCTACACTTACGTGAGTCTAGACTTTGAAATGTATAGAATCAAGATTCCCCTTTCCCATTCTGATGGCTGAACACTCACATGCCTGATGTTGCCCAATTACCTGCTGTTTTACTCCTTGCACTAGCATCACAGTAAGCAGACATCTTCAGCTTTTCATCTGTCCCTACAAATGTTACTTGGGAATAAATATAATGATTGTTTTTCAGAGGTAACCCCCAAAAGTTGGTATAGTTGAATATGCTTAAAATACTCATTGTTCTTATATGACAGGTATTTAATGTCACCTAGAGATACATAGTGTTACATCCAATAGTGTTAAAAATATTGTTGAGAAATATTGTGTGAATTTTCTGAGTAGAAAAATTGTACTCAGAAAAAATTATTATGACGGTCTTTTTATTAACATTCCTTTATCTGAGCCTGACTCTAAAATTCTAAAGATTTTGATTTTATTATATTATGTTTATTATGGTGTCTTTTTCTGTCTGAATGCTTAATTTTCTGTAAGAGGACCTCTCAGCCCCAGAAATTGAGGACAAAATTTATATTACTTTTATTATTAATCACAAATATGCAAAAGTCTAGCTATCATTGACTTTTTATTGCAGATTTCAGTCTACTAGTAGGTCAGATTTTTTTTTTCCAACCAGCATCTTCTAACTTCAGGTGTATATGCACAAACACACACACACACACACACACACACACACACACACACACACACACACACACACAGAAAGCATTTTAAATTCCCAATATTTGCCCAGGGAAGAGTTGAGATCTCTGGCATACAGACTCTTAAAAAATTGATTACTGTTTGCATAGGATTTATTCTTTTGGAAAGTCTAACATCACGGGAAAACATGGACTTAATTTTAATTTAAAACACTGTGCTTCCTTATTTTGTCTTATTATTGGATTGTTAGGTTAATGTCTATAGTGTGTTTTGAGTTCTTCTAGAAGACTGCAGACATTTATATAAGTGTGAGCAAATTTACATGCAATTATGTATATACCTTGAAAGAGAAAATGTCTTAATATGTTATAGCACATATGCTCCCCTTAAATATAGCATTGACAGCAGGCTAATGGTGAGACACATCGCATCTTTTTAATCATCATATCTCTTGCCCCACCCCTTGGACAGTGCCTGATCTTTATGAAATATCTATAAGAATCAAAGGCACCATGTCTTGTGCTATCATTAGAAACCATATCATTTATAATAGATTCCCTAAGTTGTTCCCTTATTATATGGCTTAAAATCTCTGAATAAGCCTGTTTTCATTTAACTGGGGTTTGATATTTTATTTCTACAATTATTTGAGTGCTAAATCTTATGGTCAACAAGTCGAACCTTCAGCACATATGCTGTGCACATGAAGTGGCATCATTTTTGACAGCGAGGGAAATGTAGTCAGTGCAGTACTTGAGGAGATTCTGACAACTGTTAGTCAGAGAACATTAATCACGTAGCTGAGATGTTGTAAAATTGGTAGGAATTACATAAAAACCAGGAATAAAATAGGCTTGAGACTGTCTGTGGTCAGCCTTTTAACCTTTCAAGGAATTCTAACATTCCTGTGACTGTGAATTCAGTGGCTGTTCCTTTTTGTGTGCTTAAGACCCTTTTTATTACAGGTAATTGTCTGTGTAAAGTGGTCAGCAAGATAAAGCTGTATTTCAAAACTTCTAAATACCCTTTATTACATTATCATCACCGCAGTCAACTCATTTATGAAATACAGTGTTCCCATTTAGAGAGATTTATCCTGGTGTCTATTTTTTCCTGCATCTTTCCCAAACCCCGTCATGTTCGTTTTCTGAAGGTTAATACCCAAAGTCAAGCAGACAGAAGCCAAGTGCTGCAAGGTTTCCAAGATTACGACTGATTCCCTTCACAGAAATAAATGATTCCTGCCATGTTCCGTGGTTTTGTGCAGCGTTCCCCACGGCTGAGTGAATGCATCGATACTGTAGTTCTTACACGCCGAACATACTGATGACACACGGTGTTAACTGATTGACTGAGCCGTGCACTGGAGACGGCGCACCTGCAGGAGAAGTGCAGACATATATATTTTTATCCTGGTTTCGAAACATTTATTTTACATTGATTTTACTTGGGAGTCGTACTTCCAAATTCCACGGGCTCTCAAGCCATCCTGCCCAGGTAGAAGAAACCCTTAAGTGAGGCTTTGTTGTCGGAATTATACGGAGAATAGTCTGAAGCTTACATCCTTGGCCAAGTCTGATTTTGTGCTTTTGAAGAAAAATGACATGAAAGTGACTATTAAAAATCCTGACAGATGAGGGGCTTTGTGGAATTTAAGTCTCTTAAGAGGTTCTAGCTAATGATGGGCAAGTGGATCATTTAATTCAATTATAAGAAATTATGTTGGCTACATTTTATGTTATATTTTATTATCATTTTCATAGGCTTTGAGGCAGCAGCAGAAAAGGAGAAATGGAGTCTCAATGATGGTAAACAAGACTGTCCCTCGTGTTGTTTTGACACCATTGAAGGTGTCTGATGAGCAGTCGGATTCGCCTTCAGGTAAAGAGCTGAATATCATGTGCTTGGCCGGTTGCTCCCCAGGGGAGGATCGCTCAGTCAGAGAGATGTCATGATTATTTTTTCTGAATAATCCTTCCATGAGAGAGAGAGAAAGAGAGAGAGGGTGTGTGTAAAATCTTTGACTCAGTGTTTCAAAAATATATTTTCAATTAAAAAAACCTAGCTCTTGCTTTCTCATTATTAAATGTCAGCAGGTATGAGAAAGTAAGTGGGGACATGGGGGGTTGGGGGGTCGCTGCTGTGTCAGTTTGGCTTTTGTTTGAATGTTGAACTTTAGTGGGAGACCACATGCTGGTATGTAATGCCGTGAAGAGCGGCTCTGCCGTGAGTGTGAATTTGTTTTTCAGTCCTCTGCTGCCGAATCTGGAGTCCTTTATTCATTTTTGTGTTGTAGCAATAGTCTTCTCACCTCAGTGCAGCCTGACCTTTTCTTCTAATTTACCTCCTGTCACTTTATCAGTTTTGTACCATTCTGTTTTTTATAGAGTCATGTTTGCATTTTCTGTCATTTTAATATGAAGTTATTTATACAGGTCCGATCTCTCCTGTCCTTTGAGAACCCCTTCTTCCTCATCTTTTGATCTCTGTCTTATATTGCCTCAGAACTGCACGGTATTGTCCAAGATGTTCGTGTATTTTTACAAAAGATCTGACTATCTCTTTTAAAAAGCTATCAGATCAGTGAGTGCATTTTTGACTCTGCTATTAGGCCATCTGTTCTTGCTTTTTGTGCTGTTTGATTGATTTATTGGGCTTTTCTCTTTGTATCCAGTAGGGGAATCAGATTGTGGCCAAGGGTAGTATATTAACTCTTAGGGAAAAAAAAGATTATATCTACAGTTCTTAAAACAATTTTAGGTTTTTCTTTTCAAGGACAGTGAGAGGAAGATAATGGCATAATAACTGTTTCTTTTTTTAGGATCCGAATCTAAAAATGGCGAAGCAGACGGTTCAGATAAAGAAATGAAACATGGGCAAAAATCTCCCACTGGAAAACAAACAAGTCAGCACTTAAAACGATTAAAAAAGTCTGGTTTAGGTGAGTGTTAATAGACTACCCTGTTTACCATTGTAGACGTGTGTGCCTTTTCAAGAAAAGTATACAGTACTCGAAGCCCTCTTTTAAGTTGTTGAACAGCAAAATTAAAACACCCTTCCATGTATCTAGACCAAAAAGAGGTGCTAACCAAGAAAATATTGTTCTTATAAAATGAAACGTAGTTGCACAGATGAAGCACTGCATGTTAGTCCTGACTACGCAGATAATTATTAATGCATGCTTTGTTCACGTCTGTTATCTTTATCTTCTATTTCATCCATCATTACGAAGAAATAATAGTAATAATGGTAATTATAATGGATGAAATATAAAGTGAAGATAGTGTTGTCTTAGACCACATATGTTGGAAAAATGCTACTCTTACATAGGATGCCTTGGTGAGGTAGTGCTTGGCCACTGGCGTCTTCTGCCCTCAAATTGCTCTTCCTTTCTTGGCTCTCTCTGCTGCTTGAAATATTAGTGCATTTCTGAAAAGAAAAACAAACCAGTAGTGCCGAATTGCTGAGAAGTATAGGACTCATCCACTGGGTCTTGTAGTCATGGGCCAGGCAACACCACGTTTTCTGATGCCTCTGCACCAGAGAGCCAGTATTCAATAATAGGATTAACGTGACGTGATTGGTGATGGGCCGCCTGCTTAGTTGAAAGCCCTGGATCTAGTGGCAACATTTCTCCCTTTTAGCTATTTCACCTGTAAATGGGAATAACGATAATAACCTGGACAATTAGAATATTTTGTCAAACATTTGGCAGAAACTCCATGTTTCTTGACTCTGCCTTTATTAGTCATTTTCCCAATGGCTTTGTCACTTTCTTGGCATCTTGGGATCTCTGTTATTTGCAGGTTTTTCAAAAATTTTTTGAAAATTTAAGGCAATCTTTGCTGATATATGTATTTTTCTGTAAAGCTTCATAGATTGTGCTGTGTCCTGTGCGTTTTGTCGAATCTTCAGAACATGCTATCAATAATAAAAAGCCCTCGAACAGGACTTTTATATCTTTAGATAAGAGATTTCTGGGAAAGCAGAACTTATTTTTTATTTAAATATAACATATTTACCTATTTTATATTATTTCTAAGGCTAAATAATTTTATAGTTGTCATCTGACCCAGAATACATTTGTGTGTTTGTGTGCTACCCCGTATGCATAACGCTGAATTTTTCTAGTTTCTTAGTATTATACGTGGGTCTTGATAGGGAAAAGTAACATGGCAGAATGGCAGGTAGAGTCTCCAAATCAGCACCGAATCATCAAACACAGAGTGATGTAAATAAAAGTAAGTGGTCCCGAGATAGAAGCAGTCTGCTACCAACCTCAGTGAAGCCAGGTCCGTACAGTGAGAGGAAGAAAGGAAGCTCCAGGCACCACTTACTTAGCAAACTCCGGGGCAGGAAATCAACAGGAGAGTTTATGGCTCTGAGGTAGCTGGATCCCTGGGGGCTTGAGTCTTCAGTCAGGATCAGCCAGAGTTCTCATTGTGTCTTCTTGAAGTCTGTACTCGAGCAGATACAAAATCAGATGTTTTATTTTACTTTTATTAATTTTTTCTTTGTTTAACACCAAGAGTCACCTGAAAGCTGGAAAGGTTGATATCGGAGCTCTTGCTTGGGAAATCCTGCACACCACTCGGCCTCTCACATGTGCAAAATTGTGCTGCTAGAGTCCTTTGGGAGCAAATGGAAAGGGCGATGACAGAGACCACCACGTTTGCTGGCTTATTTGTTTCAACATACTTAGAGTTAAGACTACAGAGTAGCAGGTGTCAAAGTACTTCAGTAAGAGAAAGGAAAAGTGTAATATCCGTTGCTCATATGTAATGGAAGGCTCTAGGTCTTCCGGCCTTTCAATTTTTTCAGTATTATGCAGTCAATGATTTTGGCTTTATAGCTAAAGAGACTTGAGGCTCGGAGTGATTAGGTGGGTTGCTCAATTGCAAGCGGTACAGCTAAGGTACAAGATAAGGCGCATCTCGCCGGGTGGAATCTGCTTTGTGTATCCGTGAACAGCACTGAGAAGCTGTCCAATGCCGTGTGATATGAGGAGCCCGGGTGTTAGCGTGCAGGTACGAGAGTTACGCAAAAAAAGGAGAGAAAAAAGCCTAAAGTTTTCCTGGTTAATCCTGTTATCACACAGAAGGAAAAAAAAAATTGTGATATTTAAAATAAGTCAGTTTAGGTAGGAACTTGTCAAAAGTAAATGGCAGGTTATTGCTGTCAAGAAACCATGCCTGACTGGCTATCCGAGCAGGCAGCTGAGTGGGTGGCTTATTTTGTGCGGACGAAGCCAGTGCGCTTATGAAGCTTCCAATAGATGCCCACCATTATAAAGTGAAAACGGGAAAAATGTAAACGTGGGAGAGCCTTAAATGTAGCCATCTCCAGACAGCTCTGTCTCTTTTGACAGTGGTGTTTCTGATGTTCTAATAGAATGGGGGAATTTAGCACCCTGTAAGGCGTAGTTATGTGTCTTCTTCCCTCTCTCTCCCTTTAGTTGTGCGTTCCTTGGAAACGGCACCGTAGCCTTCTCTGTCTCTGAGGGCTCACTGCACTCAATATATCCTTTCTGTTCAGTGGGTGCTCGATAGATTTTGAATGAATGAATGATTTTTAATTTGCTCAATGATCTGGTAAATTAGCACGAGTGAATGACATCTTGCAGATTTCAGCCACCTATACACGCTTGGGTAAAAGTGAACCTTTGTGTCTAGGGAAGGCCATTCCTGTGAACCTGTGGGCAATTGCGGGATTAGCCAGCCTCACGGCCCTGCCCGGCCAAATGGGAGCTCTGCCTCTCCCTCTTCCGTTTGTCCTACATGAGTTGCGTGTCAGTTTCGTACAGTTTCAGGACAGTGGTCTTAGCGAAATCTCCATCCCATTTCTTAACTTTGCTTTTGAGACAGGTTATCACTAACTCACTAAATTGTTCAAGCTGGGATCAAACTTGTGAACATCTCACCTCAGCCTCCTGGAGTTCTGGGATCATAGACCTACCAGTTCCCTTGGTAGGTAGCTGTGTATAAGTCCTGATTCACTAAAACTGTCCTGATTAAAGCACAGATCCTAAGTCTATTTTAAGTTCAATTAATAATTCTGAAACCAAATCCAGTCAAAGTGAAACTTCAGGTTGTAAGTCTGAGGTGTACTTCTCATTGTGCAATTTCCCTAGCAGGGCAAAAGAAAATGCTCCGAATTATTCCCCAAGTTCTTCCTTATGATCTCTAGTAATTAATTTGACAAATTGCTTGTTAGTCGTTTGGTTCATGGTAGAGATTTCACTCAGGTCTTCAAATTCAGTGAGTTAGCCTAACACGCAGAAGAGCTTTGGGTGGTTTTGAAGGACTCTACAGTAAGGGACCTGGAATACATCTCTGGAGGATCTCATATTTGAGCCCATCCTTGATAACTTAATAACTTAGTGAGACCCTGGCTCAAAGTAAAATATTAAAGGGGCCTGGGAACACCTTAGGACAGAGATGTGCACACCCATGCTTTTAATAGCACAGCTAATAGCTAAATCATGGAAGATGTCAAGATATCCATCAGTGGGCCAATGAATAAAAAAATATGGTGTATTACTCTGCCATAATGACAGACTTGAATTATTTGTAGACAAATGATGCAACTTGAGACCATTCTACTTAGTGAAGTGAATCAGATTCAGAAGATTAAATAGGGCATATTTTCTCTAATATGAGAAACCCAGAATATAAGCAAGAGTCTTATGGGTGAGACGTTGGGAGTTGGGAAGATTGAGAGAAGGGAAGTGGGGGGCGGGGTAAGAAATGGGTCAGGAAAGGGAGTGTGAATCTGTTGTATTATGTATGTGTATATAAATGGAGAAAACTCAAAAAAATTCCAAACATATTTTAGAAAGTCCTTAAAACATTTTCAAATAAAGTTTAATGTTAAGATGAAGAGAGGCAAGAAAATAACAAAAAAATAAGTTTATGGCCAATAGGATTATAATGGAATAGAACTTATCTAAGTGCCCGTCTATGGGATAGACAGGAACAAAAGTCAATTTAACTTTCAAAAAAGAAAAGGAGGGAGAGAATGGGAATATATCTTAGTTCAAAGGCCTTGAATTCAATCTTTAAGTGCTGCAAAAACTAAATATCATTTAATTATAATAGTAATATGGCAATTAATGCTCTTTATATTCCTCAGTGATTCTGGTTCTAATGGTAATCTTGACAGTCTCATGAGAAATCTGTCACTTAGCATGGGTGCTTATAGTGAAGCTACAGGCTTTGTTCCTTTAATTTAGGTTAAGATTATGTTAGGGGCGTGTGGCTCAGTGGTAGAGCACTTGACTAGTGCACAAAGCCCCAGGTTCCATCCTCAGTATCAGGAAACAAAAAATCAAAATAGAAAACAAGGTGATGTGTGCGAATGTGAATATTTCACTGAGTAGTTGTTTGGTGAATAGACTTGGTAACGTGTGCTGAGCACAGCTGAAAACAATAATCCTTATACGGTAGCATTTCTCTGATGATGTACAGTCAAAACCTAAACTTCAGTCCCTCTACTATTTCTAAATCAAGGATGGTAGCAAGCAAGAATCTGTTAAGCATAAAAGTAAAGTTTAACCGTGTTTTCAAGCACTCTTATCACAGGCTTAACAATAAATGTTAGGTTACCAAATTATCCAGCAGCAGAAATCTCATTAGATGAGATGAGAGGTAGATGTGGCTACAAAGAGGCTTGAAAGTGTGTCTTTGTTGTTGTTGTTGTTTGGTTGGTTTTGCCTAATCAGTTATTTTTATGTCCTCTCTCTTGGTCTTAGCAAAGATTAGACCAAAAAAAAAAAAAAAAAACATACCACACCAGTGTCGTCTCCAGAATAGTTTACTGAGGGTTCAGTCTTCACTTTTGCATGTGGCATGTTGGGGCCTCAGGTCCAAAGTGATGTATAGCTGTCATTGTGGCACCAGACAGAATCATTTCACCACCTCAAATACCCCCACTCTCTTTTTATCCATCTCTTTCTCACTTGTTTTGTACTCTTTAATTTTTCGCATATTCTCCTATTAATAAAACATTAACTTTCTTGAATTTAATGTTGTTGATCTTAACTATTTTTTAAGCTATGTCTTCTTTCTCAACCGTATCACATAGTAGGAGGTAAAAAATTATTTGTTAACAAATCTCAGCTCTTCTTGGTTGCCATTGACGGACTTTAATAATGCTTTCATTGGAACCAACATGTATATTCTATTTGTTTAACCATAATGCCCATAATTCTTTGACCCAAGCAATATATTTTAATAGATTTGATGTTCTGTGTTAGACTTTTTATGTAATTTCTTCATTTACTAAGAACCTTACTGTTTATTATTAGGTTTTTTCTTTTGACAAATTGTTTCCCTTGTATCGTAACTGTTGAAAATCTATTCTCCTCTTCTGGGCTGTGTCTCAGAAACATTCCTGACTACTCTCTGAAACAGTGAACTCTGTGCAGAATGCTCCTGTCGCCTAATTGGTCTGCAAGACACATAGGCTCCTTGCCTCATGGCATGTCCGTCTCTGTTTGTGCCCATTTTGTTCGTAATTCTTGTGTGTCCCTTTCTGAAAACATGAGCCTTGAGGCCAGTACACTGCTCAGATCCACAGGTACAGGTACTGCAGTCCAGAGGCCTTCACTTAGAGGATAATCTTAAAACCCTCTCTAGAAAAACAACAAAGAATTATCCTAGTGCCACACATACTCATGGTATTTATCACGAGATGAGTCCTCTTTCGCGATATAGACCCGTTGGGGCAATTGGGCAATTATTGCTTCTTCTTTCTTGCCCCGCCTCAGCGGCCCCCTGACCCTCCAGGGTGATTGTCTGGGAATTAGACCCGCACAGGACTACTCTTTCTCTTTCTGTAAGTATTGCAGGGGGATGCGAAGTGCCGGCTTTAACAAGATAAGACAATCATATGTAATTGGATTGTTCTTAAGCCAATTAATAGTACAAGTGTAAGGATAATTAAAATGGAATTAAACATTCTCTGTGGCAACAAATTTAGATCATCCATTCTGTCTTTGTTTCGAAATTCCAAAACATATTTGACTTAGTGGACATATTTGCAATCGATCTTCTTTTGGCTCTGTCACAAAAGATTATGTGTCTGCATAATGCTTGTTTTTTCTGTGATTGTCTTAAAGATTTTGAGCCATATTAGATAGTAGCACAGATACTACTTCTCCTGCTATCACAGTAATACCAATATTTCAGAAATTTTACAGTTATTAATTTTCCTACACTCCCTGCTGATTGGAACTTCTCTCAATAAACTCACACCTTTATATGAGAATATTTAGCCCATGTAATGAAAATAAAGCAAATTCCTTTTTATAGTTTCAATCATTTCTGTAGATATTGTCTCTGCCTCTGTTGTGAGGAAACAAATATCTTCTTAATTCTTGTGTCCCTGTAACCTAAAATTTTCATTATTGTGAGATACTTTAAGCATATATTGATAGAAAAATACAGATGCTAGTAAACTAGATGCCAGTACCTATCACTGTGACTCAAAACTGATTTTTAAAAACAAATATGATTTTTATACTTTTTATGTTTATATATGAGATTGGCAACTACATTTCTTTTGTAATGTCCTTATGAGGGAATAAAGGTATAGAAAATTTCTAAAGTAAATTGAGGAACTTCTTCACTGCTTCTTTTCTAGAATCTGTGTAAAATGTAGTAGTGTGGGAGTTCCAGGGAAGAAATAAGGAAAATACCTCAGCCCACAAAATTTCATCATCATGGTTGTTTATAATTTGTGCTTTGTGTCTGTGTGGTGGTGGTGATTGCCTATTGGATCCATTTTTTGAAGTTTTCAACAACTTTATTCATTATTTTCTTAGTTAAATTTGAAAATTTATAAATTTAAAATAGTTTGTCTTCAAAGATGTTGGCAAAAGTCACAGCACAGTATTATGCTCTTTAAACCCTCTTTTTAATTATATCTATCTCTGAAGTTCGTACTATGTCCAGTATCATGCCCCTAATCTGGCTCTATTCATATTTATGCCATCACTAAAAATGTCTGTTTTATTAGTTTAATTTTTTAAAAGCCTCTGCGTTGGTTCATTTCCATAATTCCAGCACTGTGGGAAGCCGGGGCAGAAGAGTTGCAAGTTCCCGCCCAGTGTGAATGATGTAGTGTCTCAGCAAGACCCTGTCTCAAAATTAAAAAGGAAGAAAAGTTAGGGAGAAGGTAAAAGATACGGATGCAGTCATCACGAGGGCCCTGGGCTCCAGCTCTGGTGCCACCAAAAAAGAGCAACAACAACAAAAAAGTATTTTAATGATTGGCAGTCTTCATCGTTCTTTCCAGTTTCATGTTTTCTACATTTGTTTATCTTGCCTGATACTAGCATTGGGTTCTGCCTTTTATGTTATTATTGTGCTGAAATTCTGGTTTGTATTTCCTAGTTTATTTTTAATTTTCACTCTTTCCGTGTGTATTTCATTTTATATTTTTTCCCTCAAAAGCAGCTTGTAGCTGAATTTGATTATATTTTCAAATCTAATATAAAAACCAAGTTACATTGATTGCGATTGTGTTGGACTCAAATTTATTTATTCTTTTTCTCTCCTTTTATGCTTGCCATTTTATTGACTAGATTTTTTTTACATCCATTTACCTGAAAGTTCTTTTTCTGTCCAGCGACTTGTAGAGTACTAGCAAAATGAGAAATTGATTCAAATGCCTCTTGCCTCAGTTTTTTCATGATCTCATTTCAATCATGTTTCCATTTTGCATGTAGTTATTGTTAAGCCTTTGATTTTCACCTTGTTTAACTCCCGTTAGTAATCAGTATTACTTTTTACAGTTAATGTTTATTTGGAACATTTCATGTCTGTTAACTTTTTGATTCCCCATTGCTTCTGCAACCTTGGCATTCCTTCCTTGTTAAGGCTTTTTCATTTACTGGGAACACCCACCGGAGATAACTTCAACAAGATTAAATTTGGGGTACTAAACACATTCTTATGTCATTGCTAAGTTTGAGAGGTACAGTTACAAATGAAATTCCAAATTGCCATTGAGTTTTCTCTTGGCCCTTTCAAGATGTTCAACTGTATTCTCTCATAATCAATGCAGTTTCTCTTCATGTCCTTATCACCCCTCTGGAAGTAATCTATCTTTCTTTTTTCTTTTTCAAAATAAAGTAGCTTTAAGGTAACCTTTTCACTTCTGCCCTTTGGAGGTTTCAATGCATTAGATAGAATGATGGATGTTTGTCTTTCTTGAAATTGGCTATATTCCTTCATCTAAGAAATCATATTAAAATATTTCAGCCATTAACTATTCAAATACAGCCTCTCGTCCATCTTGTCTTTTCATTTTAAAGCTACTATACCCAGTCTATTTATTACATTTCCTGTATTTTCATCTATCCTGTAGTGACTCATCATTTTGTACAATAGTCTAGATACTTCCGATTCTCTGTCATGATTTTTCAATAACTCTTTTCTTTGCTGTATTCGCTGACTCTTTGCTGTTTTATTTCTAAAAACTAAATTCCCACTTTTGAAAGTCCATCTGTTCTTGTTTAAAATATGACTACCCATTTAATGTACTGTCCTTCTTTATTTCTTCTTTTGTAATTAATTATTTGAAGCAAAGGTCAACAAACTGTTTCTGTGAAGGCCCAGAGAGTAAGTCCATTAAGCTTTGCAGAGCAGGGGTTTCTGTCACAGCTCTTTGACTCTGCATTGTACTGCAAAAAGCAGATGTATGTACATGCAACATGTGAGCAAACCTGGCACGACTGTGATCCAGCAAAACTTTGTTTAGGTAAACCGGCATTGGGTTAGGAGTGGCTCATGAGCTGTAATTTGCTGACCTCTGATTCAAAGTATGTTCTGCATAATCATGATCAAGCCGTCCTCTTGTCTCATAGAATAGTCATTCTTCTGTTTATTGTATTAATGACTGTCCCCTTATGGTGAGTATTTTCTGATTTGTGATATTTTTGAGTTATGAACTCTATATGCATCCTATCATTGGATACCATTGTGCCTTGACTTCTGACTTTGCAGCTCACATTTTTATCAAGGTTGTTTTTTCGAATTGCCCTCAGAAATGTCTGAAATGTTCCTAAATACTTCAGTTGACTGCGTGAAACATGGTGGACACATGGCTACTGTGGCTAGCACTATGTCTACTAAAGTCGATGACAGTGAACTGTGGGTAGTGTCAGGGTGGATTGCTTGCCAATAATAAATGACATCCTGGATTTGATTTCCAACTCTGCAAAAAAAAAAAAGGAAAGTAAAATTATAAGCCTTGTTTTTATAGTTATCATTGATCTTAATTCTCATAGAACTTACATAAATCGCAGCGATTGCTTTTCATAGAAGTTTTTGAAAACTCAGGACTAGTTAGAGGCACATCATTAAAATGCTTCTTTTTTGGGACATAGTGCTACTTTAAATTAAAAAGCGGTGACTATTGAGTGAAATATATATCTCCTAGAAAGTAAAACTATGGACAGACAAAACCATATTGAAAGAACTTTGTGGATTTCTCCTCTGAAATACTTTTCAAGGGCAAGAGTTAAGTATTTTTAAAATATATGTTCAGTATATACATATTTTTGTACATGTGTGTTTTTCTCAATCTGTAGTAAATTCATACCTCTTGCTTGTTCATTACAGGGCACTTGAAATGGACCAAAGCTGAGGACATTGACATAGAAACCCCAGGATCTATTCTCGTCAACACTAACTTGAGGGCATTAATAAATAAACACACGTTTGCTTCCTTACCTCAGCATTTTCAGCAATACCTCCTGCTGCTGCTTCCAGAGGTGGACAGGCAGGTAAGTGGAAGTTTTAGACATTGGGTGTCAGTCACTAGTTATAGAGTGGCAGAATTTTCCTTTTTTTAAATGAAAGATGACTGACATCTGGATAGGCTGTTTTATAAGAATATAGCACATTTGTTAAATTTATGTTCATATATTTATTGCTATCCATGGCTTATTTAATCTGCCAAAAGAGAACCATTCTTTATTCTCTATAGTGAGCCAATTCAAATTTTAAAATAAGGTACATTGTGGAAGAGTGAAAACTCTAGACCTACCCACACGGGGAAGGGAAAGAAATCAAACATTCTTCTATCAAATAAATCTTTGAAGTAGTTGCTCCTTTGCCTGGAGGGAATATTGAAATTCAGTAATAAAAAGCTAGGGTTTCTAAGAAATTATGTAAATGTTTTTATTCTCAACTCTTTCCAAAAGGCACTAAAGATTTGTTTGCATTTGCTGAGAGTTCATCCACATGAATATGATTGCTTATAAATAATCACCTTTTATCTTTCTTCTTCGTCTAACTGGAAATGCTTTAAATGTAGTTTTGAAAAGCTTCTAAAATAAGGAAATACAAATATAGACTCATAATAGCAGGCATCAATCATCTCCAAAGCTGTTTCCTGGGGAAAGAAAAGGAAATTTTTCTTTTCGTCACATAAACTTTTATTATATTTTACAGAAATTACTAAATAATATATTGGAAACATTCTTCTGTGATTTTTATCTCAACAAGTTCTGACACTATAGATTGTTTTCAATTGATAGACTTAATTAATATATGTATATTTATGAACTTGTAGTTTGAATTGATGTATACATCCGTGAATTGAAATGGGCAAGGCTGAATAAATATTTATGTCTTACTCTGAATAAATTTTCATAGCTTATTAGATTCAATTTTCTGCTAATCTGTCTTTTTCATATGTGCTTCAATACGATAAACGTTTGTTACAATTCCTATGTATTTTTTGGTGGTGTGATTATTGTTCATATTTAGAAAGAGATAATTTTGGCTTCAGATCTATTTTCATTTGACTGGGAGTTTGCATTCATTCAGTAAGAGTTCACATTTACAGTAAATATGACATTTTAGATGCTTTGGGATAATCTAAAGGCAATAAGTGGTTAATGAATTGCTCTGGGTTAAATGATTACTTGGATACGTATATTGTTTGTAAATAACCAAAATATGAAGTAGAAGCAGGTAAGTTTAGAGGAAAAAATAAAACTTAAATTGTACTTTTGTATGCAAAGGAAAAAATCAGAGACAGACTTAAGATCCCTGAATTCAGTTTCGGTAGAATTTAAACTGAATAGATGGGGAAATGCCAAGAAAGAGGCCCAAAGATACAAAGGCTAGTGTGGTGGGGTCCGTGTTGCAGGAGGAACAGCTCAAATGAATCTGGAAAGACATTGAAAATAGATTTCGGAAGACTCCTTGAATAGGAAGGTAAAGAGTCTGAACAGTGTTTCTCGGTGTCTGCAATACAGTCACTGGGGGCTTTGAGCAAAGCAGTAGCGTAATGTGATCATTGCTTTTTAGGGAAAGCTTTCTGTCAGTGCTGAAAGGGAATGGTAGGGGTGAGAAACATCAAAGTGGAGAGAATAGTTAATGCTATTTGTTCCCAAAAGTGGCATAATAAGGGCTTTAGGGAGATAGCATTGAACTTCAATCAACAGGAGGAAGGAAATGCTATCCTTCTCCTCCTACTCCTCCTCTGTCTCTCCTCCTCTTCCCATGATGGTGCCGTTTTATATTGTATCACCTCACCTTCTAAGCAAGAAAAAGGGAGAGGCCACTGATGACTCTGGGCATAAGCTGTTGGACTTAGAGTGGAGCTCACGGGTCAAGGAAAACTTTGGCAGAGGACTGACTGATTAGCTTATTCAGCTGTTTCTTCTATTGCAACAAAAGTATGGCTGGTCTTATTTACAATTCCGTCTTCAGCTCCTGGAGTAAGGTTGGGCATATACACGGTACTCAATAAATATTTTTGGAATGAGGAAATGACAGATCACCCTGGGTTTACCTGAGGATTCATTGACCCAGCAGGCCAGAGTCTAAACCTAATATTTTATTCAAGCTGCAGCAGTTTCTGTACTGTTTTATTTTCCCTAGGAAGCATAAGAAATATATACAAATAAGGCTTGATTCTTATTCTCAACTAACATTTAGTCTCTTGGGAAGTTATTTATTTATTCGAAAAGTATTTACAGAGCACATATGGAAAGCTGTCTGCTCTGCCGATACAGACGATGAGGAGAAATCTAATACACATTGCTCACTCCTAGAAAGGAAGCTTAGTACCTGGATAGGTCTACACCACATTTCGTGTAACCTGAGAAAACCACATAAGTAGCAAAACAGAAATATAAAGAAAGTCCACTGTAGGCACAAGTGATGAAAAATTTAACATGGATGTAGTATTAGAAAAGATTATTCTGGTGAGAGTTTATTTAAATTGAACCTTAAAGAAGCAGTAGATATTTCTAAAATTGAGCTAAAAGAAAGGTATGGCACTTACAAAGACTTATTTGTCGTATGTTCCAGTAGCTTCCATGGTTTCATAGAACTGGAATAGGTACAGAACAGAAAATATCGGCGTCCTCTGCCAAAAGAACTGTGGTCTGCAGCTTGGCTGAGCTGGTTGCAGGCTAAGCCATTTGTACTTTTTTTTCTGAAACTGATGGGCACGACCAACCTTGTGGATCAGGCGAGGAAAGAGAGGTGCAGTGGGTAAACAAAATGCAACTGCCATTTTCTCAGAGGTGACCCTAGGCCTGTGATGGATCTGACAGGCAGAAAGATAAAGCAGGATGAGACAGGGGAAGACACAATTGCAGTAGTTGAGATAAGAGATGAGCATCTGACCTTGGGCGTTGACCTGGGGACCAAAAGCATGAATTCCAGACATAATTTCACCCCGAGTGAATAGGAATCAGTGACAGATTGCCTGGGAGGTGGGACAGTCTGCAGTACAGAAAGAAGCTGAAGATTTTATCTTGAGTGATTTGAAGAAAATAGAGAAGCTCCTTGGCCTGTGCACTTTTGAAGGAAGGAAACTTAAAGCTCACTTTCACTCCTCATATTAATCCACTTTCCCGGTGCTGAGATGAAATGTCTGAAATTTACACTCGTTCACAGTTTCACAGGGGTTAGTTCGTGGTCAGCTGGCTTCTAGGCAGTGGTATCATGGCAGAGTTCAGGAGAACACAGCTGCTCATTTCGTGGCACCTGGGAAACAGAGCACAAGGGGAGGGTGCCAGCAAGCGAGAGATCCTGCCCTGTGTCCCACGTTGTGAAATTTGTCCCCACCCCCTAATAGCACATTCGGCCGTGAGCATCCATGAATGAAGGTAGTTGGGCCATGGGCGGATCGTCTCTCCAGGAGACGGCCACTTTGACAGACTAACTGCTGTGCCTCTCCTGTCCCTCCCTTTTTTCTCCCCCTCCCTGTGAACTCCCGGAAAGTGATAGATAACTCAACAATGCAGCGAGCTACCTCACCTGTTGCTGCCTCAGTTTGGCTTAGGCAGAGAAACCCAGATTCCTGGGGCAGAATGAGTAGAGAAGGCATGGACATGGGGATCGGAGTAGAGTTACTTGAACTAACGGAAGGCCTTGCAGTTGTGCAAGTATTCAGATGTTTCATTTGTGTGCAGGCTTCTTTTTAGAACACGCAAGTGCCAGCTTTCTTGTTTCTCTCTTCGAACACTCCAGTTTATGCCTCCTACCTCGCCCGAAGCTGTCCTGTGGGGCCTCGCCTGTGGCTCCTGTGAAGTGGCCTTATTTCTGTTGCTGTACCTGGAACTTTGGGGAAGTGAAGTTTCCCATTTATCTTACCAGTGCTAATTCTCTTAATCCAAACTCTCTGGATATTTGTGGTTTAATTTTTTTAACTTAACATTTTTTTCATAAGCACGCGAATTCCAAATTCTGTATCACGTTAGAACTATGGAGTTTGGGGAATTAGTGAGCATCTATGTCCATCCCTTTTTCAGATGTTGACCCCTTTCCTATCTGACCACTGCCTCTTTTTCTACCCGACCATTCATGTTGGGGCCTTTTTATGTAATTATTTTTGTGGTTTTCATAAGAGCGACACCAATCTATAGTCAGTCTTTTGTGCTTGGTCCATATTACTGACCATTATTGACTCGAGGTGGCTCCATTTTCATTCAAACGCTTTACATCTGTCCTTCTTTATGGCTGCGTAGTGTTCCAATGCGTATTGTTACCACGTCTTCTTTAACCATTCCTGTATGGATGGGCAGGTAGCTTGTTTCTAGGATTTGGCTGTTATGAATTGTGCTTTTGTAAGCATGGATATCCATGTGTCTTTTTGGTGTGTTGACTTTATTTCTTTTGGGAACATGCCCAGTAGAGCAGTAACTACATCAAATGGAATTTCCATTCTCAGCTTTCTAAGGAACCCCCAGATTGGTTTCCATGATGGTTGTACCAGATTACATTCCCATCTGCAGTGGAGTAGAGTCCTTTTTTTCCATAACCCTTCCAACAATTATTGTTTTTTGAGTCAAAATACCTACTGTGTTTTTCACAGAACTAGAAAAAACAACCTTAAAATTTATATGGAACCAGAAGAGACCTAACAAGGGCAAAACTGGGAGAATCACATCCCCAGACTTCAAAAAATACTACTAAACAACAGTGATTAAATCTACGTGGTGCTGACAGGCAAGAGTTACCAGTGGAGTAGAACTGAGGATACTGAAACAAACCCGAGCATGCTTAGTCACCTGATCTTTGACAAAGGGGCCACAACAACCCACTGGAGAAAAGACAGCATCTTCAACAAATGGTGCTGGGAACACTGGATCCCCACACGCAGGAGAAAGAAAGTAGACCCGTCATGTTTTCACACACTAAAATCAGATCAAAGTGGTAAAGACCTGGGGTAGATTACCGCAGAAGCAGCAAGACCTATGGCCTCTTGAGTTATTTGCAATTCAGAAAAAATCGTAAACTCTTAGAATATAGCAAGGTAGAGTTGACAACATTCTCAGCTGATGAGTCAGTCTTCCTTCCATCCAATACACTATGATTTTAGGA
Organism: Ctenodactylus gundi; assembly: GCA_004027205.1. NCBI lineage: Eukaryota > Metazoa > Chordata > Mammalia > Rodentia > Ctenodactylidae > Ctenodactylus > Ctenodactylus gundi. Next base: position 636,909 of record PVKB01000231.1, read on the forward strand.
TATTATTGCACAAATAAGAATATTCTTTTATCCAAACAACCTGTTAAAAACAGAAAATTAAAAAAATACTGATTGCCACTTAAACCATAGCCTTACTCAATTTTAGCCTGCTTATCCAGAAATATGCCTTTTAGCAACAAGATCCTCTCCTGATCTGTCATTGTCCTGGGTTGTCTTGTCATTGACCTTTTCCTTGTGAATTCCTCTTTAGTCTACCCTTGATTTTTCATGTTCTTGAGAGCTTATAATTTATAAGACCATTTCAACATGTATGATGTTTGCATGTGATGTCCAGGTCAGGTTACGTACTGAAATTGCCTTCACAATTTGGTTTTTTCCAAACCGTGATGCTGTTTCCTCATCTTCTTGAACGTATGTTAACCGTTGTCAGTGTGACCTTACTTCTTCCCTGTTTTCAGTTAAATAGTGTATTGTGAGGGATTTTTTTTAACTGTCAATATCTTGTTCCTCTTCAGGTTCCCCATGTATTAACTTCTTCTCTCTGCATGGCTTTATTATTTCCTGTTTTGTAATAGATTATTTAAATTATTCCAGATTTTGTCATTGTAGCCCAGTCAAGCTACCTTCTTAGTCCTCTGACGTGTCTCAGTTAGTCTTTGATGGCTTCCTTCTTTTGAAGCCACATCAGGGTGCTCTGTTCTCATTTTGCACATTATTGATGCCAGCATGGGAATAGACTGTGTCCAAGAAGGCTTGAGTCCTTCTGGTCGCAGACAGAATTTAGAAATTGTGATCTCATCAAAAATGTGCTGTTTGCTGTTGCACTCTTGTGGCCCCCAGGTCTGGGGCAGATTGAAGAAATGTATTTATGTGTTTGTTTTGTTTGAATACAGACTGTAGGACAGTAACATTGTTTCTTCTACCCTGTTTTTGTGACACTTAGTAATTGCTCAGTAAATGCTTTCTGAATGAATGAATTAATGTGAGCTGAAAAAAATTACTTCAGAACTCTAGTTTAAACAGGAGAACTATAGCCAAAGGACATTATAGAATGAAAAGAATGACCTAACTCACGAACCATTATGACTGTCCTTGGTTCACAGGAGCCTGTCATATCACTACCCTCATGACCTTTTCTCTGTGAGAATGTAATCCTCTGTTCGTTCTACATATAAACGTATGAGACTTTTTGGTCTAAACATAAATCTTTTTTTTTTTTACCTCATTTAACCTTAATTGCCTCTTCATAAGGCCTTTTTCCTAATAGAGTCACTTTGTGATTAAGACTTGAACTTGTAGACTTAGGGCACAGAATTAGTCCATAAAGACATTTTGGAAATATAATAAAATCACGAGGGCTTGATGATTCGATTTTGAAGAAAAGGAAACATTGAACAAATGCTTCCAGAATTGCTTTTTATACATTTGAGAATAGAAAACAGTGATAAATTTTCATAACTAGAGTTGACTTAAGCAGCTTTTGCTATGAATAGTGAAGCAGTTAATGAAAGAAATTAAAAATAGAAAAGACTTGATTTATTGACAAATGATTCGGAATTGAAGAGGAGGAACATGTTATGTTAGAAAAGAAGTTTGTTTAAGATAAAAGAGTGGTTAGGGAGTAATTTCTGAAATCAGAAGGATGCAAGAAAGGAGGGAAGACATAAGTATGAAGAGTCAAGAACAAAGTACGATGTTCATATGGGTGATGTGTTTTCTCAGAGGATGAGGCTGGGAGGCTCGGGAGAGTGAAGGCTGTGGGAGGGAGTGTGCTGGAGGACCGTAGGGATTCCTCTTGGTGACAAAAGTGGTTGCTGAGCAGCACTAAGGACCCAGGTGAGGTTAGATGATAGTAGACACAGCTGGTCTACCTGTATGGTTTTCACCATGGCAATGCTAAATATTTGTGCATTTTTCTTGGTAACATGTGGTACAGGCTCAATTTTGCAAAGGTCAGAGATTGGCAAAGCCGAAATTAAAAGAGGAAAGGAATTTTGAGGGTCTTGTGAGAGGCTTGCTAGAGTAGTTGGTTATAGGGTTCAAATTAAATAGGAAGGGAGTATAATAAAGTCAGTGGGCTGGGCTGGGTAGAGTTTCAGGGAGTAAGAAATGCGGGATAGAAGGGAGCCAGCTATGTGGTTGAAGGGAGAGTTATGTAGTCTCAACCTAACACACATTAAGTTTAGATAAACACATAGGTCAAAATTCCTCTGTTTAGCCTATGGATTTTGATTCAAAAACCAAAAGGAAATAAATGAAAGGCTTAGAGTAGCATTGGTCACAACAGGTAGAATTACACGAGGCATGCATTCCCTGCTCACACGGGAGTGGTGGCTCAATAAATTCAGTATTTGGATTGTAGCCAGATATCCCTTTGTGTATAGCTTTATGCAAAATGTGCTGGAGAATTTTTAGAACCTCTTGAGTATGCATAGCAGATCATCCTTTCTTTAAGAATTTGTACTTTATAAACTGTGTCTACATAAAGCCATTTTGTGACCTTTTAAAAATATATGGCAGCTGGTGGAATAAATGTCAACTGAAGTGGAATCATATTTAGTTTTTTATTACGCTTTCTCATTGAACCTCGCTGATGACTAGGTCGCTGCCACTCCACTTATCAGCATCATTTCTGAGTGATGTTCTTACCTACCATCCCCAGAGCATCAGGACTAACGGGGCTGTCTGCACTTACATGTCTGACCAACCCCCAGTGGCTTCTAAATAAATGATGTCCAAAGGTAATTGTGGCGTTTCAATCCATTCCTGCTAATCTCCCAATTTTGTTCTGCATTCATATCTCTGTATCTGTGGTCTGTCAAATGGCTAGGCACTGACGGATATCTGCTGGGGAGCCTCCTTAAAATCCTATCTGGCTTTGTGCTCCTCAAGTTATGTACTCGCTGGCAATAATGCACATAATTTTAACTGTGGAGAATGTCATTAAATGAAAATGGAACATTTACACAGTCCCTTTTGCAGAGAATTTCGGGCTAGGAAAATGAATGTGTATGTCAGACATTTACAGCACAGGGGAATATGATTTATTGATTTCTGATGGCTCTGTTGCCATCAGTGTATATATTTAAAGAAGCCTTTATAAATGCAAATGAGAAATGGCTTTCCATCTTTCCCTCCTTGGAAATAGCTCATACATTTTCAATAACTCAGGTTCCTCTTAGAGATTGCCCTATGTACTGTATATATTGATTTAAAAATTATACTGTTATTTTATTCTGCAAATAGCGTATATAATGAAATGTCAATTTACCTAAAAGACTATAAAATTCAAATGTATTAAAGATATAAAAAATACCAGTATCTTAAGCCTTTAGGTAAAAGTAAGTGTGTACTTGAAGCGTAATTATTTTAATGGAACTGACACTTTGGCTTTTTCTTTTCCTCTGAAAGCGTATCTTAAAGTACTTACGAAATCCATTATCCTTCTTGCCTAAGTCACTTACTGGTGACAGTAAATCATACCTAGCCAAAGATAACCTTACAGAGCATGCTTGGCTATTTTCATTCTCCTCATTTGGCTGTTTAGAGGAGATTATATGTAATATGTATGTATATATTCATATGTAGGCAATTAATAACATGGAAATCATGGGGGGAACTGATTCCGTCAGATATTACTTCTTAGCTAACTCAGGTTAACACAGTCCTATTTATTAGCATCTCTTTCAACGTCTGTCAAAAAATAGATAGATTAGTTTGAATGGGCCATCTAACAAAGAGCTTAATTTAGTCCTATGTCAGTGGTTAATTGATAAACATAAACTCACTCAACCTTCAGGCTGTACCACTTTGTGCACTATTCCAATTTCTGCCACTTTTTAACATCCCAAAAAGATGTCTTTAACCATGTCTGATCCATATTTACACTAGCATATTGCACAAATAAATAATATTGCCATGTAATAGTTACATAATTATCCTTTCATTATCAAATTCATTTAAATGTATATATGTTTAAAGCGGCACGGATACTTGCTGTGGTTGCTAAGACTTAGCAGATTCTTTTAATAAATGTTTATTTGCATTATGCCAGTCGGACAAATTCAGAGACCAAGAATGGTTATGTCTTTAAGCTTTTCACCATTCTGATTGTTTTGCTGAGGAGGAGGGCCACAGAACTCCTCACACCACCAGTCTGTAAGTGGAACTTGCTTGCCTTTAGAGATTTTTTTTTTCTAACATTTATATTTGGTGACAAATACTGGTTTCATTCTTTTTTCCTGTCAGGAAGATTACCAAGTATGTCAAGCCATTTATTAAATAAATTACTTTTTTCCCAAAAGTGATGTATTAATAATGCATGCATATTTCAATAGATTGTAATGCAAGTATTCAATAGCTATTTTTGAATGAAATTCAGGTTAACGTTTTATTTCTCTGTAAAAGATTAAAAAAAGACCTGTTCTATATTTTCCTTGTCATCTTAGATTACATTCCGCATTCATACTTCAAAGTTGCAGTTTTGCTAAGCTTTTTTGTATTACAGAATACTCCAGAGAGGAATGAAGTACAGATTATCTGAAAACAACACAGGAAATGTAACTGTTTCTAGTATAAATACCTACATTAATGCAGTACTAGTTTAAAGATTTTTTTTTCCTCAAAGAAGAACATTTGTTTTGATTGTATCATTTATTTACCATAATTTTGAGTTTGTTTATACTTCTTTGGAGAATGGGATAATTATATTCGATTTTTTGAGTGCTTGCTGTAAAATTGTATTTTGCCACTCAGAGGTTTGTAATACACTTTTCTTATAATGTCCTGTCTGCTACTTGTGGAGCCAATTTCTAGGTGTCCTGTTGTTTTTTTGATAGGCAGTAGTGATAAAATTACTGAGTAGTACAGTGCCTGTGCCCAGAACAGGGGAGAGATGTGTGATTATAGGAAACGGTGTGTTGAGTTAGGAGACAAAAGCGTACCGCTGATGGGTGGGTCAGCGATGTTAATGATGCTGAGAACATGGCTTTCATACTTACAGTAAATTTTCATTGGGCTTTGAGAGATTTGATTCTATTCATTTGTATTTTAGTATCAATAGTTTGATTCTTTAAATATGATATTTTGTGTACCACAAGTATGATAGAATAAAAAGTGAGCAAGAGGAAGAAAAGATGTGTTGATGGGGGTTGAGGAAGTGATTCGAGTGACTCATGGTCCCTGCGTTCTTTCCTCTCTTCAGATAGTTTCTAGAATGTAACTTTCCGTGCTCTGTGTTCTCATGTAAATTCTTCTCCTAAGGTTTGATTTGTTCATAAATTCTGTTGAAAGGAAAGAAAAGAATAATAGGAAAAAATCTCTTAAGCAGGTTCTAATAAGCTACTTTTGATACTGAGATATATTATGTGATACATTCAATGACTTAGATATAGATAGAATGCATCTTAGCATATCAGCATACATTTGCTTTGTAAACATGCAGAATGCTTTTGTTTTCAGATATTTTAAAATATGCTTACAACATGTTTATATGATGTGAGACAGAATAGCAACAAACAGGGCATATGCCTGAAATTCCAGTAAATTGGCAGTCTGAAGTTGGACGATCAGAATTCAAGTCCAACCCCGGCCATTTAGGAACTTGGTGAGACCCTGTCATAAAATATTATTTTTAAGAAGGCTGAGGATGTACCTCAGTTGGAAGACTCTGGGCTTGAACTTGCACTGAAAGAAAAAATATGATAAAAATTAAGCTAACTTCATTGTGTTTTTTGTGTGTGTTATGGATATGTTTATTTGGGAAAGAAAAATACTGATATATAAAGTTTATACGGACCCATTTCTATAACTTGAAAATATGCCTTTTCTTTGAGACAGAGTCTAGCTCTACAGTCCAAGCAGATAGTGAACTCACTATTTAGACTAGGTTGGCTTCGGACTCATGGAAATCCTCCTGCCTCAGCCTCTAGTGCTGAGATTATAGGTGTGCATCACCACATCCAGGTTTTTTATGAGATGCTGGAGGATCAAACCCCAGACCTTACACATGCTTAGCAAGCACTTTAACCACTACACAATGCCCTCAGTCCACTGTGAGCTTTTAGTACACATGAAAAGAGCAATTTTACACAGCATAATACATTTTGAACTCTATATATTTCTTTAACATATGCCAAACTGCAGAGAAATACAGAGAACTGTTAGAAGAAATATTTTATAAAAACTAATTCCCAAATTGGTATCTAGATTGCCAGCCAACATATTTTATAGAAAAGGTCGTCTTTTCCCTTGTGGCAATGTACTGTCACTTGAGTGGAAAGGGAAATAAAAATAATCAAGGTGTGATATGTACATAAACCAGTTCCCCAAGATGATTGTGGGTATTACACACCACAAGCATGTCATCATGAAGAACTGACCAGCTATACACACACCATGCGTTCGCATGCGTTTTCATCTGTCTTTAAACGGAGGGTGTGTGCCTAGTTAAGGCAGATCTCTACCTTTCTTTTTCCTTGGCTATTAGTAACTCTGTATGTTTATAGAAAATTTGAAATAATAATGTCAATTATTATAAAAGTTTATCGATTTTCCTAGGAATCCATCTAACATATTGGATTTAATATATCTCACCATTCATTACTTTTGTAGATATTAATACATTCTCATTGATTGAGAGAAAAACGGAGACCTTCACAGCATTCAGTTGCCTTGGCTTTGTGTGTGGGGATGGGGTGTGGGTGCGCGTCATTACGATGCTGGGCACGGGACCCAGAGCTAGACAAGCACTCGGCTGTGGGGCTGTATCTCCTACCCAACCCTGATCTGTCCGACTCACAGATAGAACTTACTTTTCCATTTAATTGGTTTTATTAGGTTTTCCCCAGTAACATGTTATAGTTTTCATAAGAAAAGTCTAGTACATCTTTTAATAGATTAAGTTTTATATATTTGCTGATTTTTAAATGCTCTTACATTATTTTCTAGTTTTTTTACACAGAAATCAATTTTTAAATATTGTATTTTTCAGTGAATCTGCTAATTATTAATTCTATGTTCGGACAGGAGATCCTCTTATTATATGATGTTATCTATGATAGTTATGTTTTTATTTATTTTTAAATACTGTGTATTTCTTGCTGAATTCCACTGGAAGATGTCTTTGGTACAGTGTTGAGCAGGAGTGCTACCTAAAATCCATTTCAGGTTTTTAAACTTGAGGTTCAAGACTTGGCTCTGCCTCCTTTGTGCATGGTGCTTAAAACAGGTTTCATTTGTAGACTTTTACTTTACCGTATTAAACAGTTTTATTCTATACCTAGTCTTCTAAATTTTAAACAGAAATGGAACATTCTATATCTATTAAGATAAATGATTAGTTGCTTTATATTAAATGAGAGAATGAAACTTAAACACACAGGCACATATGAATACAACTTGCTAATATTTTGTTTAAGATCGTTGCATGTTTGATAGAAGGGGGATCAATCTCTAAAATTCTTAGAATGCCCTTAACAGATCTTGGCAATAAAAGTAATGTTGTCATCTTGAAATCTGGTGAAGAAAATTGTTGATTCACAATTTGTATAATATTTATTTATATATCACTATAAAATGCTAAAAAAGCTTACCTGTCACTATCAAGTCATAGAGAGTTCTGGAAAACTTGATTATAGGTTAAATATCTTTAGTAGTGTTAGGACTCTGATATCTTTTCAACTTCATTTTATAGATTATTTATGGAAATTGAAAGAGTTAATAGCTCTATTGATGTATAATTGGCCTAAAATAAACAACAAAATTTGAAAACTGTATGGGTCAATGCACTTTAATTCAGAAATACTATCATTGGAGGCATCCGTTCGATCAAGATAGTGAGCACATCAGCCACCCAAAGAATTCCCTCGTACCGTTCTGACATCGGTACGATATTATCTTCCAGTCTGTAAGCATTGTGTGATCTCCTCCTGTCACCTGCTTGTGTCATCTTCATTTTTGTCTTCACCACTTTAAAGGTTTTGATGTACAGCAAGTTTCCCAACTTCAGCACCTATGATGTCCATTTAGAGCGGACAGCTCCTCGCGAGGGCGGGTGTGGGCAGGCTGTGCTGTGTGTCAGGGATCTGCACTGACATACCTGGCCTTTGCCTCTTAGGCTCATAGGTGTCAGTAGCATCTCTACCTACAGGTGTAACAATCAAGAACATTCTCTAGACATTGTCAAGTAGCTACCATGGGAACTAATTCCAAGGCTAAGAAGTTGGGAACCACTAGCTTAGAGATAGCACGTATTCTTCATAGAAATTTGTGTATTTGACGATATATCTTATATCCATCAGAAGATGAATGGGTAAAAAAAGATGTGGTATATGTATGTAATGGAGTACTACCGTGCCATAAGAAAGATACATTTGAGACCGTTATGCTTGGTGAAATAAAACAGATGCAGAAGTTTAAATATGTCATTGTTTATCTAATATGAGAATACCAAACCCTAAAAAGTATTTTATACTATTACATATAGTGACTTTCTAAAATTTATTTTCTCTTTGGTACTGGCATTTAAAAATGAATATTTTTTAAACAATCAACTACATTATGATTCAATAATTAATAAAATATACCTGTTTCATTATTTTCAGTATGGGGAATCAAGCCCAGGGTGTTTAAAATGAGCTACATCTCAGCTCTTATTTATTTATTTATTTATTTATTTATTTATTTATTGACTGGTCTTTAGACAAGATCTAGCTAAGTCTTTTTCGCCTAGGCTGGACTCAAGCTTGTGATACTCCCGCCTCAGCTCCTCAGAATACTGAAATCACCAGTGCTGCCGTGCCCAGCAAAATTTATTTGCTTGTTAACGCTAATAATATTGCACCAGTTCTGTGGAAAAATATGTGAACTGACTTTTTAAAAAAACATGACTCCCAAATGGCTGGTAAATCTATGATAAGTTGTTGTTATACATTAGTCATCAGGTCAACATGAATGCAGTTACATATCCTATCCCGGAGGAAAGCTGGCAATACAAACACACATAAGAAACACGTATAAACAAAGGCAGGTAGTGGTGAGATAGTGAAGGGAACTGAGCTCTCGGGTTACTGAGGACAGACAACTACTTTTGAAAAATAATTCAGTAATATTTACTAAAGTTGACCCAGAATTTAAAATCCTCTGTGTATGTCCTATGAACATCATGAGTAAATTTACTAGAAGACATGAGTAAAACTGTTACAGCCATCTTAGTCAGCATAGCCAAAATCTGGAAGCTCCGAAAGTGCTCATGAATAGCAAAGCAGGTGTATGCATCTTCCCGTGTGTGGCTTTACCACAGTGAGAGTGGATTAAGTATGTCTCTATGTAGCAGTACTGATAAGTGTCACAAACGTGTAATATGTATTTAACATGAAAGTACATGTACAGTATACTTCTGTTTTATAATGGCCCATAACGAAACAAAAGTTCTGGTTTTAGACCCCCCTTTCTAATTAGTACCTAGGAGTGAGCATTTCTGTGTGCTGCTGATGTTTTGTTTCTTAGTATTTTATTAATCTGGTTTCTTAATCTGTTAAATCACTGTTAAATTGTTATAAACTAGGAGTGTCTCTTGGTGGTAGAATGGTTTGCCTAGTATGTGCAAGATTCACCGCACATACACACACATGTGCACACACACATATACACCGTGCACACACACAGCTCAAGTGTATCTATATCCAGATGCGTCATACACACACTGGCAAATATAGAATAATTATATTCTTCTAATTCCTCTCAGCAGCGGGGAGTCTGTTCTTTTAGACGGGCACCTCCAGTTAGGCTGCTTCTCCTTTTCACCGCTGCTTCACAATCACTTGCATCCCCTCTCTACCACTAACTCTTGACAAGAGGCATTAGTAAGTCTGACTTAATATGAGTCATAGCCGTTGATGTAGGCAAGTGCATCGTCTCTCTCCCCTTGTACCTTGCTTCATTGTCCCTTCGACAGTGATTATCGATAGATTTGGTTTAGGAAGTTGCGACCACACAGTGTCTTGACTAAAAAGAACTGTCCATGATGGATTTTTAGATTTGAAATTTCTCTTTTTGTTGAGCGGTGTCCACGGGGAGAAGAATGTTGTAAGCCCCACACATGGAATGGTAGACCGTTCCACTTTATTTTCATAAACATGTGTATCTCCAGTCATGCTTTGATACGGGGTTGAAGTCAACCCGTACAAATATCTTTAAACTTTTCTGCTTATCTTGATTTCCCAGTCTAAAATTCTCTACTTCTTTAGGTACAGATCGGTTAAAGCTTAGATTTCACATTTTCTTTTTCATACATGAGAAAAATGTATTCACCAGAGTACAGTCTTTTATCATATAGTTCAAATGCATGAATTTTCACTTTACCTGAGTATATATCACATTTATCTTATTTTTACTGGAAATTTTATTACTGGGGTTTGTTTTCAGTAAAAAGAATTACAAAGCCCTTATTTGATATTTAAAATTTTGTGATTAAAACAAATTTTATGCAAAATGCTGATAATTTTATGGATATATTTTTCTAAATTTGTTTTTAAATGCCTGTTTTATTTGGTTTAAGTAGAGTTCTAAATATTTTCTACTTGGCTTTCAGTGTTTCTAACCCAACAGAACAGATGCATCATTTTAGGATTGATGTAAATAGCATGGTTTTTCTTGAGTTAATTTCGGAATAAGCTGAATTAGATCTTATTTTATAAGATGTTTGTATTTGTTTTGTTGCCATGATTTCAATATTCCTTTGGGGGATGCAGGTTATTTTTTGTTTCTAACGTCCATGGAATTCACATTTTATTCTTCCTCTCTATTTTGCCTTTCTATGCTGATTTCAGAAGCATTTTCTCACTTTATTTATTTATTTTTTAATTTTCTAGCGTATGTGTAAAACTTCCTTTCAGAATATACCTTTTTCCCAAATTCAGTTGGGCTTCTGCCCCCCCCTTCCCCCCCCCCACCCCATGTTCACAATATTTATGCTGGTTGAATTTTATTTCCTGTTCATTAGATTAAAAACCATATCAAGGATAATCTGAATTTCCAAATAACTTAATCATTCACTTGTCAGTATATGGTTGTTATTTAATTAAATGGAAACATTTTTTTCAGTTATTATGGTAATGAATTGTGTCACTGGTAACTGATTTTTAAACAGCTTGAATTTAAAAAGCCATTCCTCCCTTTTATCATTTGAATAACATTAGATGGTTGACTTGATCGTTTGCACATAGATCCTATGTGTCCTGTGGGTGAGAGCATATGGCGGCATCAGACCGCTCTGGTCCCTCACGGGAGGGGACTGTGGTGGCCCTGGCAGGGCCAGGGCTGCATGTTACAGCAGTTGCTTCCCTATAAATTCCTCCCTGGGCTCAAACTACCTCATTTTGGAGCGAGTTTCTTATACATCATTCAGCAATACAAAACTTCTGTCAAAAAGATTAAAATTCTACACATCCCTGTTGCTGGAAGCAACAGCAACACATTCATAAAATATGCAGTCTTTATGATCTTCTGTTGTCATTGTATATGAAATTAATTAGTGCCGCATATCCCCTTTACTTTCTGGTTTGTAAACAATAGATTATTATTTAGGATTTATCATTGCTTGTTAACATGAGACAGAATTACAGGGAAAATGGATATTTTAGCAAAAAAATTAAGACTTGTTGGTGATTCGACATTGACTAGTATTTTACTAACACTGTCGTATTCTTTCAGTGGAATTTTTTCATAGTAGTTGAGCATAAAACATGATTTTGTCCCTTTTCTACCTCATATACTTATTGCAAGAAATACTGGCTTTTAAAATTCATCTTTTATTAATGACAGGAAGGGAATATAGATGATGGTGTTTAATGGTTTCTTCATTTAAGGGAGAATTGTATTACATTTTGAGATGCTAAATGGTTGTTGCTCCTGGTATTTACAGTGACACACTTAAATAAGCTTTGACGTTCATTAAGATTGCTTGCCTCCTGGCCTGGAAATAGAGATGAGATATGAAAGGATTTAGGTTACCGGGGAAGGAGCCAATCGTTTAATCATGTTTTGTATTTCAGGCTGCTCTCCTGTTTCACCTGTACATTATAATCCTGGCTGACAAAATGAGATTCCTGGGACTGCTGCTCCTCTCATGTTTATTTTTTTTTTTCTTTGCTGGTTTCCTATGAGACCTTCTGGCTACCCCAATTACCATAAAACATTTAGCTGAGGAGATAAGGAAAGAAATCAGGGATTCATGAAACTTGTGACGCTTTATACAGCATTCTGCCTGTGTGGGGATAGACTTGTGTGTGTATTTGCATTTGTTTCTTTGTTTCAAGGATGCCTTAGCTCAGGTACAGTCTGTGTTGCATGTAACACAGAACCCCGGAAGAAGTTGGCTTAGGTGTAGAAGCTCTTTTTTTTGTCACTTAAACATTCCACAAGATGGCACCAAGTCCGTAGTGCTTTAGAAGTGTTCCCCCCTGAGGGTGTCCGGTTTCTCCTGTCTTCTTGCTTCTGTTGTCAGGCGCTGGCCTCTGTATTCAGTGACTGAACAGAGCCCATCTGTGTTCTCGCAGGTGGAAGATGAGTGGGAGGGGCTCCAGAGCTCACAGAAGTAACGCACTGGCGAACCCCCTCCCCCCGGCGCCACCACCACCCATTTTTTCGTGTTCCTTTAGGAATGTACACATGCGGCCACAGCTAATTGCAACAGAGTGTGTGAGGTATCACTGTAATACTGCACAGATGCAGGTGAGAGATTGGAATGAAGTGGGGGATTGATACTGTGGGAGCTCAGCCTGCCTCCTTGTGGAGTTTTAATCCGTGGGCTTCATCAATTATTAAAACAGCATTGCAAACTGAACATATTTAAAGCCACTGCTGTAGAATAAAGAGTATCAGAAGCGGTAAGTTTGAAAATGTTTCATCAAGCAGACCATATGGCTTCCATATATATGTATTCTTAAAATAATTGTAATGTATTGTTATACATATATTTTTCTAATAATACAATAGATATTCAATATGATAAATAGCTAGAAGTTATGACTAAGCACCTCTGTGTGTTTGAGATGTCCCCGGTCCAGTGTGTGTACATAAAATGACTACGATTTCCAGAGCTGCAGCTAGAGCCACTATCCATGTCATAGAATATTATAAATGGGGTTAATTTCAGTGGCATCTTCCATAAACAGCTCTTGTAAATGTTCCAAATGTAACAAAACACAGTATTTTCTCAATATACAGGTAAGGTACATTCCTAGAAGGAAAATTAAGTGTACATTGTATAACTGTGTGGACAGTACAGGGCCTCTGCACCTCTCTCCTCCTTGCTGATGAAAGTCCAGGAATGTCACCTTAAATGTGAAAACTTCAAATTTGGGTGACTTTTTAAAGAAGATTCTCTCCAGATTGTTATCATTACCTTTTGGGTTTTCACTTCTTAGTGGGGACCAGATATTCATGCTTGCTTAATATATTGCATCCCAACAATGTCTGTCACATGTCACATGTGCCACGAAGGCTCAAATTACAAGCAGTGTAGACATGTCACAGGCTCATAGAGTCACGCTACTCCAGAGCTGAGTCTTCGAACTGTTACTTCTTTGGACCTAAACACTGTCACTTTTTAAAAAAATTTTGATCTACCTAGGTCATAGAATACTGGCACCGGATGACATATTAAAGATCCTCTGTTTCAGACTTAAGCAGAAGACTCATGAACTGAAGGCCGATCTTGGCTATGTACTTGGAGGCCAGCCTGGACAAAAACAAAAAGTCATCTATTTTGATTGCTTTCATATGATTAAAATAACTCGAGGGGTGCTATCTCTACAACAAGCTAAGGGTTGGTCTTATCTCTCCCATATTTCTTATAATCACCCCATGTATTCCACTCATTTCCACCAAGTCAGCTTTAAACCACCAGTCATTCTCTGAGCTAATGCTCTTCAAGACCCATGGCAAACATGTCCCTTGAGCCCGCTCTGTTCTCATGCCTGGTTATTTCAGTGTGACACAATAAATACAAGCCTTTTGTCCAGTGTTTGAAGACATTAAGTTACAATCTCTGGTTAGTAAAACTACCTATCTGGAAATACACTGAGAGCAGGTTTTTTTTTTTTTTTTTGAAGTGCATTAGAAGACTTCTAATTAGTAGAAGGCCCCTCACTCTTCACAACCTGCCTCCTTTGATCTCAGGACGGTGGACATAAGGTGAAGGGAAACCTCGTGTCATACTCCGTATATTTTCTCACTTTTTGGCTTCCCAGAGTGCCAGTGGGATCACACTGTGGGTCTGAATGCCATAGCCAGTTTGTGCATGTGTTCATAATAAGTGGTATGTCTTCATAACCTTGCTGGGACTTCCTAAGGTCTTGTTTTTTCATGAAATTTGTATGTCTTTTTGAGTAGTAGATTCTCTAAAACCTCACCCTGAAACCAATCGGTGTGTCCAGCTCCACTATACATTTACATTAATATTAAAAGCTCACAATACACCCAGGCATGGTTGCACATGCTTGTAATCTCAGCGTTTTGGAAGAGTGGAAAAGCAAAATCTCAAATTCATACCCAGCCTTGGTGGCCTAGAGATTTAGCAAGACTCTGTCTAAAAAATTAAAATTGAAAAAAGGGGCCGTGGGTGGGGCTGAAGATGTAGCTCAGTGTGAAGGCCCCGACTTGAATTCTTGGTATGGAAGAAAAGAAAAAAAAGCTGACGCTAGGCCTACACATTCTTCTCTGTATTATCTCTTTGCTTGTCAGTTTAACCTTTTCAATGTCATTTATAAAGTTGGCACAGTTAGCTCAGCCTTCTGTTATCCCTCAAGCCTTGGTAATTGGCAGGAAGGGTGATTTGCTGGAGGGAATAGGCCTAGGGCTGATTTGTAATTATTGAAAAACTCAATGTGATTGATATCTGAATGTGATCAGGAAGAGTTCTCCACTTTGTGTGACTAATGTTTTTAGTGAAGATCATCACTAGTGACACCAGTGACGCTGTTTCTATTTTTACCTTTAGTTTTAGGAAGAATAAAAATTTTAAATCAAATATATACAAGAAAACCCAAGGGTGACATTTTTTTTAACAATCTCTTCACTATTAAACAAGAAATTGTGTGTGTGTGTGTGTGTGTGTGTGTGTGTGTGTGTGTGTGTGATCCTGGGGATGGAGCCCAGGGTCTTCGCTCTCGTTTATATCCTCGTGCCATTTACTTGTGATTTTGAGTTAGGGGCTTATTAAACTGCTGAGTTGCCCGGAATGGGTGCCCACCTGTGATCTTCCTCATCTTCCCAAAGTGCTGAGATCACAGGCCTGCCCCACTGGGCCCCACTGAAATACATATTTTTTAAATGGAACTTTAGAGATACAAGTAAACAGACAAATGACAGGTAGGAAAGAAAAATGGTCTAGAATATGGTCATTGTATCAGAAAGGCCCTGAGAAAGTATCCTGTATTTGATCATAACTTAGATCAGAATCTCAGAAGAGTAAAACAAAAGACAAACACATAGTAAATACTATAGATCAAAAGATTGGTTTCTCTTTCTGCCTCTCTCTCTCTCTCTCTCTCTCTCTCTCTCTCTCTCTCTCTCTCTCTCTCTCTCCCAAATCATTAGTTCATATGTCAGAAATACCAAACAGCATTTGAATAATTTTTCAATGGCAATTTTGTAAAAATAGCATGGACCTTTTTCTTCTTCCGGCCTTTAACAAAAATTTGAGCGTTCATTAAATTCAGATTTATAAAGATGTGCTACAGCAGGTCTACAGTAATAAAGTAGATGTAATCTATTATTCTCTAGGGTTCTGACCTGTAATAGTTTAATGTAAGCAACTTTTCTACAGTGAACAGTGATTCTTACAGAATATTCTAGGAAGAACAGGGTTCTGAGCATTCAGAAATTTAGGAAATGTTCTCATGTGCATTTAAGAGTTCCAGAGCTTTGCACTGAGAAAAACTATGTAACTTTGGGAAAATGGTGTTTCACAAATTTAACAGGTGGTAAAAGCCATCTTATTCAAGAGTATTTTTCATGCATTGCCTTATAAAACCTGTTTTGAGAAATGGGAAAGGAAGGGGGCGAAGATCTGGAAGGTTGCTAATCTGCTCATCATTTCAATCATAAGCAATTCAAGATCAGGGACACCAGTCACAGGAGGAGATGCGTACTGGGGGATTTTCACCTAGGTGTTTATGTTGGTGTGACTTAAGCGCCCTTTAGCTTTTGTTATGAAAAGTTAAAGGATGAGTTTTGAAACATAGTGAAACTTGACCCTTCTTTAAGTTGCTTTATTATTAGTTTGCACTCTAACCTTTTTTCCCATGGTGTCTGACTTTCTACACACGTGAAATTTCTCCAGCGATCTGTACATTATCTTCAAAGTGGAAAATGCTTAATAGATGACTTGGTATAGTACTGCCTGGTTATATTAGTTTGGCCTTGTTCAGATTGCAATAAATAGCTCATGCTGGTGGGGGGGTGTGTGTAAGAAGAAAACTGTAGGTAATTGAGCGCGGTAGTGTTCAACACGCATTGATTTCTGCTCTGGTGTTGTATGACTTTTGGGGTATTTATGTTCTCATGAAAACTGTTTTGGTATTTATTAATAAATCTTATCTTTTTCCCCCTATACATGGAGAAGACGACTGATTGATTATCTTAAATCATAGACTATCTCTCTAGGAAAGCTTTGTCTCTGTCACTGTCCCACCAGCTATTGCTTACTGGTTGGGTTAATTTTCTCAAGACTAAGAAACTGATTTCTCAAAAGGTGACAGTAGAGGTCATGCTAAGTCAGCAAAATGCTAATCTCCTGCTGTGATACCTCATTTCAGAGCAGATACTCTCTTCCAAATGTTTTCTTAGATATCATGACACATTTTTTCAAGCTCACAGACATACTTGAGAATTCTAAGTTTAAAAGATCACAAAACAAACAATTAATATATGATTAGTGTTATTTTATTTTATTTCAGTCATAAAATTTCACTCGTATTAGGAAGCATGTTAGGTTCTAACATTTATTATTTCTAATTCATATTAAAAGCTTTGTAATTATGTTTTACTTTTTCCATTTGAATAGGAGAAAAACAAGCTAATAGAAATTACTTAGCAAGAAGCAGACTGAAAACTGGGTTATCTGCAGACAGCTGTAATAATACAGAATTAGGTTTGGAAGACCAAATTTCTACCTTTCAAACCACATCTCTTTACAGACCAACATGCTGAGCTACTTAATTATGGACATGAGAGTGTAATATCTTGGATATTTCAAGAATCTGTTGATTTTTTCTTCCCCTAGATAATATAAGAGGAACTGGGGTGTACATAAGGTTTAAACTGTGCCAGATTGAAGTAGAAGTTGCGCCCTTCTTTTTCAAGATTCCCTGCAGCTGATCAATGTAATCTGAAGCCATACATTGCCCTTACTTTGATATATAGTGTTAGAGTAACATATCTGTGGTGTTGCCAACCCTTGGGCAAAAGCTGAAATTTATTGCTTGCTTTTTTTTCCTCTTTGTTACTCTACATAAATGTAACTAAAAGTAGCTCTTCCTATCTGTATATTCCTTATAAAAATTACGTGTTTATATATCCTGAGAAACATATCTCTTGGACACCCTCACCAAAAAAATGAATAGAGTTACATGAATGTATCAAAAAGTGAAACAGTGAAACCACTACAGAATTAGGTCACTTCACAATATTTAATAAGGTCCTACTCCACAGCTTAGATCATTCCTTTCTCTGGTGTTTAACAAACTGAAACCAAGGTGTGACCGGCTGTATTTCTTTTGCAACATAGAGTCCTCTTCCATTCAATTTGCTGGTTAGACTCAGTTCCTTCCAGCTGCAAATCATGCCCTCAACTCTTAAAGGTCTCCCTATGCTGCCTGCGGTTCACGCATGACTGTTTGGGTGTTGGCCAACTTCTGCTCTTGTAGAACATAATCCCACAGTGACAGCTCATCACTTTTCTATTGATTAGAAAGAAGTGCTGTGTTCTCCCCGTACTTGGTGGGAGGAGATCGTACAAGTCTGTGATTCGTTGGGACCTCCTAGCCGTGTCTGTCACACTCGTGACTAAGTTAGTATTATCGATATATCCAGAGTTCTTGAGAACTTCCTTTAAGCCAGCATTAGTCAGTGCATTTTACATTATTCATTTAATCCTTGCAAAAGCTCCGTGAAGTCAATTGTTATTCATAGTTTGCAAATGATAAAACTGAACCATAGAGTGATGAATCCTGTCAGCTAAGAATATCCATCCAAAAGAATTAAAGAGACAGAGGCTCGAACAGCACCCTTGACGCATGTGTTCCCTGAGCTGCCACGGGCTCCCATTTCTCTTCATAGCAGAGATCCTGACCCCACTTTTCTGAGACCATCGGCCAATGTCCTTCATTTATCTCCTTTTTACCTCCTCTCCCTTTTGACCTCTGGTGGCTCACTCCCTCCTATCGTTCACACACATCTCTGTTTCGAAATGCGCATCTCACAGAGTCCTTCCTGCACCCACAGGCTTCTAGAATTTTCTCTCATTGTGCCTTTTTTTTCTATAGGAGCCTTAACATGATGTGCCATATTAACTTGGTAGGATGATTAACAGGCCTTTGTTGTATCCTTTGCCCCTAGCTCATAAATCTTGTGGGGAGTTGGAATGGATGTCCACATGTTCATGAAAGGAAGCCACTTGGTGCCGTGGAAGGTGTGTCCTTACCGGGTTCAGGTTCTTCCTCACTGCTCAGTACTGCAGTGGTCTGATTCTGCCTCTTCTGTGTATTTGCTGAAATCCAACCACCTCCCCTCATGATGGTGGTATGAGAAAGCAAAGCCTTTGGAAAGCGATTAGGTCATGCATATATAACCTCCTCATGACTGAGCCTGCGTCCTTGTAAAGAACCCTACTGGCCGGCTAGTCCCTCATACTACGTGATGACCTAGCAAGAAGGTGGCATATGTGAGCTGGTGGTGGGCTGCCCCTCCATGCTGAATCTGCTGACATTTTAATCTTGGACTTCTCAGCCTCCAAAATTGTGAGAAGTAAGTTATTAGTTACGGCTTGGCTGTCTGCAGTAATTTGTTAGAACCACCTAGACCAATAAATAGACCAATATACTTATGCTGAGGGGGTTGCTAAAGCTCTAAAGTAATAATAGGTATTATTATCATTATTGGTTGTGATTTTTAAAGGAACAATAAGTGGACAGGATCCATTCTTAAGCTGGTGAAAGGAAGAGTGAGCTGCTTCCGGGATGTGCACAGCGAAAGCATGAAGAGGAGGGTCAGTCTCTATCAGTGCCCTTTTGGAGGTCCTCCTATTATCTCTGCCCTCTCTGAGCACTTCCTAACGACTAGAATGATCATTTCATCCTTTCTGATCCATGCAGGGTTCCAGGCTTTTGGGAAGGCAGAAGCTGACTGTCCATTCCACAGCCCCTGGCATGCGTAGATGCTTGAGACATGTTTGTTAAAGAGATGAGTGACTAATAGACAGTCATTTAAACACAGCTGTTCTGTGTGTTGCAAATGGAAACAGTGACTCACTGATTCCCGCTGCATTCTAACATAACCTTATTATATCTACGCAAGAACACAAGCTTGACTTTCACTAAATAAACCATTCGTGTTCAGTTTCATGACTGAGGACATTGGAAGTAGAATATTTTTTTCTTTCCTCCCACAAAGGGAACGTTGATTAAAAAAAATACAAGTATAAGAGACATTGTCTTTTAAGGCATATATTTTAATGTATTTTTCCCTCTTGTACTTGAGACTGTAGCCAGGGCCTTTACACTAAGTTATGCCCTGGCTTTTTAAATTTTTAAATTTTATTTTTGAGAGAAGGTTTTGTTAAATTACTAAGTTGTTTAGTAAGGCTGGGCTTGAACTTTGATCCTCCATCTTAAGATATGCAGGTGTTTTCATATCTGCTAAAACTCATTCTAAGTGTAATATCTGCTTTTGGGTTATTTTGAAAACATTACTTCTTAAATAAAACATTGTCCCAAGGTATGGTCAAGGGTTTTCCACAATTTTGTCATGAAGAAGATATTCTGTGAACATCAATACATACATCTCTAATTTTAGATTAAAGCTTAATCTGTCAGCGACTTTGTTTTTCCTTTAGATGTCTTTATTTCATCTACTTTCACTGATTTTGCCATGGGCTACATCTCTTTTGAACAGGCTGCTAAACACTGGAGAAATTACAGCACTTTGAATAGCGATTTCTCGCTTTGAAAATAAAGAACAGAATGACAATCAGGGAATGTGTGAGAATATTAAGATGAGTAAAATGTCACTGGAAAATAATTATTGATTTTAAGAATAATTTATGGAAGCTTAATTAACATCCAATATAAATAAGCTAGTTAAAACTCTGTAATCATACCCTTTTAAAAATCAGTATGTAGGGCTGGAGGAATGGCTCAGCAGTTAAAATGCTAAGCAGCTGCGTATGATTCCCCAGCATCACATAGGCCGGGTGTGGTGACACACGCCTGTCATCCCAGCACCTAGGAGGCTGAGACAGGAGGACTGCTGTGAGTCCAAGGCCAGCCTGGGCGCCATAGTGAGTTCACGACTAGCCTAGACCCCAGAACGAGACCCTGTCTCAATATATATATATACACACACACACACATATATATATATATAATTTGTTTCTAACATTGTTTACATCCTTCTTGTACAATTTTTCTAATTCAGTGTGCTGAAATCCAGAGCTGAAAGCAAGTTTTTGAAGTAATATTTTAAGGAAGTTTAATTAACATCTCATGTAAATAAGTTCAGGAATTGTACTCTTTTAAACATCAGTATCTTGATTTTTAAATATGCTTTTAACATTGTTAACATGCCTCATACATGGTTTTTCTGATTTAATGTGCTAAATTTCAGAGATGAAATTGTGGTAGGAAATTCCTTTTTTCTGTTAACTGGGCCTGGAAAATGACTCACCACTATGCCCCACCCTAAGGAATGCCCTCCCAAGCATCCGGATAGCATCTCCTCTGTAAGTGGCTTGGACAGACGTTTTGGTGGAAGGAATGATTCCACAGTAGACCCATTGTGTCAGCGAAGTCTTTAAATTGCTTACAAATTGTATTTTTAAAGGAACACATACATATACGCATAAAAAGTATGTGTATTCATGCACAATTATGTATGTGTACATAAAAGGCCAGGCAGAGATAGATACAGACATGTACACATGTGTGTCTTATTTTTGATGAGAATGGAATTTTTGCCATATCAGAAGATACCATTATGCAATCTCAAAATCTCAGTTTTGGGGCCGGAGGAATGACAAAGTGGCTAAAGTGCTTGCCTTGCAAGTTCAAGACCTTGAGTTTGATTCCCTGGCACCAGAAAGCTGGGTGTGGTGGTGCACATCTATAATCCCAGCACTTGGGAGGCTGAGGCAGGTGGATTGTCCTCAGTCCAAGGCCAGCCTGGGATACCCCAGTTGAGAACCATATTGGGCAACAGAGCACAACCCTGTGGCAAAAAAAAATAGTTTTCAGTATATATATATATATATATTCAGAAATCTTACTTAATAGTTAAGTGTTGCCATATACTTTCCTCGCCCACTCCTTGGCTGGAAGAAATTCATTCTGGTTAAGAATGACACCTGGCATCATGCAGGTGTGGCACAACTTCTGTCTTCAGTGTCTTCAGAAGCTTTTCATGCTGAGCACGCCTCCCAGAGATGGCTTCCCCTCTTGCTCAGCGGGGATCACAAAAGCAGCATGTAGTAGGAAGAAAAAAATCATCTCAGCTCAGGGAAAGAGATGCTTTTATTATGAAAATCAGCTTTAAAATTCTGTCAAAACAATTATGACACAAAAGCCTTTCACTCTTCTGTTTAAATGTTGATTTTTTTCATAATATTTTCTCTCTGAAATTTTCTTTTGTTCAGTTTTAGCCTGATTCAATGCATATTTTTTGAAGTTAGGTAGAAGAAGGGTGAAAACTATGTAATGTTTTTTTCTCTCCATATTATTAAAATCATTATCAATATGCTTTATAATTAAACTATTTGATTTTAAAGTTGTTATGCATGTGTCAATTTTTAAAAAATGAATAGCAAAAATAATTAAATTTTTTGCAATGTTATTTGAATTTGAGGTGCTTAGACTTATAGATTTAGACATAGAATGTCATCTTTTATCTTTTTAGCTTTCTTTATTTGGTTCAAATATTTAATTTTTCCATGTTCTGGAAAGTATATCATGTCTAGATATGAAAAACATTCACTGACTTATTAAACAGAGATTTCATGTGCAGCACCTAAAATGTGTTTTCCTAGGTGTAATCATATTTGACTATTTCTGACAAAGTTATCTTCACAATTTTAATGTGTCACCCTTCAAACTATACTGTGGTTGATACTTGTTCCATAAAATATTGATAATCATTCTATAAAATAATTGGAAGGATACTTATGGGAAATACTGCAAAATTAATTCCTAGGAATTAAAGAAATGTTAGCACATTGGGGAGTACATACAGTAAAAGAAATTAACTGTAATCATTTTTCAGCCTTTTGGCTAAGCTAAGTGTAGAGAACTGTGTTTTGTAGGCACAGAGTATATATTTTTGAAAGAATAAAATTTCTTTAAGGTAGGTTTACCTCTTAAAATCACCGATTAAAATATGTCTTACAAAGTGCAGTTCTGGGGGTATCATCTTCCTATAATTTTAGGAAGAGTACGCCAAGTTATTTGCTAAGCACTCTTCAACATATTGTCAGTCCTATCTGAGTCAACCATGCTGTCTCTCAGTCTTCCTTTAGTTTTATATTTATTTCCATGTCATTTTGAAGAATAAAATTTTCTCTGTGAGGACACAACTGGAGTATCTTGCAGTCTGAATTGCATGAGGTGGCCAAAGTAACATTTACGTTTTAGAAGGAACGAACGCTTTGGCTGTAATTCGTACTAAGGCGTCTATTCTGGGGCGCTGGGTTCCTAATCACCCATGTGTGTGAGTGACTCAGTGACTATTGATTGTTCAGAGCTCTTTACTCCTTTGATGCTGAGTCAAACTGCTGCTTAGAAGCTCACTATCTAGTTGTCTTTAAAGTCTTTATTGATTATTTTTTAACTGGACACTTGGTGTCCTGCAGCTGTGTTGACCTAAATGATTGTCGGCGGTTTGATAGGCATTAGCACATGCGGATCCTCTTCTAAAACCCTCCCTTTAGCACATGCACAGTGCGGATCCTCTTCTAAAACCCTCCTTCCGCTGTATCCCCATGGCCCCTAGCTCTGGTGGCTCTCCTCCTGCCTGTGGCTATAGTGCACTAACAGAATTTTCTTCCCTCCCAATTTCTTCAGTGTTAGTGCTCCCTTGGGCTCTGCTTTAGATATCTTCTCTTTGGGTAACTATTCCATGGATGTTCTCAATTCCATGATCACTGCTAATAATTCCTAATCTTTTATCCCTAATTACTTCTTCGCAGTTGTTTTTCTTGTTCCCATTCCCAGTTATTAACTAAACACCTTTATTTGGATGCCTTCGAGATACACTTGCGTCAACGTGTCCAATGCCAGGCCTCGTTCTTTGCCTTCGAGACTGTTTCTTCTTATGCCTTTTCCCGTCCTTTGTCTGCGTCCAATGTCTACTGGTCACACAAGCCCATCCCTGGAAATCATCTTTGTAACCTTGTCTTATTCAGCCCCCAGCCCCGACACGTGCTCACCACTCTCGCTGATTCTGGGCCCTATCCCTCTCTTCAGTATGCCTCATCGTCTTTATTATCTCATCTAGGCAGTCTTGTCTTTTTTCACCATTTCTCCCTGGTTTTCTCTTCATGCTCCTTGATGATAGCCCCTGTGTCTACTCTTGTCTCCTCCAGGGCATTCTCTCTGATGTACTGGGAATGATGCAGCTAGAATGTCAACCAGCAGTTATCATCAGCATCTAATCCTTACGTGTGCAAAGTCAAGCCATGTTCCCTCTTGGTCTTCCTTATTAAAGTTTCATGCTTTTCTTTTGCCAGTGTCCCCAGTCCCCTCTATCCTTGTTGCATATTCTCTTTCGTGCCATATACCTAGTCTACCAAGTCCTGATGTCTCGACCATGAGATAGAATCAGAACACGCCCATTTCTCCTCACCTCATCTAAGCCCCTACCTCTTTATGGTTTCGTGCAATGACTGTATGATCTTATCCCAGATACATGCATATCTTCTAAGGCTGTGGCGTCCTTGGTAGCCACTGGCTAACCCTGAATTTTGATTACAAAAATGTGACTCTTCTGAATTGTGGTGCATTGTAAAGACATATTTATTATCAAATAATTAGTATTAAACACAATGTAAATCATCTCATAAACAATATTTTGTATAATTACATGGGGAGAAAATAACATTTTTATAAGTTGGATTAAATAAAATATATAATTGGAATTGATTTCACATTTCCTTTGCTTTTTCTGATGTGACCACTGGAAAAAATAAAATGATACACGTGATTCACATTTTATTGCTGTTGGACATTTCTGCTGTCAAGTCTCCAAACACAGCAGTGTTGGATACCTGTGTGAAATGTCAGATTTTAGCATTTGTCTGGTCAAATCTCCCAAAGAATTTCCAGCTTCCTCAGGGGAAATGCTAGACTCTCCTGTGAGCCTCAGGGCCCAGCTTATGACCTCATCCCTCCTCCCGCTGCTCTCTGGCTGCTTTCCAGCTCTTCCTCACACCCCCGAGGTCCTTTGCACAGGTGTCCCCTTCCCGCTGCTGAGATCGTGCTTCCCCACGCAGCAGTATGGCTGCGTTGGCACTTCGCGGGTGTGTGTTCCAGTGTTCCTCATTAAGTGTGAGCATCAGTGAGACTCGTGCTGACATTCTGTCCACACCAGCAGTCCGCGGTCCTGCACACACGAGTTCATCTCATTCAGCTTTGCTTTGAGTAACTCCCTGTCACCTGCAAAATGAAATCCAACGTCCTTGTGCTTCTAGATGTGCCATTAGGATTTATCCAACTTCTAAGTCCAGCATCTGCCTCACTGTTCTTCTGATAGGACCTCATACCGTGTATTCAGAATAATGAAAACGTGATAAAGAGTACAGTATAGGTTTTAGGGTTATAGTTAAGTGTAGACATGGTCTTGCACCAAATAAAAATGCATCCAGCTTTGAACATTGAATAGTGTCCAAGTAGCAACATTTGAGCAAGTCTTCAAACGCCACTGGGTATCCATTCCAGGAAGTGTGTATCAATGTAAGCAGTATCAAAGGCCACTGATAGAGTCACCAGGAAAGAGTGTGAGCCTTTGCTAAGTGACCTCTGTGTGGACAGGGTTTCCTTTACTGTCGCGTATTATTTTTCTCTGAAGCTATCATTTTGGTGAGAGATTTAAAGGAAGCATAATTTATCAATAGTTTAGCTAGGCATTTCATTAGAGTTAGGTGATTTTTTTTAGCTTCCATCATGGCTAATGAAAAATACAGGAATTTATAGCTTAGCAATAAATATGGACCTCTCAGAAATGTTTATTGTTCTAGTTCATTAAAATGCTATATCTTTTACACAGTATTTCTTAAAGGCAGTAAAATTAATAGTGTATTTTAGAATTTTATTGGCATGTATTTCCTAGGTCTCATTTACTCCTGGTGTTTAATTGTGCTGTCTCATATAAGCTGGGAATCTGGCAGTTCATATTATTTTTCTGTTTTTTTTTTTTTAAATCACCCGTGCCTCCAGGGCTCACTTCCATGTTCCTGGATGTGCGTGTTCCAAACTGCCTTGCATTTTCATGCGCAGAAGTCTTGAAAATCTGCCAGAGCTAATCTGGATCTGCTGTTTCTTTGTGTCTTAAAATTATGCTGAGATATTCAATTAGTAACTAATTAAGTCCCCTGGCAGGTAAATAAAAACCAAAAACCTCAATATAAGCTATTAGAATTAACTTTTAAGTATTTCACTACCAAAAGTAAGTACATTACAGTAAACTTTTTAAGAGAGCAAGCACTGCTGGACTATAGAAATATATGTCCTCAAACATAGACTAATTCTGGCTGTTTCCACTGTACCTTCTATAACATACTTCAAGCTACCTAAAGTATTTTACCTTTAAGAGAACTTAATCTCTCCCCCACTAATCCTAATTTAAATCTATCAATGCATTAAGAATCCCTTTCCTTTTATTGATCTTTCTCAGTGGAGTAGCATTTTTACCTAAGGCTCCTAAACTGTCTGTATTTTCGAAAAAAAAATGACTTCTTAAAGTCGTGTTCACATGATTATGTTTCACTCATCCTTATTTCCTTCATCGGAGCTTTCTACTAGCATTCCTGGAGGACTGTGCTCAAGGGCTGCCGTCTTTTTGTATCCACCCATCTTTCAGAACCATCCCAAACAGTTCGACCCCTAAAATTTTCTTACAACGCCTCTACCTCATCAGACTTGAAGACTTTCCCTCAATTTTGACTATCTCCCAAGTTACCTTGCTCTAATTCTGTTATGGAAATATCCAAATACTGTCTCTAGTGATATATCTGTGTTCATATTTCCTTTTTCTACACAGATTCTAAAATCATCTTTTTAAGCACAAATCTTCGTAGACTTGCTGGTGCTTCATTCAGCATTTTGAGTAGTTTCTCGCCACCTAGCATAGTGCCTTGCAGCTCTACCTCATTGTGGCTCACGTTGAAAAAGATAATAAAATTTAGGGATAAGTTGGACCTGGAAGCTGCTAGCATGAGGCCTCCTGCGTGCCTGTGATACATTTACCGGGCTACTCCCACACAGAAAAAGGTGAAAGCCCAAACTCCAAGCTGAGAGATCTTACAGGGCGACTTCCCTCCCAAAGCAGAGCCAGGACAAGAACGGAAGTACTATTTGGAAGCAGAAAAGGAAGCTTGGACTTCTAATCTCAAAGGGACTGGGCAACGTGAGGGAGGGAAAGAAGAGACCGCTGGATGTCTGGGGTCACTACTAGTAAGGATATTCAGAAAAAAATGTGTATAAGGAGCTGCGGAATTGTTTCACAGAAGGATAACAGGACAGTGGGACCTTTTTCTACAGAATTATCTTCCATGAATTTTTGACCAGGACCAAATGCTACAGTCTTAGGCTGTACCTCAGAGGCCCTTCAGAGGCTCTGTGTTTCAGTGGAATTCCTAGTGTTATAGTCTTGCGTGGGACAAATGATTGATGTATTTCCCCAGCTACTCTGTATTGCATGGACTAGGTAACATGGAATGGAGTGTCACCATGGGCTTAGTTATTTTCTTGTCACTGTGACAGAATAGCTGACACACATTGATGGAGGAAAGGTACCTTTTTAGCTTACAGTGTGGAGGGCTCAGTCTGTTCATGTTCCGTTATCAGTACCAGTGGTGGAGAAAAGCTATTTGTGTCATGCCAAAACAGGGAACAGAGCACAAAGGCGGGGCTAGCAAGGGACATAGACCCTGCCTGGTCACGCTTCCAGTGACATGTTCCTTCAGCCAAGCCTCACCTCCTAACAGCACGGGAAATCAACAGATTCACCCAGTTAAACCATTTAACCACCTCGATCCAGTCGCCTTTCATCAAGATGAGGCTCTTATGGGGACAGTCCCGATCCAGGTCATAACTGTTATCCAACCATTGTATGGTAATACCTACCGTTTGTCCCATTGGGTATTGCTGTGCCTCCCATGAAGACCACTCTGTCATTAACACATTAAGTAATAGTTTCCCATGACGTGTTGAAAAGTAACAAAAAGAACACCGAGTCTGAACACAATGTAGAGCTTAGTCTTAAGCTATTCTTCGGGCTGTGTTTGCAGTTTCTGCTCTCCCTCCACTAACCAGAATTTCTGTTGGTCTACCTGGTGGATTGACCCAGACTGCCATCCCTAAAGATCCGTAAGGTCTGCTTTGTCCTTTTGGGCTGTCATTACTATGAGCCTTGTTCACTGTGCACCAGCCATGGAAGTTCCAAGAGATGGCCTAGTGAATCCTCAACATTCCCAATGTCCTGCTGCCTGCAGCAATATCATATTTTCATGATAGTTAATGATTATCTTATATGTCTGCTAACTGCCAGCTGGTCCAGCAGCACCAGACGTACAAAGTAAATAGTAGAACTAAATTAAAGTACTCTTTAATGAGTGATGATTTTGCCTCTAAATTACATTCACTTATAGTTATCACATTTAGGATGTGGGCTCCTACTGCTCTCTGTTGAGTAGAAGCCAGAGTTGTTCCTAAGATCCTACAATGCTTAGGGCATGTGTCTACAGCACAGGATTACCTGGTCTCAAATGATAGTAGGGCCAAACTTAAGAAACTGTGCTTTAGTGAGATTTTATTCCCAGGAAGCTTGGACTTCTGATCTCACAGGATTTTGAGTTGTGAGGACAGAATACACACAGTATGCAAGTGGGTTCCTGGAACTGGTAGAACAGGTGATCCTTCTATGCCTTAGTCCCCAGATTCATGTGTTCTAGCTATTGGAAACATTACCAAGTAGCATCTGTTAGTTCAGTACATAAAGCATACTCTGGTGGAAAGTGTCCTAGAATTATCTAGCCAGAAAATGGGAAGGCTGCAACACTTCCCCTTGTGGTCTTGGGCTATGTTAAATCTATGGTTCAGGACACTGGCATGTCAAGATGAATATGTACCACAGCCACGCTGAAGGCAGGTGGTTGGAAAGGTGCACACACACCGAGGCATCTGTTTGTGAGTATATCCCGAACCCAGAGGCAGAGGCTTTGTCCTTGCTGCTGCATCACTGCCAGCACCCATACGAGTCCCAAGCAAGGGGGTTCCTATGTTCAGCCTAGTAAGTAGCTGTTGAACAGACATGCAAAGCAGGAAGGAGAAAACACTAAACACATGAAATCTTGCCTGCGGTTTTCTAAGTGAATTGAATATGTCAGTGATGTTACTGGTCTCTTCTTGGGAAAAAGAACCTACGGTCTCAAGTCTGTGAGATGTCAGCAATCACCCCATCCCGTGGTGTCCTTAGTGTCTCTTCTTTTCCAGGGCTCGGTTGGCCACAATTCAGTTTAGCATGGAGGGCCTAACTCCCCTACATTCAGTGTTTTTCTTTGCTCCTGAGTGATGGTGTAGCAGACGTAGTCATGAAGGCATTCAATGAAATCATAAGAGATGAGTATTTCAGTAGGAAAAGATGGAGTGTGAAGAATGTCTTAAACAAAAACACAGGGGTGAGAAAATCCAGTGTGTTCTCTGGTAAGAGTAAATACCTGAAGAAAGAGAAAATTCTTGAAAAGTAGAAGGGACAGAGACTTTGAGGTATCCACTTTTCCTCAAATGGTCTGGTACTGATTACTCGAGATGCCTCACCTCTGAAATACCACCGTTTGGTACCAATTCTACCTCCTGTGTAAGCTGTTCCCTACACACCCCTGTTTTTCTACCTGTCTCCCCCTACCTTCCACTTTTGTACCTCCTAATTTCCACTCACTTATTAATTCACAGTGCTATCTTTCATGTGTTTATTTTCAGTCTATAATGACATAAGAAGCTATCAAAGAAAATGCTCTGATTTTTGGTGTCCTTTATGAGCAAGCAGGATGCATACGGATCGACCCCAGGAGATTTATCTTCTGGGAATTATTTTTCCTTTTCTTCCACCTTTCTCTTTCCCCTAAGCGTGCACACGTACAACACAGACGTACACAAGACAGCACCGCTCCTTTTGCTTCTTTTCTGCATATTTTTGCTTTGAATTATTCCTGATGGAATCTTGTTTTGTCGGCTTATTCCTAGATGGGAAGTGATGGAATTTTACGCCTCAGTGCTTCAGCTCTAAATAATGAATTCTTTGCATATGCAGCGCAAGGCTGGAAACAGCGGCTGGCAGAAGGTAAATTCCGTTTTCTGTTACTGTGTGACCTGTTGGAGTCCACGTGTTGTACTGAGCTCTGTGTCTTTCTCTGACCTCTGAGTCCTTTGCACCCTCTAAAATATAATTAGCAGTCATTCACATCTGGTTCCAAATGACTTCCCTAGTTCATTAGATATACTTGGATTATAAAATGTCAGATAATTTGAAGGAAGCATTATTATCTGAGACCTACAGAAAAACATTGACATAGCATGGTTTTCTTTGAAATGATAATTTTAATTACACTGTTTCATCTATTATGAATTCTAAATATTCTGGAGTCTAAAGAAATTTACTTTAATATTACTTTTTCTCCTAAACCAACTATGTCACTTTATCCTTCCTTTGGTCACCAAGATTCTTAAACGACTAAAAGAAAAAATCCAATACAACCCCTTCGTAAATTCTTGCCTACCAGCTCTTGGCCTCGTCATACACAAGTGAAATATTCTCAGAAAAGATGAGTGCAGACCGATTTCCTCTTTCCATGTACGTTACATCATGTTCTATGTCCAGTATCTCATTTGTTATCCTAACAATATGAAAACACGTACCTTAGACACTCGTAATGGGGCTCCAATCCTGACAGCCTTTCTCAGCTTCCTACAGGAGCTGCTGTTCTTCCATCTGACCAGAAATGCCAGCAAAGTTTTCTTTCCTAACCATCCATGTTCTCCAACCAGCCTTACTCACCTTTTCAACTGTTGCCCACATTTTTTTCTTTCATGTCTGCTCTTTCTCCCACTCTCTACAGTCACCTCCATCCTCACAGTTCCCCAGATTTAAACCTCAATGGGGTTTTTGACCCTCTTTCTTCATGTGATCAAGAGCTGCTAATTGTACCTGATTTCTCAACGTTATGTTGCTGCTGCCCTAGTTACAGCCTGTATCTCTAATTTGTGTTGTTCTGTTGTTTCCTAGCGGGAGCCCTGACATTTATTTACTGTATTGTCAGACCTATCTTTCTAAGCTATTATTTGGCCATGTTCCTCCTTACTGACTGCCTCCTGGACCTCCTTGACATCTCGCAGGACAAAACAGAGCACTCTTTGGTTCAGACTTGGGCTGTTGGCCTCAGTTCGCTATCCTATTTCATTTCACCCTATGCTGTGCTCGTAATTGGCCCCTCAGAAGAGCCTACTCATTTCATATTCATATCTCTGTTCTTTGCAGTTTAATCACTTTGTAAATGCCTAATCATCCTTCAAAAGCTAACTCAAAATTCAACTCCTAAACATAATTCTCCTTAATTGACTTGGGCAAAATTAAGTGCTTTCCCATGCACACTATGAGTACACATATTATTCTTATAGCTTATACAGGGCTTCTGACATTGTTTCATTATCAATTATGTGCTTTCAGACATATTTCTCTGCGGATAGCAGCTATACATAGTTTCATTTGCAGCCCCAGCACACGATGCACTTGCTAAATGTTTTAGAGTTCATCCAAGATGAAATGACTCTTTGAGTGATGCTCATAAGGCCAGCCAAGGAAATGTTATCATTACTCGTTCTTTTATTTTTCAGCACCCATAAAACTTTGCAGAAATGAATTTGATGTTTTCTTTATTCATTAGGAAACGGTGTGTCCACTTGTACTCAATGTACTGCCATTTCCTTTCCAGGAGAGTTTACCCCCGAAATGCAATTACGGATAAGGCAGGAAATTGAGAAGGAAAAGAAAATGGAACCTTGGAAAGAAAAATTCTTTGAAAGGTTTTATGGAGAAAAGTAAGTACTAGGACATTTTTTTCTCGTTTCTCTTAGAAGGAAATGAAAATGTGATTCTCCGCTTCACATAGCACACTCATGTGCTGTAAAACTTAATAAACCTGTGATAAAAGGCAATAGTCCCTCCGTGTAAGAAATTGCAGGTAAAATTATAGTGGCATATCAGCACTTAAATTTTTAAAAATGCATTTTCAGGGGTTTATAACTTGTTCATGAAAATTCATTTTAGACTGAAAATAGCACATGAAATCCTATATAAGTCAATTTGGGTTCTTATAAAAGGATTTCAATAAAATTCTTCTGGTTTTTATCCCAAGTATTTCCATTAACAAATTCTTTAAAGATAGGTAGGTTTCGTTCTCTCATTTTTTTCTGGACATATTGACTTTACACATCCATTTTAATTTTTGTTTAGATCTTTCCAACTGCAATATAAATACTCTGTATTACAAACATTTATTAATAAAAGTAATTGCGGGGAAATGCTACTTGTTTAGTTCTAGCTTTGAGGAGAGTGAGAGGTACTATTCTTCGCAGTCGCCTTTCCTTCTCAGGTGTAGCCTATTTTTAATGTGTTTTCTGTGTGTGTGTTTCTCTTAAGGAATACCAGCCAAATGTCAACATGGTTGTAACTGAACTGGTCTGAGCAGATTTTACCTCTGCTTTCTGTTTAGCAGAGGCATATTGTGTGTGGAAAGAGTTACTGTTTCAGGGAAAATTTTAGGAATGAATGGGAAGATTTGGGAAGTGGCTATTGCCAATAACTTTATTTTTCCTTAGTAGAAGAAATTATTCTTTGACTGTTACTTCGGCTTGAAAGTTTTAATTCCATGTAAAAGACACCAAAGTTGTCAAGGTAACAAAACCAGTGCCCTTTAACCTCGTGTCACAGACTTTTCCCTGTAAATGTGTGAGATTATGCCAGGAGTCTCACAGGACAGCTCTCCTAGAAATGGAGTGAGATGTTTTTGAGAGCGCTTCCTTCGCATAGACAGGCCTCAGTTAGTGGTACTCATGGCTCCTAAGGCTTGTTTTTAAATGCTATGCCCCTCCACTATATGAGGGATTTTCCTTAACCAGAATAATCTTCAGTTGACCATATGCTTTTTTTTTTTATAGCTACAAGGTTTTTTTTTTCAAGAAATGCTGTCCCTCAAGCATGCCTCTTATTTAAAATCCAAATTAATCTTCTCCAGTTAATTTTAGGCACTTATTTCAAGTCTCTTGAACTTAATCTGATTACCATATTAAAAATTCGATGCACTTTTTAGTTAGAGATCACCAGTAGATGTGATACCTTAGAATTCGAGAGAATTGGTCTGTAAACGTGTGGTCTAGATCAGATTTTTGTGTAAAATTTTCCAGGCAGATCCTGAGCTCACTTTGTGTTCCAGGCTAGCCTTGAACTCATAGGAATTCTCCTGCCTCAGTCTCACCCCAGTGCTGGGATTATAGACGTTTATTATCACACCCAATTTATATGGTTCTGGGAAATTGAAAGCTGGGTTTGGTGCTTACTAGGAAGGCCTAATAATCGCTGAGCTATGCCCCCAGCCTTGTCTGTGCCATCTTAAATACATATTTCCCATGAAAATAATGAAATGTTGGCATAAGTGTAATACTTTGGTGCATTGTCATTTTCCACACACGTAAACATCCTATCTATATGTATATTTAACACTATTGTTATTCACCACCTCCAGCAATTTGGCGGGAATGTCGAGGTCTCTGTATGTACCGAACTACTGCCCGTGGTGTCTCTTCTTAACCCAGCTGCAGATTATTCTGCTTCATATTTCCTCAAAATAGCTGTTCTGCGCCTCTCAGTAGAGCAGAGTTAGTTATTGTAGGTTAGTTTTGACCCATCCTAGGAAAGTTAAAAAGAAAGAAACTAAGTACGAAGACAGTATTTTTTTATATTCTGCCCAGGCTCTTCTGAATTATAGAAGAAAAAAAAAAGGATCACATGGCCAAAAAGTTATTTCCCTTCCATTTGGGGCATCTTACTTAAGTACAAGGTTGAATTGGATGCCACTGAGATATTTTCTTGTACCAATATTAGTTAACATTTCTTTGCTTGAAAGTGATTTGCCTTTATTCCATTCTCTGTCACCGCCTGTACACTATTTTAGTATCATTTAAAGCAATATATTTTCTACTTTCTGATTCTGATGTTAAAACTTAACATGAGAAAAAACAGTGATGTACAGTACATATGACTATAACTACAGTAGACTTGACTGCCATTTTGAGTAACCATGGTTGGAGACCTGAGCTGGATTGTCCCTTGCTACTTGACTAGATTTTCTTTTTAAACTGCCTCACTGTTTTGTATGGACTATCTTTACAGTAAGAAATTTATGTGAATGCATTTAAAAGTCTTGCAACTCACAAATGTAAATCCGTATGGAAACTTCGATAAATCCAAATGTTCCATTATTCTGTAGGCTCGAGTCTATGACATAAGTGATTGAGTGATGTTTTTGGATTAATTTCAAAGATTAAGAGAACTGGTCTTCAGAAATCATTTTAACTTCAAAATTTAATATATTTTTTATTCATCTTCCATTGATCTTAATGAGTTGGTTCTGTTGAAATCCCTGTACTCCACATTTTTTTTTTCTATAAGAGGATCTTTCTTCTTTCTGACTTCCAAAAATTTAGATCTTATAATGCTTTCATTTCTTTCTGCCTTATTTTCTGATCTTTTGTTATTTGCAATTTCTCATTCCTTTTACTGATAAGTGGTAAGGCTCAGAGCTCCTTGCTTTCAAAATAAAAATCTATACCCTTCATAACTAAAAGCAGTAGAAAAGAAACTAAATAATCATGATTTATTTTTAAATGAATCCTGATACCTTGTGATTATAAGAGTAATATGATGTGCTTACTTCTCTTGAATACTTTTTAAAGATCCAAGTGGCGTCTTTCATGTTCTGTGGTCAAGCGATGGTTTAATGTCTGTGATTTCTGTTTAGGTTGGGCATGTCAAGAGAGGAATCTATGAAGCTCACTTCTGGATCAAGTAGTGATGGCGCTGAAGGTAGTTCCTCATGTGGGGCCTCTGGCCTCATGGGTTCCTCTGCACAGACCCCCTTGGAAGAACAACAGCCAAAAACCAGGAAAATTTTGGTTTCCCCAGAGCCAGATTTCTGTGCTACACTTTGCCCAATGGTAGAAGTCCCAGCTAAAGATGTAATGGCAGATTCTGAGTCAGAGGATATCTTGATCTCTGAGGAATCTGTGATTCAGGAGGAAATCACAGAAGAGGTGGAGACTAGTATTTACGAATGCCAAGATGAAAATCATAAGACGATGCCTGAATTTTCTGAGGAGTCTGAAAGTCCAACCACCTCTCAGGAAGAACCCCAGATAGCTCCTCCTGAGGAGAACTTAGAATCCTGTGTTACGATGAATGATGTTTTAGAAACTTTGCCTCACATTGAAGTTAAGATAGAAGAGAAGTTAGAATCTCCCCAGGAAGAAATGTCCGTTGTTATCGATCAACTAGAAGTCTGTGACTCTCTCGTTCCTTCAACTGCATCTGTGACTCATGTCAGTGATGTAGAACAGAAGGGACCAGAAGCTGCAATAGAGACCGATACTCCAAAAACAGAACCAGGGTTGTCGTCTCTGGAAGATGAGTTTCCACATGAAGGAATCGCTGTAGGTATGGAGCTCCAGAGTGATCCTGATGAACAGCTCTCTGAAAATGCGTGCATCTCCGAAACGTCTTTCTCCTCTGAGAGCCCAGAAGAAGCCTGCACCAGCCTGCCTTCCCCAGGAGGGGAAGCCCAGTCCACTTCGGATGAACCATGCACTCCCGCTTCCCTTGAGACAACATTTTGTTCTGAGGTATCCAGCACTGAAAATACAGACAAATATAATCAGAGAAATGCCACGGATGATAACCTTCATGCATCTTTGATGTCAGAAAGATCTCCAATATCCACTTCTCCTGAAATATCGGAAGCATCTCCTATGTCCAACTTGCAGTTGACATCCGAAGCATCACCAGTATCCAACTTACCTTTAACATCAGAAACATCCCCGATGTCTGACTTACCTTTGACATCGGAAACTTCTTCCGTGTCTTCCATGCTTCTTAACACCGAGACCACTTTTGTATCCGGTGTGCCACTTCCTGCAGAAACATCTCCAATTTCTAGTTCTTCCATTAGTGATAGAGTGGTGAATCAACAAAGAAAGTCACCTGATGTGTCTGAAGAAGCACTGTCCCCACAGAAAGATGAACCTTCTGTTCTTGCCAGACCCCTAGGAGAAAACCTTATCTCCCAGCAGAAGCCTCTGTCCAATACTCCTGAGCCCATCACAATGGGTTCTTCTTCCATTGTCCCTGAGACATTTTCATCTGAAGAATTGCACAGTAAGACCCTGAGTCAGCCGCCCTGTAAGTCCCATGTTGAGATTGAGAAGCCCTACCCTCCTCTTATTACAGAACTTTCATCCACAGAAATGATGAAAGCTAAAAACCACAGTGTGCTGCAGAGAACAGAAAAGAAAGGGGTGTCCCCACCGCTGGAATTGGCTGTCTTTTCCGAAGATACAGAGAGTAAAGGAAATGAGCTTCCATCGGCCAAGTCACAGGAGAAGCCAGTGGATAAGCCTTCGTTTTCAGAAGGCTCGAGAACTAAATCACACAAGCAAGGAAGCACACCAAGCCGCGTGGAGACCCCACATCCTTCCAAGTTATCGGAGTCTTCCAAGTCACCCGAAGGGATAAGAAATGAAAATAGAGAATCAGAGATATCCAAGAGGAAAACCGCAGAGCAGCACAGCTTTGGGATCTGTAAGGAAAAAAGAGCCAGGATAGAAGATAGTCCGTCATCCCGGAACGTATCATCCAGTAGCCCCCCTGAGAAAGAGCAGCCTCCACGCGAGGAACCCAGGGTGCCCCCTCTCAAGGTTGGTATCACGGGAGGCGATTCTTCAGATAGGATTCCCTGACATAGCAACTAAATTTTGAAGAGTAAAATGGGTTTCTCACCTCAGTTTTTACATAGCATCTTAGAATCAAATCCTCCCAGTACCTTGTAAAGGATTCTTTAAAAAGCTATGCATTGAGCTCATATAAGAAATCAGGCACGTGTATACATCTAGACATCAATGTTTAAGGGAAAAAGTAGAAGAGAGGACAAGGCAGAGGACAGCTTAGAGCCCCCTGTGCCACAACAGCATCTAGGGTTTCTTTCCTGTGGGAAGAAAATATGAAAGCTAAGTCGGTGTTCTGGGAGAGTTCAGGAAGACTAGAAGTGGTCGTTCAGACTCGGAGGCCAGTGCTACACAGGAAGTATATCTTCACTATTCCTTCATTCATTTTTCAACAGACATTGAACACCTCCATTGCCTAGCAAAAAAGAGTGTTAGCACCTGGCTTATGGTAGAGCCTCATTAAATATGTTCTGAGTAAACTGATAAAATTGATTTATGAGCTCTGAGAAAATGGTAGAGAGATGTAGAAATCCATTTATTTCCTGAAGGTTACTGGAGAGGTTTTTAACTTCACAAAATAATAAAGCCCAATGAACAAATATTCCTGTTTATTTACTTCCTTTGGCCGCAGGTAAATTTTTAACTGTTATAGATCTGTTAAGTGGGACCTGCTGAGTAAACTGAAAATTAAGGTTAATATAAATGAAAATTTTAATTTTAAGAAATTCTAGCTTATGTATTTATTTGATGCTCTCTTTTCAGCGCATTATACAGTTGTACAAAGTGTACTGTTCTCCCATAATAGCTACAAATATGTCAACCTTTTTAAAAACAACCTTTTCTTTATTCTACTCTGGTATTTTAATTTTATAGGTGACTCTTGATGTTTATGAGGCTGCTTTTAAGAGTGTGATTATAATTATCCCATTTAATAGAGTAGTGCCTGTTAAACAAGATTCAAATGTAAAGTTTGAAGAGAATTATAAATATCTTACCAGATAAGCCACTTTAAGCATACTAGTTCGTGTTTGTTATTAAATGCTCATTTTCAGAGCAATATGTATTTTGCTTAAAGATAAATAATAGAAACATACATGTATACATGAGCAAGTATATTTGATATTCAGCCTTAATTAAAAGATTTGGGCTTAATTTTTGTATGTGTTTACTTTTTTAGAGTAAAGGAAATACTTAAAAGGAAAAATTAAATCCCTTTGCCAAGTTTCTGTCTTCTTGGCATTAGAGGACAAGCTCTATAGGCAGTTTGAAAATGAGAAAAGATAGAGCTCACGAAGATAATTTCACCTATCACTTTTCCAACCGTAATTCCAAATTGAAATGATCCTGTAATATGTGCCATATGGTTAAAGTGTGAATGAATGTACGTATGTTAGGAAGAAAGTTTTTAGGAGAAGCTCATTTTAGATGCAGAAAAAGGGAACCGTGTGCCTGTAAGCAGCATTGAGCTGGGAGCCTACAGACTCTCTGACACTGACTGGTCATAAGACCCCAGGGAACAGTATTTAACCTGCCCAGGTTCAATTTTTACAACCATGAAGTGAAGGCTGTTGTTAGTACTCTTCAACTCCACAAGCCTGTGACTCCAGGAATGTTCTTAGAGGCTTGGGCACCCCAGCACGGTTGTGGGATGCCAGATGTTGGGATGCTTCTGCTTCATAAAGGTGATACTTTTGTAAGTCTCTTCATTAGCGTGACTAGATGATGTATAGTAAAGATCAGACACATTCAAATTTTAGGAGCTTCACATCACTCGTATCAAAAAAAAAAAACAAAAACCTGCCCAGCACATACTTCCTTTAAGGTAATTGTCCCTGCTTCTTTGGAATTGTTTACTTTTGGAAAACAGAGCATTTTTACAAATACAGACTTACTGCATCCTTACAACAGCTCTGTGAAGGAAATAGACCAGAAATAACTCATTCCATCTCACAACTGAGTTTACAAACTCATACAGTATATTTATATGAATAAAGCCGGTGGGATTGGAGCACATCAAAAGTGCACAGTCCTTGGCTCGGATTTATTAGAGAAATCGAGGTGCACAGTAATTTCCTAAGCTCCCAAGGTACCTTTGTGTAAAGCCAGGGTGAAAGTTTACTCCCCACCTCCTTCGCGGCACTTTTTTTCTTAGCTTCAAATTAAGCTGAATAAGCTCAAACAGAGTGAACATCCAAGCTTTTATTTTTCATTCCAGCAAAGAAGGTAATGTAAAACCGAAGTATCTCTGTGTCATTTTAGCTAACCTTGTTTCCAGAAGCATGGATTTTGCTCCTGTTTCTACACGGTACTAAGATATGTTGTTTCCATGCCAAACGAAGTCCTCGGTTGATGTTTCCATAGATTAAAACCTTTATTTGCACATCCTTGATACGTTTATCGATACTTTATATCCCGATGTCTATGTTTATTCTTTTAGATACAGCTTTCCAAGATTGGACCACCTTTTATTATCAAGAGCCAGCCAGTCTCCAAACCAGAGTCTCGAGCGTCCACTAGCACATCGGTCAGTGGCGGGAGGAACACAGGAGCCAGAACCCTTGCCGACATCAAGGCTCGTGCCCAGCAAGCTCGTGCCCAGCGTGAGGCTGCCGCAGCTGCGGCCGTGGCAGCTGCAGCAAGCATCGTCTCTGGAGCCATGGGGAGCCCAGGAGAGGGAGGGAAGGCAAGAACCCTGGCACACATCAAGGAGCAGACCAAGGCCAAGCTCTTTGCAAAGCATCAAGCCCGAGCCCACCTCTTCCAGACCGCTAAAGAGACCCGACTGCCTCCTCTCAGCTCCAAGGAAGGGACTGCAAACTTGGAAGTCTCTTCCACTCCTGAAACAAAAATGGAAGGTTCCACTGGTGTCATTATTGTCAATCCGAACTGCAGATCGCCAAGCAACAAATCTGTGCACCTCAGAGAGACCACCACTGTTTTACAGCAGTCTCTTAACCCCACTCCACTTCCAGAAACTGCCACTGACTTATCTGTGCATAGTTCTGATGAACACATACCCGTGTCACACTTATCTAAGAAAATTGTTTCAACTACCTCTTCTGAAAATAGCAGTGTGCCCGTGCTTTTTAATAAAAATTCTGTCCCTGTGTCTGTCTGCAGCACTGCTATGTCGGGAGCAATTAAAGAACATCCCTTTGTGAGTTCTGTTGACAAATCCTCTGTTCTAATGTCTGTTGACAGTGCAAACACTGCAATTTCTACTTGTAACATAAGCATGTTAAAAACCATCCAGGGAACCGATACTCCATGCATAGCCATTATACCAAAATGTATTGAAAGTACTTCCATTCAAGCCACAGCTGAGGGCGCCAACATGTCAAGCTCCATCGATGATAAGCCCTTGCTAATATCCAGCAGTAGTGCTACTAACTTAGTCTCCAGTCAGTACACCTCCGTGCCAACTCCCTCCATTGGAAATAGTTTGCCAAATCATCTCGCCGCTAGCTCTGTCTTGATTCCTCCAACAGGAATTAACAGCAGATTTCCTTCTGAGAAGATAGCCATAGCTGGGAGTGAAGAACAAGCCACCGCACCCATGGGTGCCACTGTGAGAACCGCTCTCAGCTGCAGCAGTTCAGTGGCGGCCACCGACTCACTGGTTGCACGCACACCTGTCGCAATGTTTACTGGAAACATGATAACTATAAACTCTTACGAGAATACCCCCAAGTTAAGTGCTGAAAGCTTGGACACAAATGCAGGGCCTCGAAACAGGGCAGAGAATTCCGGGAAACCTCAGCAGGCACCGGGGGGCTTTGCACCAGCAGCCATAAACAGGTCAATCCCCTGTAAAGTCATCGTGGACCACAGCACCACGCTGACCTCCAGTTTATCTCTGACTGTTTCCATTGAAAGTGCAGAAGCCAGCATGGACCTCCAGAGCAGGTCAGTGAGGACAGAGGTATCTATACAACCCATGGCTTGTCCGCAGGTGTCTGTTATCAGCAGACCCGAGCCAGTGGCAAACGAAGGCATAGATCACAGTTGTAGTTTCAGTGTGGCTTCTGTAGCCAAACAGGACTGTAAAACCTTGCAGGCCCCCTGCACTGGTGTCCGAGAGCTGCCTCTTGTGCCAGATAAATTAAGTGAGGTGACCGCCCCTAGTCATACACATAACCCCGCTGCTTTCAAAAGTGAAGCAGACACAACCTGTAGCCATCAGTATAACCCAGGCAGCCGGATTTGCTGGAATGATGACGCAGTGCGGAGCACAGGACAGTCTCTGCTTAGTCACTCCGGCTCAGGTAAACAGAAAGAATACCCAGAGCAGAGCGGCCCAAAGGCCATCAAAACGGAGCAGGCCAGCTACTCGCATGTGCCAGAACTGCACCCCAGAAATCTCATCAACAGTGTCCCTCTCCCTGTGAAATCCGAACCTCACGAAGTGGACAAAGGCTTCAGAATGGACACTGAAGAGTTCCCGGGCCCGGAGCTGCCCCCCGCCGCCGCAGAGGTGGCCTCTAGTGGGCCACAGACACAGAATGTGAAGGCCGCCACCTCGGGTCCCCTGGAAGAGGCCGTTTCCTTGGCTCCGGATTCCCTGAAAAGGGTTGCGGGCGTAGGAGGCTCGAGCTGTCGCCTGTCGTCCGTGGAGGCTAACAACCCGCTGGTGACCCAGTTGCTGCAGGGCAACCTGCCTCTGGAAAAAGTGCTGCCACAGCCCAGGTTGGGGGCCAAGCTGGAGATCAGCAGGCTTCCTGTTCCCCTCCAGGCTACCTCAGTGGGTAAAACCGCAGAGAGGAGCCTTGCTGAAGCGCCGTCGTCGTCCGGCTCTCCCAATCCAGACGGCAAGGGCTACCTGGCGGGGCCGCTCGCGCCACCACAGCCCAGAAAGCGAGACACGCATCCCAAGAAGAGAGTGGCCAGGCCGGCTGCGGATCACGCGCAAGTTAAGTGCGAACCCGGGAAGCTGCTGGTGGAGCCCGA
Organism: Ctenodactylus gundi; assembly: GCA_004027205.1. Classification (NCBI taxonomy): domain Eukaryota; kingdom Metazoa; phylum Chordata; class Mammalia; order Rodentia; family Ctenodactylidae; genus Ctenodactylus; species Ctenodactylus gundi. Next base: position 678,347 of record PVKB01000231.1, read on the forward strand.
CGGGAAAGCGGCGCCCTGCGTCCTCGGCGCGGGCGTGGCCCAGCTGGGGCCCGGCCAGGCCTTCAAGCCGGAGTGGCTCGGCAAGCACCCGGCGCAGAGCAGAATCGGGCCCAGCCCCGAGGTCCAACAGCAGAAGCGGCTGCTCCCGGCCTGCGGCTTCCAGCAGGGCCCGTTCCACGTGGACAAAAACGGCGGCTTCCACCCCGAAGCGGGCGCCACCTTGCACAGACAGCCGTTCTACCCGATGCCCATGGCTGCCAGGGGCCCCGTGCCCGCCGCGGGCCTCCTACAGGCGCCCTCCAAGGCCCCGGTGGGCTGCGGCGCTTTCGCCTTCAGCCGGCACCGGGAACAGCAGGGCCTGGCGGAGGCGGGCCTGCCCTCGGCCCCTCACCAGCTGCGCCCGGCCAACATGGCGTCGCCGAACATGCCCGCCAAGGACGGCGACGCCGCGCACGCCGCGCCCAGCAAGGCTCTGGTGCACCCCCCTCTCCCGCCGCCGCCGCCCCCGCCGCCCCCGCTCCCCCTGCCCCTGCCCACCGCCGCCGAGGGCCCGCCCGAGCCCAAGCACCCGCCGGGCACCGCAGAAGCCACGAAGCGGCTTGGCTGGCCGCCCTCCACGGCCGTGTGCGGCACTATAAAATCGGAGCCGCTTTCTTTTGAGGAAGGGTTGAGCAGCAGCTGCGAGTTGGGCACCAAGCAAGTTCCCTACGAGCAGAATGAGATGAAGGAGCAGCTAAAAGCCTTCGCGCTCAAAACCACAGATTTCTCTTCCTACCTGCTCTCGGAGCCGCAGAAGCCTTTTCCCCAGTTAGCCGCCCAGAAGGCGCAGGTGCAGCCGCCGCCGCCGCAGCTCTGCGGAAATTACCCCACAATACATTTCGGTAGCACAGGCTTCAAGAGGGCAGCAGCGTCTGCGATCGAGAAGTCCATGGGGATTTTGGGAAGCAGCTCCAGTCCCGCCACGGGCCTGCCGGGTCAGAACGCCCAGGTGCCCGTGCCGAACTTCGCCGACAGCAGCAACGCGGATGAGCTGGAGCTGAAATGCTCTTGCCGGCTGAAAGCCATGATTGTGTGTAAAGGCTGCGGGGCCTTCTGCCACGACGACTGCATAGGCCCTTCCAAACTCTGTGTGGCCTGCCTGGTGGTACGATAGGAGCAGAGGGCAAGGTGCAGTATCCCTTTTCCACCTGCAAGGGCCAAATAATGCCGGCGACGGCAAATGGCATAATGCATTGGCTTAGAGGCCAACGTATTTTACTTCAGACCGATTGTCTTTATAATATTATGCGTTTCTTGCATCTATCCTAAAGCAGACGATGCGTCCCAACTGAATGGCTAACAGCATGTCTTTTATGTAGGTACTTGCCATTCTCGGCTTTGAGAAGTTCCCGTCTGTGTATACAGGCCACGGCTTCATTCCCCCCACCCCATCCCCCTTTAACTCTCTGTAGACAGGAAAAGGACACATTTAATTGCTTAATCACCAGACACGGAGACGTAGAAAAAGAAGGATACGAGTGAGTTAAGGTGCTCTTGCACTTTTCTCGACTGGCCGTAAAGCCAGCCCTTCTGCCGATGACTTTGCTGGACCTACCTTTACCACAGTGATTAGCTCACATTTGGAAGGGGGTTATGACCCCTTGCATTTACTCGTTTTACAGAAGATGCTTTCAAGGAGGTGTGCCACTAATGAAATTCACTGTCCCTGTTCTCTTCCCTCCCTTCTTGCTCTTTCTCAGAGACTGTGGCAGAACATCCGGACCTGCCTGGGATTTTGTACACAGATAACAAAGAAATGTGTCTTGTACCAGAAACTGCAGCACGGGCCTCGTACCCAGTACCCTGGACCGAGCCCCTAGACACCCGATAATGTAAGATCAGTTGGCCAACAGAAAGCCATAGGCTCAGAAGATTTTGGAGCTTTGTGTATGGCTTTTAAGAGCCGATATTTTAAAAACGCCCTCAAATAAAAAGCAAACAATATGTTGTCTATGTATGCATAAATGGGTTGATAATGTAAATATTAGCCATTCTGTTTACTCTAAATTTCCAGACATTAAAAATTTGGGGAAAAAATAATTGCTGTCCTTATCGATGACACCAGTGCACTGTGGCCTCCGTCTTCACAGAGGGTGACCACCTCTTTTTGCATGTGTCATTGATGAAAACAAGAAACTGTGGAAGGCTGAAATGTGACGTTTTTTAAAAAAAACATTTTTTCTTAAGACTCAATCTGTATTCGTATTGACTCTGAAATAGCCCTTATTTTTACAAATCGCTCTACTGTTGCATGTTTTGCTTTTTTATTTTTCTTTACTCATATCTGGTGGAGTGGAACTGCTCTCAAAAAAAAGGGATACTGCATCTTGCAATTATTTTCACTGTTTATCCTGTACGACCTGAGTGTAGAGTATTCGAACTACATTCCGTGTACGCCGGCCACCCTCATGCTGCCAAACAGCTGTAGTTCAGGGGGCTGTATTCCCAAATGCAAGTTCAAAAGCACACACACGTTGTGGGAAGAATAAAGGAAGCAAAACCACACCCACTTCACTTCAGATTCACAGAGCACAAAATGTGGAGTGCCATTAACCTACTGATTGGGGCTGTAGAATAAGAGAAAGATAGGGGGAAAGTCATCTGTACCCAATGGAAGAGTGACCGATCTTTTCACACGAGACTTCACATCTATGTAAACTTTTTAATATTCCCTGAAAACGTAGTTTAAAAGTTAGCTGGAATGAGCAAAAAATACATTCCTGAAAGAAAAACACTTGCAGTTTTTAAATGGTCAACTCTGGTCTGTTTCGTTCCTCCATGTTTATTTATTATCGTGATGTTGCCAAATTTTGTTAGGCGATGGAGATGTCATTTTTATTAATAAATTGCTGATATTGAAAGGTACTTTGTCTTAAGAAAGCAAAATATGCCTTGTGGCCACAATTCAGTGTTCAGTGCTGTTGCTTCAGTTTTTTATAATAAAATCGGCAGAACTAATGACTGAGAAGGTTAGCAGTGCACTTAACCAGCTCTTCCCACGGAATGCAGTGTGAGGGCCAGTGGAATGCTCCTTAGCTGCACACAGGTTGTGTTCGGATAGTGACCTTGTCACTGATGTCTTTTTGGTCTGTTTGGCTCCGATATCCTCTTAATTTTGAAGGTCGTCTCTTTGCCTAACCACAGGGCACCCCTAGGATATAGACACTTGCATGGCAGCTTTTTCCAAATTCAGCCACTGCTATTCCAGTGCCAGGTGCTCTCTACACCACCAGATTGAAAAAGCCACACCAGTAGTTGACAGGCGTTGAAAGAAACAGCAGTCTACACGACCTTTGCACTCTGTGAGGGACAGTTGAGGCTGACACAGTGCTGAGCTCGTTATCAGTGCCATCACTGAGGAGTGTCACCTGCAAGTTGCTTACTGGGAATGAGAAAAGTGTCCTTCCGTACGTTTCCTTTTTTTCTTCACATAATCAGTTTGGAGAATCAGTTGCTGACAGGGCATGGATTCTATTACCCAGGTCCAAAGAGCATACTTTGTCTGTGCCCTTCCTCTTTTTTGCCCTAATTCAAATTCTAGTGTTCTCATAGGATTTATATCACTGAAAAATTAATGTCTTTGGGCTAAAAAATAATGAAAGAAAAATTCAGAAGCAAAACGTGGGTCAGACATGTTGTATGTGTCCTTTTGATATATATATATATATATATATATATATATATATATATATATATATGCCAATATATATTTGAATTAGGTCAACAGGTTGTTAGTTTTTTGATTTCTACGTGTGTCTGCTTATATGCAAATACAAAATGTTATTTACTACATGGTTATTGTGATGTAATGTGCAAAGTTCAGTGTGTGAATTATCCTGATTTTTGGGTACTGTTTTATCCCCATCAGGAATGGAACTCGCACATGTAACATGTATTTTTTTTTAATCACAAAGGATGAATTTCCCTACGCAGCACTTTTGGGGAGGGGAAAGGAAGACTGCTATTCCCTGACCCCTCCTATATGATATGCATATGCCTGAGGTGTATAAAGACATTAGGTAGTCAGTGGGCATGTTAATAAGAGCGTTCTGATGCAAATTCATTTTCAAAGTGAAAATATTTTTCCTTCCCCAAAGTGAGACTAGCAGAAATCTTGGTGAACAGAGCACCATAGTTTTATATATACCTCTATATCTCTATATATCTATATAGAGATATATAGATATATAGAGATATGGAGATATATATAATATTTCCCTGCTAAGATCTCGTTTGAAGAAGAAAAAAAAAAACTTGAAAACCTATGAGGTTGAGCCTGGTTGCTATAAAGACTTTTCAGAGATGTGTGATTTGGGGTTGAGCTGTAGAAGGTATCCTTGACTTCTGGACCTCAGATATTCTTACTCAGCTTAAAAGAAACCTACAGAAACAAGCTCATACCCATGGTGCTTTATAAAGCAGTCAGGAGTCAGAGAACATGTCGTTGCAGCGCGCTGTCCTTTACAAACACTAGCACAATTTTTAAAGAGGAAGCAGCCGGGGCCTCTGGTTTCTTGGGCTTCTCCATGATATGGTGAAGCCCAGCTGAGGGGCGCATTGTCTATACGGTGTTGAGTCCAGCACCTCACTAGCTGCCTAGGGGAGCAACCCCCACTGGCCATGCAGAGCTCAGATTCACTGTCCACCTGTGTTCCCAGAAAACAATGTGAAGAGTCCCAAAACAGGAACTCGTCAGACTGTCAGGGGCCTGTGTAGCCACAATGTCTCTGAATATAAAAATCTTGTCGTCTTCGGTCCTCATGCTTTGTCACTGTAAAGCGAACAAAAAACATTTTTACTCTAATTTAAAGGAGCTGCTTTTTTATAGCATATACTATTTCGCTTTGTACTATATTTGATAGTTGCAGAATAATTTAGTCTGTAGAAAAAACTTTGTCGTATTTGTATGTTCATGAATGTTTCAAAGAAAGTGCTTTACTTGGTTGCCATAATTTTCTTGTACTGCTGTATTTTCCCCGGCTTCATGGAAATCTAATCTGATTCATATTTTCAGTACAGTTGTTTTTTTTAATACATGTTTGTGTGTATTTTTTTTTTTTTGGTCAGTATTCTGATGTTTACATCTGTTTGGCATTAGCCATGTAATGCCTTTTTTAAAGGCGGGATTACTCCTACAGTGTAACAGCAAAATGTGAAATCGACCCAAACCTAACAAGCATGAGAGCGTGGGGGCGGAGGCCCTGAACTTACCTAGACGTTTTATATCAGCATACAGAAAAGTAAAACCCTCCTTCAGTCCTCTACCAAAGAATCTATTATTCCCACAGGAAAAACTCTGAAAGGTGTGTAAAATCCTCAGAAGGGGGAAGCAGTTGATTCGCTTGCTTTGATGCCTGACTAAATGTGACTGGACGCAACAAGCATTTAAAAAAGTTTTTAGACGGTGTTTTGTTTAGAATTCAGGGATCATGCATTCTTTAATGGTGCTGTTTGTTTGTTTTTTTATTTCTTCTTTTCTACGAAGACAAAAAAAGTGTTGCCTACCGAAGCGACTGCTCACAGTACCATAAGTTAAATGAAATGTCTGTCTCCTCCCGTTCCTCTTGTTTCTCCCTTTCTCAAAGTAACAATTGGGTTTTCGATATTAAAATATGCTGGAGAAAAATAAAGACATTAAACATGAAATTGTCATTTTTAATTTTTAACGAAATAAATAATGTAAAGCATACAAATAATCCTTTGAGCATTTGTGGAAGATTAGAGGGAAAACTTAAAAGCTGTTAAATTACCTCCCTTCTTTTTGATACGGTGAATTGTCAACATGTGGCTAAAACTTGTTCAAACACTAAAAACTAAAACTGAAACCTCTGAAATTGGTGGAATCTGTTACGCCTATCATTTAAAAATATATTTGGGCCTTCTGGTTTTTATAAAGATCTTACTTCTTGATATCAAAAAGCATTCAGGTCAAACAAATCGTTACTGCCATATTTAATTTTGTCTTTGGAAATGAATAGTAGAGAAAATGATCTTTTAAAAGAATTGTTCTGTTAACTTTTTATCTTACATTAAGTATTATAGCGAGAGTTATTTGAATAAAATGCTGTGAACCGTAGAACAAAATTGCCTCAGTTATATTTACATAGTTTAAAGAAATACGCATATCTTCTTGGAAAGATGAATCGGAAAACAATGAACGTAATTGGCTGTTAAGTCCGAGTTCAGCTGTTTCTATGGAGAAAATGAAGTCTTTAGCCACCAGATGGCGAAAGAGGATGTTTACATTTTGGAGAAAAAAGATAAAAATGTACCTCTCCTCCTCTGCAACCAAAATGATTATAATAATGAAAATCCACCTCAACAAGGAAGTAAGTGGAGGAGGGGTCTGTCTGAGTTTCATTAAGCTATCTTTACTACAATGATGGTGTTCATTTTCTGTGCCACAGGTTTTTTTTTATTCACCTGTTAAATATTTTCTTAATTCTATTTAAAATTGCAGTGTGTGTGTGCTTACTTGCATTACATTACTCTGCAACCATCATTTTTGGTCCTGGGTCACCTAGACATGATTTTAATTGTAGAACACATACAGTTATTCACAGTAATGCATAAAAATGAAAATTTAATTAAATCTAAAAGTCGACCATGAACAGTAAACGTAGACATAATTCTTGTGGAAACACTCATTCAAATTTCCAATATGATTAATTACCATGTCACTTGGGGGAAGACTGCCTGGTTTATAAAACAATGACTAAATATTTTTGCTATTTTATTTCTAATAATGGCTCATAAGTTTTGCAGTCATATTAAATGATATCACATATTGACACCTGACTCTAAGTCAAGCTGATATTAGAAGTAGCTAGCATTTCTGTAAGGCATCAACCAATCCTAACTGATGCTTGAAAATCATCTGAAACAATGGCCCAATTGCAGCAAACCAGTGAAATTCAGTCTATAAATGAAGAAGCTCTCGAGTCTATTTTTTTTTTCAGTAATTTGGATTTATATTTGGTGTACTCATTTTATTTAAGGAAATGTATGGTTTCTAAGATACTTTTAAGCAAAATTTGCCATCTATGATAGCATATTATTTCTTTAAGAAAATCATTTACAACTGGTTCAAAGTAAACTTTTATTAAAAAATGAGATATCCAGGAGTTTTGTCCTTTTTGCAAAGGGATCAATACTCCTCATCAGAATGGGGATATTGGCAGCTTGAAATGTTCACAGATGCTTGATGGTATAAGCTGTATCTAATTTAGTGTGGGCTCATTACAAAGCCCTTGTTACTTTAATCATAAACTTGTTGGCTTCATATTTGACGTAAATATATTAATATATCTGTGATTTCAAATTATGGTTATCATTCAGGAAAACACTGCATTCATAATCCATATCTTATGTTGGTAAGGAAGTACGAGGAATTCAGAGGAGTTCAGAGCTGAGGTTCTATTTCTCTTTGTGTGTTTGGGATTCGTGTGTGTGTGTGTGTGTGTGTGTGTCCAGTTCTCAGGTGAGTTAACATCTTCCAATCTAAGGGGATATGGTTGGCCTAAATTACTGTAGGAAACACACGAATTTCTTCTGTATGTTTTCTCCCTTTATAGAAGTTGCAACATTTACATGTTTCAAATTATATAGAAATAAAATAATTTGTCTTACTCTAACGTAAATTTTATTTTAAAAAGAATGTAGAGGCTTAGCATATCAGTAGAGACAATTTCTTATGACAGCATCTTAGTTTAAGCTATTAATATAGCTTATACGTCTACTTCCTTTAATCTGGGATTTAAGAACTTTTTTTTTTGTATTTTGGTACGACATGGATGAGGCTGGTGGTGTAGCTCAGTGCTATGTTTGCCTAAAAAGCACAGGGCCTGGATTTGATCCCTAGCACCACAAAAGTAATATTTTTTAGGGTTAACAGCATATGAGAATACTCTTTTTTTTTCCCCAGAATAGGTTGGGTAGTATGGGCACAGGGAGGAATAATTCGGGATGGAAATTTCAGAACCCTAAGCCCCCTTTAAAGTTATAATTTCTAGATGAATTTATCCAAGTTCAAAAATAACCATATAGTATAAGAAAGATAATGGTTTTCTGCATCTTCTGTGGGAGCAATTACAACTTTGCATTTAAAATAAGAATAAAGAGAGACTTCCCTTTGTGGAGAATGGTTGGCCACCAAATTTGGCTCATCTGGAGAAAGCAGCACAGATGGCCTAGCTCGCTTCAGGACTGGGGCTTCAGGCCATGCGTGATTTACCAGAGAAGGTAAATCAGCATCTGTTCATTTTGTGTTCGCTACTGTAGTGACACTGGAGTTGCGTGCATTAAACACTCATTTGTTGCAAGAACTTAGGCTAGGAAAGAAATGTCATTTCCTAGCTAAATTAAAGATTATCTTTTTCTATAACTTTACATTCAAATCGGCAAGAGGGTACTCAAGTCTAAATCCAAAGAAGCGAGCCACTGCCAGTTTAATAAAACTTGATGACTTCCCTTGGAAAGCTCTTTGGCCGAGACCTACTAAGTAAATTTTTTAAACAAATGTCAAGCTAATTTATCAGAAAAGAAAAACAGAGCTTGATAATTGGCTCTTCTTACGCATGGTTGTTTATTAAAATATTGTCACAGAGAATATTTCTCTTTATGCCTGTGAGGATACATATTTAAAATGCACTTCAACACACAGAGTTGACCTGTTTTCAAAATTTGCAGTTTGCTCACATAAATATTGCCAGGAATGAATGATAACTTTAATAATGGGAAATCTGATTTTCTGACCCGTGGTTCGGCAAATATATTTATGTAAATTTAATGATGTTAGGTTCTGCATGGAAAGCGAATGTTGCCTGGGATTGTGAACAATAGAGATTCCTCTATTCTTTTTGATCGTCCCCTGAATTACATTTTATAGCGAGCCACCATTTATTTAAACGAAGCTGAGCATGTCACTGGGCTAAAGGTTGCCGAAGACGCGGTGCAGTGTCCCGCCTCTCTTGGCATCTGCACCAGCTTTCACCGGGTGTAACACAGGATAGTGCATGGGAGCACGCGACACACATCTCCACTGGGGCTCCCTCTGTGCCAGCGTCTGCCAAAGGAATGCCATGGATGGCACAACCAATGGTCACATTCCTTTGTTTTTTATTCTAGAAAAGGAGTTAGGTGCAGAGAAAATGCATCACACAGAGTATCTTTGGAAGTGGTAAGTCGTATGCAGGGAAACGAGTATGATGAGGACATAGGAAATATCTTACCCGGGTGTAGACACAGGGAATGTACGTCAGTACCAGGGAAGACCGCAATGAGAAGGCACTAAAGAGTGACCGGTGACACTGCTTCTTCATACGCAGAACGCCGTAAGTCTAACTGTGCCTATGTTTGGAAATAGAACCTCTAAGAAGGTAATTAGAGTTAAATAAATCATAACAGTGGGTCCCTATTCCAGTAGCACCGCTATCTTTGTTGGAAGAGAGACACGTGTCTGGTCCTCTATTTATGTGTGAGTATGACGAAGAGGCAATGGCCATCCGCAGGCCGGGAAGGAAGATCTTAACAGAAACCAATCCCAGAAACTTAAGCTTGTATTTCCAGTTTTCAGAATTGGGAGAAAGCAAAATTTGATGTTACTGTTGTGGCACCCAAGCAGGCTAAAACCAGAACTTTTAAGTAGAGGGGAAAATGTATGAAAGTGCAAAAGGATGTCTAGTGGACATCTAATGAGGAGGATTTTTGGGTCAGAGAAAAGCCACAGGTAAGGCCCTGAGTCTCAGTACACTGTAGCAGGTAATTTATATAAAAGTAGCTTGAACTCTCAGAATTCCCCTCAAGGGATAAGAACAGCTTGCACAAATCAGGATGATAAACTTTGCAGCCCGCCTATCTACCAAATTCACCAAAAGTCTTCTTGATTGACAGACCAGCAATTTCCAAAGCCTAACTTGAGAAGCAAGTACAACTTTGCCAGGAAATGATGAAAATCAACTCTTTCTTCTGCTTGTATCACCGGACTTCTAGTAAAAACTGGAATCATCTGTCTACCAAGCAAGGTGTTGAAAGAACCTCTGTATCACTTTACTTAGAGGAGTTTGGGGGCTAAATTCAAACCTGAGAACTAAGAAGGTGTTATTATCCCCATTATCAAATATGGAAGATAACGACCATATGAAATAAAGCAGTAAGGACTCCTTTCCTCCACAGGCCACGTCCCTTATGACCCCTGCAGACACTGGTAAATATCAGCGAGTGCCACCTGCTCCCAATAAGCCTGTTTGCAGTAGCTGCCTTCTAGCACGAGTAGCTGTTAACCTTTTGCCCTTTAGGGTGTGCATCTCCAGTATTTTGCCCCAGCAGTGCAAAACTACCTAACACAATGATTTATAGCAGCATATTCCAGAAAAAAAAAAAAACTCCTTTGTCGTTTTTAAACAACACATGGAAGAGACTAGCTAGTAAGTACAGAATCATATTTACTGAACCAGGAAAACAAATAAACAAACAAAAAACCTCCATCTGCCTTTCTGGACCTCTGCTTTTCTGCACAGCACCTGAAAGTATTAGAGTTTAATGAATGCAGGTCATGGGATCAGAAAGACTTTTCTGAATATAGATCTTGTCATTCCCGACAGTGAAGCCCATGTTAACTGACTTATTCCATCTGATCAACTGAGCTTATCTATGAAGATGGGATTATTGTAACTTGGCAGAACTGTTGTGAGGCTTATAGTAGTTGGAAATTCATTATTCTAATGACAGTTTATTTTATTATATTCACAGTAAAAGATTTCTAGTATTAAAAGATACATTCTTTTCTATGCAGTAGTGTACCTCAAGCCTTCATTTTGAAATTTGGAAATGGATTCTTGAAGAACACCAATATTTCCTTCACATTACCCTAATCTTAGTATATATTCTTACTTCTGGTTAATAGAAGAGAAAATATTCCCCAATATTTGTGTACTTCCTATTAACATTGCTGTTGAGGACTGTAGTGACCAGAGTTTTACTCAGAGATATGATGACTCTGAAACACTAGTAACAACTTTGAAATAGCTTGGCTTTTTAAAGTACAGAACTCTGAGCCTTAACATTGAGATTCTACTGTAGAACCACTCTGAATGATTCTAATCACAAAATTCTAATCAAAAGCTTCCAAGAACTCCTTATATAAAACACTAATTTGCCACTTAACGTTGAAAGACTGAAAACCACCTTTGCCTTCAAATTGGACTTTAGCGTATAAGAGTAAATATTAGGTGAGGTGGACGAATAGCAGAGTGGCAAAATCTTTTGCCTAGCAAGCACAAGGAAAGCCCTGAGTTTGATTTCCAGTACTGCATGAGACAGGCATGGTCGTGCATATCTGTAATCTCGGTACTCAAGAGTCGGAGGCAGGAGGATTGCTCTGAGTTTGAGGCAAGCCTGGGTGACAGTGAGCTCAGGACCAGCCTTGACTACAAAAGGGAGACCTTGTCAAAAAAGAAAGTAAATATTAGAAAAATTGGCAAACATTTAACAAAAGGAAACTGGTTACATAAATTCATCTAGCCAGATGAGGAATTTTGTGCAATCACTAAGCAATATTACAAACGGATATATAATAAAAATGAATAAATTATCACTGTGCTAAATGAAAAATTGCAGTTTATATAAAATGACATTATTTATGAGAATAAACATGAAAAAAGACAAAATCTAAAATGTCAGTTGATATAATAAGGTTTAAATGTAGGTTTAGAAGCTGAATTTGTTCTTTATTGTTCCTGAATTCTCCAACATAATTCTTTAAATATGTATGACTTCTGTTAAGCAAATTTATAAAACTATTAAAAGTTATTACAACATTTAATAAGCAATATAGTTTATGTAAATGTATAGTCATCCTGAGTAATATTAAAATGTATGTTCATAGCCTATCAGTTAGTGAAATTTATTATAAATATTTATATTTTTTAATGTTGACTATACTAGTTTATATTGCAAAGATCAATCAGGTAAATATTACCCATTAAAACCACTGTTTTGAAAATGCTATCTCTTAGTGTGCTAAAAATAAATTAGAACAAAACATAAGAATTTATATTCATGTAGTATATTTATCAAAATTCTGCTGCCACCCAGTGGCTACTCAATCTGTTTTACATATACTCCTCATCTCGCTAATTGACTGGTAAAGTTTCTTGTGAAGAACTATTTCTAGGCAAAAATCCTCTTGCCCATAAAAGCAGAGATTTGTAGGTCTAGCAACGACCAGACAAAGCTTATCAAGCCAGAGACAACTGTGTCCAGAGAACAGCTCTGAGGTGTCTTGGGTCCCTGTGGATCATCTGATAACATACCCCATTGGTTCCACCAATTCTAGAATTTTTTTTCTTGTTACTACAGAGTTCCACTTAGCTGTTGTCCCATGAGTTCTGTCCAAAGGACAGTTGTCCCTCAGTCACCACCTGTACCAAAGCTGGGAATGAAGCTGAATCCCATACAGGCATGTCTCGGCGAAAGAGGGAAGTCAGCTGCAGCATTAAGCTATTGAGGGGAATAGATTGGCAAAAACGGGCCAGCACATGCTCAAATAGCTGAGGAAAGGTCCCCAAACACGATTTAGGTGTAAATATGTAGAAGCATGAAAAAATTCAAAGTAAGTTGCAATCTCAGTTCACAGAAATTTTAGAAAACAAACCACATGGGAAGTATCAAGAGCTGAGTGTGTGAGTATTTGCGGAGGCTTGTAGAAGCCTCGAGATAAGAATAGAGAGATACACCCCCCTTGAGCTAGTGACGGCCTTTCTGGGAAAATTTCCAGGTCCATAACGTCGCATATGCTGGGCGTAGCGGCGCATGCCTATAATCCCAGCCCTCTGGATGCTGAGTCAGGAGGAATTGTGACTTCCAAGCTAGCCAGAGCTGCAGAGTGAGTTGAAGGCCAACCTGAACTACAGAACAAGACTTTGTTTCAAATAAATAAATACCAGATAAACAAACTTAATTGCCATCTACTGAGCAATTTAAAGTCATAAGTAATTTATATTGTGCTAAATTAAGTATATGTGGAATGAATTGCACCTGTATGTTTAAATTATGTTTTGGAACTGCTTTAAAATCTATTAATTAAAACTTCTGGTTATGTCAGAACATTAACAATTAATCTGTACTTAATAATTAATTGATTTACACTTGCATAAACAAGACAGGAAATATTTGAAGACCAACTAAAATATTTGTCTCTCTGTATTTATAAGATTAAGTACTTGCTGATAACCTGTATTTTGTAGTCTTCCCCAGTCAGTTCTATCTATCATCTTTCCTTATTTTTCTCTATTCAGGTACCTGTGGGATAAGAAGAAACATGTAACAATTGGTAGACAACACAAAATTTGGTGCTTTTACATTTTTCTGATCTGAAAGTTGGCAATACTTGTGATTCTTTTCATTTTTTACAAGAAGAAAAAGAAATAAGAGAGGAGAACGGAAGGACAATTTCCAGTCTTCAGGCAGTACCAGAACCAATCGAGACTGGTATACACCTAAGTTTAATTTGTATTGTGATGGTCTTAGACATATTTTTATTTGACATTGTAAATAATTTCAGTGGTTCTCTCATTAAGCTTGGCTCCTAATCTTAGTTCTCATTCAGTAGTTGCAACTTATCCTGGAATTAATCATATTTGTCTTCAGATAAATTTCTCAAGTCTTAGTGTGATGAATACCAACTTGAACTTTTGTTGAAAATGCAGATTTTGGGAACTTGCATCAGAATTGAGTTGGGAATGGTTCCCAAGAATCCATATGTGTTACAGGCAAGAGAGGTAATTGTGATGCAGATCCGGCATATGTGGTTGTTGTTTGACCTTACTACAACCTAACACATAGTGTAACTCTAGTAATCCTTTAAGGACTTACAAGGTCCTGGATACCCGTGAGCATGAAAGGACCATGATCACTTCCATACAGGCGACCTTGGAGCAGAATTGTTTTTATGGGGCAGGATGTGGTTTGGGACCTTGTAAATATACACATTAAGCTTATTTAACAGCTTCGCACATAGGCAAATAATATTTCTCTTTTCCTCGTCTTTCTAATTTATTATCAGTTCTGGAGTGTCTGTCTCTTCCGTTTTACTTCCTAAATTTATTTGACTGTTGTCCACATAGGCTATTTGAGTAGGGAGATAAAAGCAAGTTTTTAACAAATTAAAATCCACCTTATGGATTTTAGTGCACTTAGTAATTATTTTCTATTAGCGTTTTTGCTCAAGAGTATTTTACTTAAAAAGAAAATGTGTCTGGCTGGATAAAAGTGAAGCTTTTAACTTTATTTTCTACCTTTTTATAAGGTCTTGTGCTGAATCAAGTTGATTTATGTAATTAGCTATATTTTATGGGATCCAGTGGTTTATATTTCTTGAAAAAATTCCCATTATTGAATAAATGTGTGTTATCTTAAATATCTTTTAGCATATTTATTTATATCTAGAGTGAGGAATATATTACAATTTCATGGGAAGTTAATTATATTGCATTTCATTTGGTTAATATTATTATACCCTTAATATCCTTCAGATGACTTGAGAATTTTTACAGCTAATCACTGAAACAAAGATTTGACTAATTAACTAATACTTGCCTTCATGAGTATTTTACTTTTTAATATACAATTTAACAATTTCAGCATTTTTTCACTATTTTTCTACTAATAATTTGAAAATGGGTAGTTACGGTGACAATTCGTACAAAATATACTCCACATATTAGCTAATTAACTACTGCAGTGTTAAAAATGTACCTTTCTAGTGGGAAGTGACCCCATCTTCCTTTCCTTTGGATTATAAAACAGGAACAGCTATAACAAATTGGATTATAGTGAGGCCTTTAAACCTTTGATCCACATCAACCAGACAACTTTAATCCCTGCTGGAAAGTTTGGGGGTAGGGTCACAAATTTGAGCCCAGCCTAGGCAACTTAGTCATGTGGTGTATCCTGCCTCAAGCAAAGAAAAGAAAAAGGAAAAGAGAAAAGAAAGACAAGAAGCGGAGAAGAGAAAAGAAAAGAAGAGAAAAAGAAATGGAAAAAAAATTAAAACTCAAAATGGACTGGGAATATACCTGATGTGAAGGTCCTGAGCTCAATTCCCGGAATCACAGAGAAAAAGAAAAAAAGTCAATAACAAACATTATTTTGATGGAAATGACTGTCTGCTCTGCACTCATGTGACGCACGTATCTGGAACTTTGAATCACTGCCGCAATGAGTCTGCCTCCCGCTCTTCTTTATTAACTTTCAGGAAAGAAATGAGGTTTATATCTAGTTTATCATTGCACATGAATATCTAGCCATGCCAGCCCTTTTGTTTAAAAGATGATCTGGAGCGAGACCCTGTCTCAAAAAAAGATGATCTATTTCCGTTGATTTTTCTTTGCTCTTTTGTCAAGGGTCAATTGATCTTTGTCATTTAGGACTATTTCCGGGCTCTTTATTTCATTCCATTGACCAATGTATCTCTTCTTTTACCCATACTATGCTACCTTGGGGGCTGTAATTTTACAGAGGGTCTTAAAGTGAAGTACTGCTCATTCAGTGATTTTTATGCCTTGTCAGTGTTACATCTGCCTTTATAGGTCTCCTGTCTTTACATTTAAAACTTATAATTTGTCAATACCTACAAAATATGCTTGGATATTGATTGAGTTAGCATTGAGTCTATAGGTCAGTTTAAAAAGAAAAGCAATAACGTTGACATTTCTAGCCCATGTTCATGGAATATCTTTCCAATTATTTTGGTTATTGATTTGTAATCGAAATTTTGAAGTTATCTGCACATAGACACTACTCATACTTTGTTAGATTTATACATAACCATTTCATTATTCATCCATGTTGTTAATGATCTGTGCTTTTAATTGGAAATTACACTTGTTAATTGATGGTATATAGGAAAACAATCCATTAGCTTTGTATCATAATCTTTTGGGGTATTAGCTGTAACTCACATGTTAATTATTTTATTTTGCTTATCCTTTATCATGGTGCTGAAAATTGAACCAAGGCCCTTTGAGCTACAACCCTGGCCTTTAAAAATTTATTTATTTATTTATTTATTTATTTATTTATTTATTTTGAGGCAGGAGCTCACTCTGTAGCTTGTAGCCCAGGCCAGTATGGAACTCACTGTGTAGCGCAGGCTAGCCTTGGACTCACAGCAACCCCTCTGTGTCAGCCTCTAGGATGCTGGGATTACAGGCCTGCACCATCATGCTTGATGTGGTGCTAGGGAATGGAATTCAGGGCCTTGGACTCGCTAGGCAAGCACTTTGCCAACTGTGCCGTTCCTTCAGCCCTTATTCTTTTGTTTTTATACAAGGTATCACCAAATTGCCTCTGCTGGGCTCGAATTTGTGATCATCTTGACTCAGCTTTTACGAATTGTGGGGTTGCTGACATTGTGAATGGGCACAGAATTTGTCACGTGATTTTCCTGTCTCAGTTGATAGGCTTGTATGCTTTATGCCTTATTCTTTTAGAGTGATGATACTATAAGCTTCGTTAATTGATGCTTGAGTATTGATTCGGTTTGCGTAGTTGAAATATACTCATATGAACTCTATGTATAATTTTTTGTGCTGTTGTGTGGAGTATGCTGAAATTTTGTTAAGACAGTTTACAGCTATGCTCGTTGGGAGATGCTGTTTTGTAGATTTCCTGTTTTCTAGTTTCATGGTTTTGTTTTGGTGTTGAGAAATGCTGCCCTCCCAGGGTTAGGTAGAAGTGCTCCTGTCTCTGTTATACTCTGGTAAAGAACAGAAATGATTTGATATTTTTTTTTTGCGTTAGAGAATAGAAATAATTTTCCCCTTAAATGATTGGTAGAATTTCCCAGTGGGAGTATGATCTTTCCTTATTTTGTAGGTTATTAATTCAATTTTTAGAGGAACTGAAGTAATAAAAAAGTCTTCAGTATTAGGTTTTATGTTAATCTATCCAGTAGCTGGGTTGAATTTATTTATTTTTTTCTCCACATACACGTGCTAGAGGTTTAAAATCTTCTAATATCTGTTTTTTCTTTTCTCCTGTTATCTTCAGGTGCCCTTAAGAGCACCTTAAATAGTCTGTTCTTCAGATTTAACTCATTGTTATTATTAGAAATCAACTGATACAGTAGTAAGGAATCCTGTGGGGGAAACATTTTATAATCTTATGTAAAACTCATTCTTTGAATAAGCCTGAGTTTCTGGGTTGTGTTCTCTAAACTTTGTTTTTCTTTTTCCCTCTTTAGGCAAGACAGAAATCAGACAGCCTGGGCGCCTAGACAAGTACACTTCTTATGGAGAATACGCGGTGGATATTTCATAAAGACTGCTTTTCTGCCTTCTGCAATATATTCAGAAACTGATATTCCTTGCCTCTTCACTATAAGAACCAGGCCTTGGATGTAAAATCAATAAAAGTGTAAGTTACCCAAGTACTGTGGCTCCCAGGAATTCTTCACATTAACTAATCGCTACTCCGCTTCCAGAAATTTGTTGAAATTGCTACCTATGTATTCACAGTATTTATGGCTCTGGCACCTTCTTCTCCCGTCAAACGCACCTTAGCTTGTCCATATTTCTCTGAATTTACTTGCGTCTTCTGACTTCAGGATGACTATTTGCCAGATGAGGTCAGCCTTCGCACATATCTGAGAAAGTCGGTGATTTTGTAAAAAACAACGTCATTATTGCAGATGTAGAATGGGAGGAATTATTTCTCAGCTTTATACACCAGAACAAACCCCAGAAGAACCCTCTTTTACATAACTTTCTGCATTTGAGCCTTCCCTCTCCGTCTTCTCTACGTTGTCATGGGAGTTTGGCACACGTAATCGTTAAGCGGGTGGACAGAGGGATCTTTACGAGGGCCCTAGGCTCTTCTTGTGCACCGGCCCACGGGGTCCTTCCAGAGCTCTTGCTTACACACCTAACACCTGTTCAGCAACTGTCAGCAGCTGTGGCAAGTGATCAAAATTTCTCTCTTCTGTCTCTGGTAGTCCTCTCTGTTTACCTACCGTTACTTTATTCTGGCTGGAGCTTTAGACCCCCACAGTTTTGGCAATGTGTCTATTTGGTCTGTTTGACTATTCTCTGTATAATTCCTTGTTGAGCACAGGGGAGTCCCAAGTAGCCAATGAGGAAAATTTCTCTGCTTTCAACGTTTGTCTAAATGTTTGTCTTTGAAACTTTAGCAAGAAGGGTCATGACAACCTGATGTCTCCCTCAGTCTCTGAACTGTCTTTCCTTCTTCATTTGAGGAGCCACTCAGGGCCCAGAACGTTAATTGCCTTCTTTTCACACCAATTGTCATGGGACACAGTCCATTCACATCGTGTCCTCTTCTATTCCGGTGCATTCTTTCTCTCCTCCTTTTTTTAGAGACTATGGTGGCAAAAACGTGGACAGAAACATAGCTGAATGAAGGAAAGAAAACATGAATTTGATGTTGTCAATGGATTCTCATTTTTGCAGCCATAAAACAGTTACATTGTTATTTAAAGACTTGCAAGACCGAAGTAAGACATTTATAAAACATTTCAAAAATTGAGTTCATTTTAAAAATGATAATTTTTGTTATTGGTACTGCTAATCACTGTCATAAGATAACTATACTGTAATTCAACATATGACATAGGTTTAAAAATGGTAAACATTTAAGAAAGAGCCAACATCATTAGCTACGAAGATTCATAAACTGGATAATTTAATGAAGGTGGAAGCGAATAGTAAATATTAGGAAATTATTTCAGTAATATCATATTTGAATATTTACTGTAAAGCTCTTTAGCTTCCTCTTGAAGCATCACAGTGAGGAAAGAACCAGCAGCTCTATGTCTTTGGAGCATCAGAAAAATCCTAGTTTCTCATAGAGAAATATCTGTGATATGTTTCATACTACTCCAAGTAATCGAAGCAGCAGTATGCTGTTTTGAAAGCATCAGAAATCTCCTCCTGATTCAACAAGCTTGCAGAAGTAACAAACAGAAAAGCATATTCCCCACGACCAATGCTATGAGGAGCATCTAAACGAAACCATACTGTGCGCCTATTGTAGACAAGGCCTGTGGCAAGCTGTGGAGATAAACAATGAATTAAGAATTACCATTTTATTTAATATCTTTTAGTTTAAATGAGAAGATGATATCTAAATAAAAAATTCAAAAGAATGTGTTAGGAACTATGACATTACTAACTAGAGAAGCACAGAAAACAACCATGTAGATAAGGTATGGGGGCATGTTACTCAGATTTCTGTTGCTGTGACAAAATACTGACATAAATCAACTTTAAGGAGGAAAGATTTATTTTGGCTCATGGTTTCAGAAGTTCCAGTCTATAGTCAGCTTGCTCCATGGCTTTACACCTGTAATGAGGCAGAAACATCGTGGTAGGGGAAACTGTCTTAACTTTCATCATCCAGGAAGCAATGAATAAGCGAGTAAGAGATCTACTCCTAATATCACTCTACTCCCTACAGTTTCCAGGCCCCTGCTACTCCATTCAATTTTGAACCCTTTCTGAGTCCATTCAATTAATTCATCTTATCCACCAGTGGGAAAGAGTCCTTATGATCCAGTTTGCTCTGTACATTGCCGCATTGGGAACCAGTCTTACAAATGGTGTGATTTGGGGGATATGTTAGTCCAAATAGGGTGAGAAGATGTCTTTTGGGAGAAGTCTTATAGAATCTGTCTCTTGAACATTGAATAGAACTGCTATAGGCAAGAAACTAGTGATAAATATTCCAAGTATACAAAGAGAAGAAAGGGATGTGACAGAAGAGTATAAAGAGGAGATTTTAAGCTATTTATTGGTGCTGGAACATGAAATATAAACAGAGAGTAGCAGCAGAGTAGAGGCTAGAGACTTGCATGGGAACAGGTCACGGAAGCCTTCTCTTAACATGTGAAGGAATTTTTTTTCTATTCTATCAGCAATAGTAAGACTTGGGGAAATTTTTAGCAAGTCTCTTAAATTTCAGGTAAATCGCTGTGGTCCAGTCGATAGACAGAGACGCTTGAGAGAAGACTATTAGAGCAGCCAAGGAAAGACATGGTTAGAACCAAATCCCTACATGCTAAGAATCTGATCTCTACAGCTCTACAGAGGTACTGGGGATAGATTGGGGGCTGGTTACAAGCTAGAAAAAGGCAGAAATCGGGAGATGTCCATCTGCAATGAGAGTGTTGAGGGGAAAATGTAAGGATAAATGGCAGAGATGGTTGACATAAACATAACCCCCAGTTTTCAATATGGACTGCATAGCTGCACCAATATTTAAGTTATTGAATAAAGGGGAGAATGTCAGCAGAGAGATGATGTAAAATTCAGCTTGTGATATGTTGACTTTCATATGCCCGTGAGTAATCAAAATTCAAATTAGACAGTGGAATGAGTGTTTCTGAAGGCTTGGGAAGAGATATGGACCAAAAATAAATGTTAGAGTGCCATCAATTTATACACAATAGTTCAAACTAGGGAGTCAGTAAGTGCTCAAGGACAGTGTGTGAAGAGAAGGAATCAATAGACTTAGGATAGAGCTCTGGAAATTCCTCTATAGAAACAGAGGACGGTACTAGAGCACGTCTCCTATGGTTTGGGTCCAGAGTGACCCCAATACCTTATGTATTTGTGTGATGTTAGGAAGAAGACCCTGGCAGGAAGGGGCAGGTGCTTAGGGATTGACCTGAAATGATTGTGTCACTTTATTGATACTGAGGGTTGTCCAGGCAGTGCATTCAGGTTTGTGTTATTGAGTGTGGGCCGGGAAGTGAGGGAGGGGCATTGAACTAAGTAAAGGAAGAAGAAGAAACATTGTTACACCTTCTTACGGGGTAAGCTCGGTTGCTGCCTAAGTCTTCTAGGCATCCACTTGCTCCTCACTCACTTGGTCTTCTGTCTGCAACGGGGTGAGCAGCTCTCCCACCTCTGGCAGGTGCCTCCACTTGTGTCAGCTGCCCATGAACAGATTATGTGAGACCTTCTGAAACTATGAGCTAAATAACGCTTTCCTTCCTTAGGTAGTACATGTCAGGTATTTTTTCCCAGTAAAGAGTAAGTAACTAAGTCAATGTCCAAATGTAACTAAGGTAGAATGGCCTATGAAAAGGAGTATGAGGCAGTCACAGAAAGCAAGGATCAAAGCTACTGCGTGCCACTGGAAGGGCTAGCAAAAATCAAAATCTATGGGAATCATAGATCCCTTGCAATCATGGGCTTCACAATTTTGAAAGCATTTTTTAATGCTGAAAATATGTGCAATGACTGAGCAAATAAATTTAAAGCTCTAGAATAATATAGGTTTTTTTGAAAGGCTAGAGCGTACAAACATAAGTTGTCACGGAGTTAATTAATCAAAATGCGAAATTGAATGCAATAAATCTAGATGAAACTCAGAAAATTGAGAAAGGCAGAAGGACCAGAGCAACGGGAAAAGAGAGGCACAAAGCTAAGAGTTTATTTTCCATTTTGCTTGCATTTCTTTTAGAAAGGAAAAGACTAGCAAAGTTATGAATTGGATGATCTTCAACCAGAGAAAAGGCAAGTTTCAGACGCAGGAAAGAAAATGCTGAAAGAACGAAGAACTGGAGAAAATGTTGTAAATGTGTATGGAGAACACTGGACTTCAAAGGATCTAGATCAGCGGGACACACTTAGGGGTCTAAGACACTGAACAGATAGGACACCAGGCTGAGGGTCAATCAGTCAATTCACATGTGGCAGAGAAAAAAACTGGCCTGCAGAGCGAAGGAGTGGGGCATCGAGTGCCTATGTAAATTTTTTCCTAAATCTTTCTAGGTGCACATTGCCTATTAAACTATTTAATTGGAAGTGCTACTGAATCAATGCTTCGGCGCTCTGAGGCTCTGTGCTCTCAAGGACAGCCGGAATTGAAGCCTTTTATCTGTATTGTTAGGAAGAAATATAAAAACAAATAGCCAAGATGTCGTCTCTCTTTCTGATTAACAGGCCACAGCTTTTTAGCAGCAACCAGAAAGGTGTAACATAATGTTAAAGAACTCTTTGCCCCTCGCTCTAGGGTACATTGCACCTTTCTTTACCTCCCTCGCTCTTCCATTGGAGTACGGTGGGAAGAACCTGTGACTTGGACTCGAAGAGACTAAATCACATCTTAAGTTATCCCTTCCGTTTAGTAACTGAATGCCCTGGAGAACATTTCTGGTCTCTGAGCATCATTTGTAAATTGCAGTTCGCAAGCCGACTGGATATGCTTCGTACCCGGTTCAAGTGGAATAACTATATTATACCTCTCAGTGCTTGAAGCTCAGCTGGGCTTCTAGTCCTAGCTCCTTTCCCAGGTTCCTAAAAAGCAGGGAGAATCTTAATTCCTGGAAGTCTTTAGTATTGTTGAACGCATAGATTCTTTTCTCCCTTTCTCTATAGATGCTGGTGGCTGGCTAAATGAATAAACACATGAATTATCGATAGTGTACAACACTTAATATTTTAGACTTCAAAAGAAACTCTTAACAAGACCAGTAAATACAGAAAGTTTGTAAATCTTTCGGTGGTGGCTCTCCAGGTGTGTTACTTCACTGTGTTTTGTACAATGGCACATGGTACTTTTTTTTTTTAAATACGCAAACGTTATTATGAGCATCTTTGAAATCTACTAAAAAACCAATGACACACACTGCATTTCGTTTAAGAAATCGGTCTATCTCTAGTACAGGAGCTAATGAACGCTGTAACAATGTGAACAGGAAAAGCAATGCCGATAAAGCCTATAATGTATTTGTGATGATAGCATTAACTATATGTGTCTAATCTCACTTATGTAGGTTTTGTGACTGGGTTTTCTCCCTAGCATATACTAGTGAGACCTAAAAATTCAGTGCAGATGACAATGATACAGTTTTTGGCTTTGTTTTAAGTTTCCCAGACACTGTAAGCAGGACTTCCCAAAGGAGGCTTAGTAAAATGTCCCCTGATTACATGTTTCTGTTCCTGGGGAGTCAGAAAAACAGATGAAGGTGAAAATATAGAATGTAAACAGAGAACTCTTTCAACAGCAACTTAAATCGCTAACCTTGACATTGTACAAGAAGATTCTTTAAAGGTATCAACTCATATTTTCACAGCTGTAGCTGAATTGCTTATTTGTTTTTATGTAGAGAATTTCAGTAGCAGTATGGCCCGTCTCTGGGTCGTGGCCAGTTTGTGTTTCAGGTGCAGCGAGACTGCAAGGAGATCATGGTATTTCCTTCTGTAGCTGTGTTGGACTCGCCTTCCTAGGTCTGGACACGCATAGCGAATTTGACAGAAATAAACCGCTGGTTTCTGATACTCTACTTTCTCTTGCTCCCAATAAAGGATAATGGTGGGTTCGCCACCCATATCTTCCCTCATTCCCACAGGCTTTGCTCAGTCTGCAGCCTCACTTTGCAATCAGTTAGCGTCTTCATGAAATGCAAATCATAACTGACATTCTATGTGCACTGTGGAGACGGTGGAAGAGGGCTGACAGGCTTGGCGGGAGCAGTTGAGGAACGCGAGCTCCAGTGGGCAGCAGCGGTGAGCTGAAAATCTTAAGATGTTTTTCCTACTTAATAGGGGATTACTACTAGTAGGTTATTTAGTCTTCTTCGTATTTCTCTGTTTAGTTGTAGGATATCTCAAGAGGGATTACCGTAGGAACTTCCGCCAGCAAATTTCATTCCCTAGACACTCTAACTCTGCTCTTTAAAGAAAGACAGTTGCAACCATCACTGTTAGAGTGGCTGGGATTTTTGAAGAAAATTTTCTTTGAACGGATTAATATTCATGTGAGAAAAAAACAATATAGATGGTTTGTCTGATTTGTTTTCTGTAGCTTAATTGACCAGTACAATATGAAAATGATTCACTCTTCCCTTATAATTATTTAGAGAAAAAATAACCTCCGTATGAAAGGATTTTGAGAAACCCTGATTTTTAATCTGTAATCAACTGTTTGCTATTTATAAGATAAAAAGTTGCATCATGGTCTGTTACAAATGCTTTTCCAAAACTTATTTTCTTGATGTAAGAGTTTTGTTTAGATTAAATGGAAGCAATTGATAAAATAATATTTTAGTTTAGTTCCCCTTGTATTGGTTTTGACCGCTTTGGATTTTGAAAAGAAAAACTGACTTATGACTTATTTTTATTCTAAGAACTATCTTTTTTTATCTACGATTACTCTGACTTTTGTCTTTAGTCATGTTTTAATTATTAGTAATTCATATTTTAATTTGTCTTTTTCTTTTTTGGATCTCTCACTGTTTTCCCATTGGGATAAGAATTTCTAGCATGACAACGATAGTAGCTAGAAATTATCAACCACTTATCCATTGTGTGTCTTCGTGCCTCACAGACACTCATTTAATCTTCGCAAGTGTGAAGCACAGAACTGCTACAATGCCATTTTAACGCTCCCAAAGGATTGAGACAGGGTTGCTACATGGATGACTTGGGATCCATGGACACGCATGAGTATCAAAGTCGTGGTTCCTTCCATATATTTTACTGAAGCACTTCAAGTATTTATAATTCTATACTAAATATTTTAGAAACCCAACATTTGGCTTAAAAGTAAGTTTAATTGCAGGCATGTCGTGCATTTGAATGAATACCTGCTAGGTAGAAAACATGAAAGTTAAAGCTTTAAGTGCAACGACTTTATTGTTTTTATATTTTTGAACTTCTAAAGCTCCCTTTTAATCTTTTAAAATCTATATCTCATGACTTTGAAATTATTCTTTGGAAAAGTTTAAAAATATGAGTATAAAGTCTTAAGTGTTCACAAAAGTTAAGCAACCTAAACGGCTATCACTGAAGAACTGTTGCTAAAAATTGTGGCTTTTTTCCAGTGCAAAAGTATTCTCTGAAGCAATTATGGAGAACAATAACCTATTTATTTTGATTTGTAGAGCACATTATAGAGCCATATGTGTTGTGTTAATCTAATTTTTAAAATAAAAGCATAACCTTACATACTCTATAAATAATGTAGCAAAAATACGAGGAAATATCTTTGATTACATTCACTTAAAGATTTCCAGTGATTACCTGTGAGGTCTAAAATCAATACAGCAATGTGGTAACTTTACTTCTTAATATAAATATTTAGTATGGAAAAATAAGATTAATGGCACCTGTTACAGGTTTTATTTTATTTTTTATTTTTATTTATTTATTTATTTATTTATTTATTTTTGACACAGGTTCTTGCTCTGTAGCCTAGGCTGGTCATGAACTCACTTGCGCAGTCCAGGCTGACTTTGGCTTTGGACTCGGGACAATCTACCTGCCTCAGCCTCCCAAGTGCTGGGATCACAGACATGCAATGCCACACCCAGCTTTATGTGGTCCTGGGGAATCAAACTCAGGGCGTTGTGGTTGAAAAGCAAGTACTTTAACCACTGTGCCATTCCTCCAGACCTACTGTTACAGAATGTATGTCCATCCACCAAAAGACTCAGTGAGTTGAAAGTCTGGATGCTGCTGGGTTTGGAGAAGTAATTGGATCACGAGGGCTCTAGCTTAATTTGATGTCATTCTTGGGAAGCGAAGCAAATAAAAGATAGCAATGAGATGAAAAAAAAGTGGACCATGGAGGGTAGATCTAGGGGAATAGTGACAGGTCCCTTCCTCTCTGGCTCTTTTTTGGCAGTCTGTGCTCCAGACAGAGTGAGGTAAGCAGTTTTCTTTGCCACACCCGACCCTGTGATGTCTCTGCCTCATCCTAGGTCTAAAAACAATGGAGCTAATTGACTATGAACTGAAATCTCCAAACCGGAAATCAAAATCAGCCTTTGTTCCTGTAACCTGATTTCTACCAGGTATTTTGTCATAGCGGCTGAAAGCTAACAAGGTGATTTTTAAAAATAGTTCTAACTTTCTTTAAGACTAACAGCTATGAATACAAAGAAATCTGAAAGAATAAATTCTAGAAGGATGAGGCCTTTTGGTAAGATAAAGGGACCCCTGATCCTTCCATCCTTGGGGGCACATACTGAGGGAAGCAGTGCTCTCTTGGACAAAGGGAAATCAGCCACCTTTTTGAAAGCTCATGTATTGTCACGAAGATTTTGAAACTGTCAGAATGTTGAAATCAAAGACAGTTCTTTCTGTCAATTAATTACATGAAATAGAAATTTGGAGACTAACATAGTTGGGAGTAGGACTGAAAAGCACAGAAAACTTGAATTCTTCCTATCAATATCTATAGCCTTTAAATCAGCATTCCAGAAGTTGTAAAGTTCCATGGTGTCACAATCTTATAATTTCCCCAATATGCAGTGTTTAGGTTGAGCAGTGTTGTAGTTTTGTCCATAAGGATCAATGTAGGAAAAAGACAAACTCAAATTCAGGCCATTTGAAGAAAAGAAATAAGTCTACCAGAGTCATGGCTTCTCATCCACTTCTACTTCTACGTGTGGTACTGAGGATCGAGCACAGGGCCTTCTCACTGAGTTACAGCCCCCATTCGTTCTTTCTTTTATTTATTTGTAATTTTTTAGTTTTGAGGCAGGGTATCACTGAATTGCCCAGGTTGGACTGGAACATGCGATTCTGCTTCTGACTCTCAGGATGCTGGGACTTCAGGCCTGTGCCTTTGGATCCCGTTCTACTTTGAAATTATGTCATATGGAAGTTCAATGTCTATATATGAAGAGCATCTGTAGAGCCAAAAAGGATTTCTTAAACCTTGGGTGTTCTAATTCAACAGTCCAGCTAGAGGAATTAAAGCCAGAGCTTCATTCCAGAATAGCTCAGTCCTTGATAGAAGCAAAT
The DNA here is from genome assembly GCA_004027205.1 of Ctenodactylus gundi. NCBI lineage: Eukaryota > Metazoa > Chordata > Mammalia > Rodentia > Ctenodactylidae > Ctenodactylus > Ctenodactylus gundi. The sequence goes on from PVKB01000231.1 coordinate 705,160, forward strand.
TGAACAGCTTCTCACACAAATCTACCCAAGCTACCTAACACTGACAAGGTGGTATTTCTTAATTTAACAAATAAACAATACGTAGTCTTTTTAGTCATATGATTAAACACACAATAAAAAGTAACTTAAAAAACAAATGTGCAAAAAAGCAGGATAATCCATATTTGAGAAGAAAAAAATAACAAATGTAAGATATGAATACACAGATGTTAAAGATCGAGAAATTATTAAGTAAACCTCTCAATAGAGCTGTAATAACACAAATAAGCAAATATATTAAAGGATCTGTAGAAAGTCATGAATACGATGAGTGATGAGGTAGAGAATTTTAGGAAGTAAATTTTAGTTCTAAAAGAAGCAAATGGAAGCCTAAGATCTAGCGCTGATGCTGTGCTACTTAGAATAATCATTTGATGGGGGAGAGGCCACCCAGGCTAGACAGAAGGGATGATGACTGAAGTTGAAATCAAATGGAATAAAACATTGAAATGGGAACAAAAGAGAAAAAGACTGAACCACCTGCGAACACAGCCTCAAGAGTGATGGTAAGTATAATGGTTGAACACTCGTGTAATTAGAATTGCAAGGAAAGAACAAGGGAGAGTGAAAGAGAAACAAATATCTGAGAAAAGATAGAAATTTTATTTTCAGGTTTGATTTTTTCAAAAAAATAACTATTCATATATTCAGAATGCATAGAAAGAAATCCAAATCTGGGTACAGTCGATTCATGCTGCTGAAAATCCAATACAGAGACAAATTTTTAAAAATAGCCCGAGGGAAAAGAGCGAGGGGACTAATAAGAAAAAAGCCTGGTTCTTCTCCAGAAACAATGGAAGTTAAAAAATAAGGGGATGGAAGGGGTAAGGGAAGTAAAAATGATCAAGATGAGATATTTGAATTGAAAAATGACATAATGACATTTCAATTGCCTAATTGTTTTCAGAACCAAAGGAATATCCTCAAGAAATCTAAAAACTTTACCCATCAGATGGCTTGTTACTATTTGCAATACATAAAAATAGAAAGACAATTTGACTAAAAATTAAAAAAGTGTGGGGAAAGTCGCAAGAGAGTGTCCCACTATAGGCCCACAGCAGCTGATGCAGAAAGACGCTGAGAGCTCATACCCGCCCGTGTCTTCACTCTCTTCTCCCCACCTGAACCACAGCTTTAAAAGGCAGGTGAAGATGGGGCAAGGAGTGGCAGACATTAATGACATACTTGGGCACAAGTGAAAACCTTTTGCTGCTGGCGGAAGGAAGCAGGAATTACGTCTTCCTTGGTAAATGGGCAGTGCCAGGCCTAAAATTCCCGCCAAGCAAAGGCAGGCGCTCTGGGAAAGCCACACTCATGGCATGGGGCACGGCATCTACCTAACACTGAGGCATAATACAAACAACAGAAGGTACCCTGATGCCAGCGCTGTCCACTACATTTGACTTGGCGATTCCAGTTATCTTTGGCTATCGATTTTAGCAAAAGCTTCATCATTAACTCTTTATTTCCTTTCAGAGACTGCAGCAGGTTGAATTACATTAAATTTTAAGTCATTTTGATGGGAACAGACAGAAGGACAAGATATATCTGGTGCTTTTATGTCTTTCTTGATTTTTTTTCACGTAGGTTTATAATTTTCAACATAGAAACTTTGCACATTGAAAATGTCCATTGAAAATTTCTCAGTTAGATTTATTTTGTAGTATTTCGTGTTTAGCTATTTTCAACAATTTGAATTCTAATTCGGTATTGCTGAAATTTAAAAGCATAGTCGATTACTATAACTGAACTTGTAACGTTACGCCTGACAGTAATATAGAAGTACTGACCAGGCACAGGGTTGTTATTGCAGAGAGGAGAGGCAGGTAGAACTACACATGCCTTTAGCGACTTGCCTCTCATGCGCATGCGTATGACTGCTTCCATGAAACAATAAAACAAGTTTATATTTCCATTTACGGCACAGCTATGTTTTGTGCACCTGTTATTTCACATAGGGTAAAACATCTAAAATATCACTTTCAGATGATCATATCCAAGAAGCATAATATCACTGATACCATTATATAGACCATTACAATGTTTTACTGAATATAAAAAATGCCTAGATCTTTGCAGACTCCATTATATGTCTCAGGCACCAGTAATGTCTCCAATAATATCCTGCTGGCTCAGCTATGTCATTAGTTGCATGCCAAGCAGTAAGAACCATACTGTTCCAGTGAAGATGTTACCTGAAGGGCAACAGGTACAGCTGAAGTAAAAAGCTTATTAATCTAATATTCACTTGGATGGATTCTTCACAGGTCTAATAGTTGAGTAATGCAGGGATATAGTAGGTTTCACCGCTTTTGCTTATTTTAAATTTTTAACTATGAAATTCATGCCTGAGGTTTTCCTGAAATAGGATACTACGTTTGGTATCCCATTTTAATGATGATTAGGAAAGTTCTAGGGACTTTCACATGGTCATTTCCATAATGGTTCATACACATAAGTGTAAAATATCTAATATAAGGATTCATATATTTGATGAAGGTTTCTACTATAATCATGGAGGAACTGGGTACAGAAACACGAAATGTGGCTGTAGAATTATGCAGCTAATTTAATTTGGACTTAGGTTCATACTCCATCTCTTGACCACATTGATGTATTCAGTCCCCAGAGATTAGCTTCAATTCAGATTCTAATGGTGAACAATCATTTACACGTTACATAACTTCACTTTGGTTGTTCTCACTAATTCTAGAAAACAAATATTGGTTTCTTTGTAGAGAGTTATGGTCTATACCTGGGGGCTTGGTGAAGAATGCTCCTTCATCATGGGGACCAGAATCTTTCTTCAGTCAAGGCTAGCTGAGCCTGTGAGCTGACTGACATCCAGAAATTAGTGAAAAGCTATGACTCTACTAAAACAAAAAAGCAAGCTTATTTTTGGCTACTACTTTTGGAGGGTTTTTTTGTGCAAACTCTGTCTAGTAATAATTCAAAACAGAAATAACAGTAAATTGAATGGGGGCGATTTTAATATACAGAATTATACACTTATTAGGGATTTAGAGGACAATCAGGGACGAGGGATAGACTCGGAGAAAGTAAGAACTTCTCCTGGTGGCATCACTATGCCTGGGGCCAAGATAGAATAGCCAAGAAAGAGATGGCCGGTCCCAGATCCAACCTCGAAACCTTCCTGAACATGGCGTGGCTGTGGCTCATGGATGACAGAGGAGTTTACTGAGATGCTGTTCTGGGAGAACTTGCTGGCAATGTGCCCTCTGTGGTGCTAGGGTAGGTGGTTGTCAAAGAAAGACTGATTGTTGACTTTACTACAAAGCCTTCTTTTGAGTGCCAAGCTTACTGCTAGAGAAGCCACACTGTTCTCGATCCTAGAAAGAGGACCACTGTCTCTTCAGTATCTCCTGCCAGAAGAGAGCACCATACGGGTCAGCTGGCATTAGGAGAAGAAGAAAAAAAAAAGACACAGCTGTATTATGGCAGAGTGGACAGAGAAGGGTGAATCTGACACAGGAGAAAATAGGAATATATTCTTGTATGATGCTCATTTTGTGTATGAAATAATATACTCATGCAATAGATTTCTGAAGCCTCAGAAGGTTAACCTTCTTCTATTTAAAAACCCTATGATAACGTTAAGTAGAATAAATACATTGAAAATATCAATCCTGATTCACATACAGATACAAGTAAACAAGCATGACTAATAAACCAGAAAAAAATTAAATGTTTTCTTGATAATCCTCCATTAACCCAAAGAAAGCAAGGAAATGGGAAATGGAATGACACAGATACTACAAATAATATTATGGCACTAAATTTGAAAGCTTGAATGAAAATATGGTTCACAAATACTTGCGTTTAAATTGCAGCATCTTGTTCGAAGTTACTAAAACTTGGGAACAACCCAAATGTCTTATCAAGTGAACACAATGTAGGGTATATTCATAAAACAGAACACTAGTCAGCAATGACAGTGAATTAAACCATTGTTAAAATCCTATGAATGAATTTTGCAAACATAGTGAGAAAAATACTGAGAAAGGAATATGGGCTGTAGTTTCCACTTATGTGATGTGAATTATAGATGAAATTAAATACAGTCACAGAAATTAGATCAGAGGTTGCCTTCTGGAGATAGTAGAGGCGGTGGGAGTTATTTGCATAAGCAATTTTTGGGGGTAGCCGAAATATTTTACACCTTGATTAAGAGGCAGGTGTTAAGTTCATACATTTGTTAAAAATTATTTTACCATATAGTTAAAATATATATTTCATCATATTTAAATTATAACTCATCAAATGTGTTACATTTTTAATTCAATAGTTATTTGTATTTTATGATGTATAAGGCAATTCTGGGTATAAAGCCTTAATGTAACTTTTATGTAACTTACAGAGGTTGGTGTTTCTTGTTTATGTACATTAAGGTCTTCTCTAAAATGACATCTGTTCATTCATTTTTCCTGTCTTCCATCTTCCTAGTTTATTGCAGCCTTGTTCATTTTTTTAAATTTCATATTTGAAATTGGTTTGATTCAAGAAGTTTCATTTGTTTACTTGTGAGCTTAGAAAGGATACAGCCACTTTTTTAAAAATCTGTACATACAGAAACAGAAAAATAAGCCTTCCACATTTGTATCTTCCCTCACAATTTTTTATACAGTAGTCTCTTAAATGTCAGCCTATTTTTGTCTTTATTGAGATAAAGACTGTGCGGCTCAGGAGGCCAAACAACGTTCTCAAATTCATATACCAACATACAAAACCTCTGTGCTTCAAGTGACACAATGTCCCGTTTTCATTTTCATGAATAAGTAGTTTTTATTGGGATTCAGGTGACATATGTCTCCTTTTCAATTTTGTGAATAACTATATTCTATTTATACGCTTCAACTGCTTTTCTATATATTTCAAGAGCAATTAGTGTTACTCTTTCCTTTCTGATTCAAAATAAGCCATAAATGTAGCGTTTTTTTCTAGAACCTAGCTTATTATTAGTTATATGCATATTCAAAAATACCAGAAGCTCTTTGTTCCTTACCTACTTGAAATGTTTTGGATATTAGCAGCAATAAGTTGGTATCGCAATGACAAATTTTTAATCATACAAAACTAACGTATTTGTTTCTCATTTTAAAATGTATACTTCTTTATGTATGCATAGGAAAAATAAAAGAGACATTACCTAAAATAATCAAATATTTTAATGCTTGTAGACTCCAAGGACTGCTGAGTCTTAATATAATACGGGTCACAAACTCTCCTTTATTCTATATATTAAATAGGTGTCTCCCTGTGAGACTGAAACAGAGAGTAAAAGAACTGACAAGTCAGAGAAAAGGCTACATGGTATTTTGATGTCCAACAAACCTCTGTTTTTGGAACACGTAAATCTTGGCCGAAACTAGCTAATTGGTTTTTGCAAAAACAATAGTCTGGATCCAACAATCCCCACAGAACTCCTTGTCACTTTGTGAGCCTGTGACTCCCTGTGTGCATACTACTAGTCGTAAGTGGTTAATATGACAAAAGAGATAGTGTAAAATTGAAAAAATTATTTCTTATCATTATGCTTCATTTTTATATATCAATCACATAATTTACATGGTACATTTATTTAAAGTATATCGATACATGTATTTAATATAGCAAATGGATCAGTTGCTTCAAGCATGTTATAAAATTGGTTATTAGGTTTAATAACAACTTTGGAGAGTTGTTGCATGATTCTTAGAAATGTTGAAATAGAAAAAGAAATGTTCTTAGACTTTGCAGAAATTCCCTCTAAATCAATAGCAATAATTAATTTATCTCATTGGAAAAAAATCCTCCATCTCAGACTGGCTCACAATTGCATTATTCTTTTTGATCAAAATGATATAAACAAGCCATAGGCAAAACATCCTTTTGGCTTTAAGATCCGAAACAGACTTTTTGATCATTTGCCCACAGGCTTATCTAGTCTTTGTTCTACTAGATTAAGTATTCTGTGTGCTTCTGATGAAAATAAAGGAACCTAAAGCGTGCTCTCCTATATTTTCACCCGTAATTCATATTCTGTCTTTTTTCTCACCATCTCAAGGCTCAGCTTATAGTGCTTTGCGTTTTCCTTTGTTAGAAATACACTCCTTTAACTGAAAGGTAAGTGTTAGTACATTCAAAAGACATCCAGGTTGTCATTGCACCGATCGTCTAACTTCTCTCTTTCTCACGTTTTCTAGCCTTATGAATCTCATTGTAATAGTCCTTTTTGCATGGGGACGGGTGGGTAAAGGCACATTAAAGAATCTCAACAAAGATACAGTAAGATGCAGGAAAAAAAAAGAACTTTTGGCAAGTCACCCCAATACAGGGCTCTGTTGGACCCAGAGGAGAGGCATCAAGATATGGCCACTGCAGCCCATTCTAGGGGTGGGAAACTGAGCTAATAAGTGGGGGTTTGAATGGCAAAATGAGTCTAATGTGAAATAATAAATATGTTAAATGTCACATGGTTTCTCTGATTTGGGAAACCCAGAACACAGACATTCTATGGAACCAAAGAGGTGTGATAGTGGGAGTTACTGGGGAATGGTGAGGGCATGGGATGGCCTCAAATGGGGTCGGAAAGGGATAGTAATATTGATGTGATATGGATGTGCACAAAACACTCAAGTTCACTGTAAACATTGTGTATTGACTATATATATTAATATAAATGATGGAATAAATAAATAAAATTCTCAATCTAAGGACAAAAAAAAAACACACTCTCCCTTTCTAACATGCCTAAGTCTTTATGGGGGCCTTACCATAATGCTTTTACCTAAATTGCTGTGGCCTTTAAAACAGTTAAATTAAGCTCAAGGCCCTCAGTTCAAATCTTCAGTACCACATAAACTGTGCGTGTTGGCAAATGTCTGTAATCCTAGCGCATGGGAGGCTAGATCAGGAGGAATACTGTGTGTTGGAGGCCAGCCTGGGCTCCACAGAGAGTTCAGCCTGGACTGCAGAGTAGAGGATGTTAATTTGGGGATTCAATTAACATATTTCAAAATTTTATTCATTAACATGTGATGCCTTTATGACTACCAAGTGACTTCCTCTGTGAATTAGCCTCATTCAATGTCTCCTTCAATATCTAGAGTTTGGTGGCTTCAAATAAGCCCAAGGTTTTGGTTTTTTTTTCTGAAAGAGACTTAGATTGTGCTATGAATTGGGTCTGGAGTGTCCCCCAAAGCCTCCTGTATTTGGATGCTGGGGATATTGTGGACACTTACTAGAGTACAGGTGTGCGGTGGACTGTAGATGTGGCACATTACTGTGCGTGTGAAACCCGGGAAGGGGTAGACCACTGGGACTTAACCTGGCAGGGATGGAGCACTGGGACAGGACCTGAAAGGGTGTATGCTAGCTCCGCTTTCCTCCCTGACTGGGATTTCTGTCTGCCATATTGTAAGCAGCTTTCTTCCAGCTCACCTCTGCCGTGTTCTTCTGTCATTGCCAGCCACCCATGAATCGACTGACACCTTAAAAACAGATCCCAAATAAATCTTTCCTTTCTTAAGTTGTGGATTTCAACTATCAAGTCACAGCAATAAAAAGGTAACTAAGACAGGTAGTATGGAAAAGTTGGAAGCAAGGAAGAATTCTCGGGAACTTCTCGGGGACAGCTTTCTACACTTCCTCCCGTGTCTCTGTTTTTTTGGCCAATATTCCCAAAAGCCTGACTGGGCTTCTACCCAGCCTTGGAAATGACCTTACTGAAAATATCAGAATAGAGCAAATCTGTACGTAAATGGTGTGAGGGACTGTCCAGTGAGGAGCAGCATTAAATGTGATTTAGCTTTTGGTGGCATGCTGAAAATTAAGCTTTCTTCTTTCCTTTCACAGGAAAATGATACATGCACTAGACTGTAAGCACTGAACATTTATATTTTTTAAAAACTCAGCTAGAATATTGGCATGCACACATATATTGTTTTAATCTTTACTTTTCCATTCATGGAGGTTGAAATCCTAGGTCTTTGGTCAGTGGGAGAATGTTGGTTTGCTCCACTGCTATTACATACTGTGGCCGTCTAAGGAGACATTTGAGACCGTGACTCTCACTCTGTACTCCAGGCTGGTCCTGAACTCATCGTGTAGCTCAGGCTGGCCTCAAATTCATGGTAATTCTCCTGCCTTAGTGCCCTAAGTTCTAAGATTACAATTATGTGCCATCATGCCTGACTAATTTTTGGTAGTTCTGGGAAATTAGGGTTTTATGTATACTAGCCAAGTGCCATGAACATTGAGCTACACCCAGCTCAGGAGATATTTGTGACAACACGGGAAAATGGCAAATTAGGACCAAGACATCTTTTCTCATTATCATCTTTAAAAGAAGTCAGAGGAGAGAAGAAGGAAGAACTGGGAGGAATAAAACACATGCCAAATTTAAATATTCAAATTTTCTTATAGGCAAACTGAAAGAAATTCCCTCAAGATACAATGATGGGGAACATACTACATATCTGAGAGAAAGAATTAATACTGATGGGCTGATGGGACCAGCTGTCCAAGTTTCCTGGGTATCACCTGATTGGTCAATATTGAGGTCAGGGACTTGTTCCAGCAGGTGCAAACCTGTTTACTTAACAATGTCGACAGCCTCTGCTGCTTGTCCTGTTTCAAAGCAGTTAAAGAGTGTGCTGTTCATTAGGAGGTTGCCAGGTGCTGGCTGTCCTGTGTATGGTGACAGGAGGGGCCAAATTTCCTAGAAACACCTGCCAGCCTTCAAGACAGACCTGTGCTAACTGGTTCTTATGTACCCAGCATTTAATCTTTTGTAGGTTTAGCTGACAGAGCAGGAAGTCAGCTACAACCCTCCACCAGCGCTGCAGAGATGCTATGGAAATGCTTCTCTGTTTCAGCTGTTGACAAGCAAGTTTCAGATATGGGTGAGGGTTTTATGAGTTTCCATTTATCAGCTGGACTTGAAGGATTAAAAGATGCCATATATAGCAAAGTGTTACTTGGGGATATGACATGTTAATTATTAGCTACCAAACTGATTCATAAGACAGAAAAAGCTATCAACAGATTTTTCCCAGGTCTAAAAGCCTCCTTACTATGTTTTTCCACTTCTTAGTTTCTTCTTTTTGAAATAATTGGCTGAGCCTGAATACTCACCCTAGAAATAAAAAATATACGAAAGGAATCACCACAGCCTTTGGATTTACAGATGTTTCTCAGCCTATAGTGAAGCTGTGTCTTGATGAACTTACTATAAAGGAAAATATTGTTAGTCAAAAAATGTGTTCGACCTACCCCATCTACCAAATTTTAAAGCTCACCTCAGCCTGCCTCAACTGCGCTCAGAACACTGGCCAACAGCAAGGTAGACGAGAAAGGTTCGTATCACACATTGCTAGCTTGGGACAAGATGATATTTCAGAAACTGAAATACAACTTCTACTGAGTGCATATCATTTGCATATGGTAACATTATAAAAAACCGCACATCAAACTATTATGGGTCAAGAACTGCTTTTTTTTTCTTAACAAACATACAACTTGAGGGCTTTAGGTTTCTTATTGTTTTTGTTCATTCAGTGTAAAACCTCTTTTAGGAAAAAAGTAAGACACAGAGATTTTTCAGACATTATATCCCAACTTCTTTTTTTTTTCTCTTTCCTGAAACAGATATATTCAGGAGACTAGCACTTAAAACAGGCATGGCAAACCTTATCCACTGATCAGGAAAAGGTTCATTCATCAATCACAGAGTTGTAGAAATGCAAGGAAATCATTAAAAAGGTTCAAAGATGCTATCTTGATCCTTTGTTTTCTATCTTTCCGTTGGAATGGTGCCCAGTCTGCTGCCAGATTTACAACCAAGTGGAACTCATGGTTTGAATTCTCTCCAGTCTACCTGGCTTGTTTTCACTTCTTATATTTGCTTTCTTCTGCTAAATTCTGCCTGTAACTATACTTAAAAATGTATTCACTGTAATCTAAAGGGTCAGTGACTGGTACAAAATATGCGGTTATCTTTCCCCAGAACATTTGCATTTTAGGAGAAAATAATAAATACGAGTTCAAAGGTAAATAAAAAAGAAAACTCAAGATATTTAATTCTAAAACGTTAAGGACAGCAGAGAAGGGAGGGACTTTAGAAGCAAAGATATTTCTGGTGTGCATTTACCCCCTCTAGGACTGGTCCTTCATGAAACTTAACTGTCCTTGAGAATGGCAGAGAGCAGTGCTCTCGATGCCAGGTCAGCCTCATGCCGGCTGTGTCAGGCTTCTTAAACTTCTTACCCATCATCTGTGCAAAGATGATGACATCGTCAACGTCTTCAACCAAGGCCATTGAGCGGGCTTCAATTACGTGGCAGTCCGTGAAAATATCTTGGTCCATATTGGTCACTGTAGAAAATGTGACTGTTTTCCCTTTTGGATTGAATTTGAATATAGTTGTAGGGTTTTTTTATTTTTATTTTTATTTTTTTGCAGTGGACAGAGTTTACTCTGTGAGCACCCTCGCTGGCTCATATTCATTGAGGTGAAACACGGCCACATGCTGGCCTTTGTATGTGGAGGGCCCACTCGGGATTCAGTTCAATACTTGCTGTGGAAAAGATGAAAAATGCTTTTCTGTGAAATATAGCCTTCGATGTTCCCCTTTTCTGGCTTGCAGGAAAGTAGTTCACAATCTGATTTAGTGCTCATGAAACTCAAAGTTAGTTTTATTATTATATCAAATCTCATAACTTCCAACTTCCAACTTTCTGTTTCCTTTGCCACAAACTTTCATTAAAATTCATCACTATAATTAAGGCAGCATTTAAAAATTGTCACAAAATAAGTAAGAAGCTATTACATTTGAGAAAAAATATGCTATCATTTTTACATTTCAGCTAGAAATTTACTTTATTTCCATCAGAAAGTCTTTGAAACCATGTTGAGAAGCTGATTTCTTTAATCAAGAAAAGTAGCAGGTGGCAAATATACATTTTGTGTAAAATAGAAATGACCTTTTCTATTGCTGAGCACAGGAAGAAAAGAATAAAAGGTAGTGGGAGCAGATTGAACTTTTTTTTATAAGAAGATGTAACTTTCTTGGATACTCTAATAAATTAATGTTACCAAAGAGAGACATGGGACAATTGATCTATGAAAAAGCTGGACTGTATTTTGTTTTTGTTTTTTGAGAAGAAGTCTCCCTCTATAGCTCAGGCTGATCTTGAACTCACTTTGTGGCCCAGGCTGGCCTCAAACTCAAAGCAGTTCTCCTGTTTCAGCCTTCCCAGTGCTGGAATTACAGGTGTGCTCTGCCACACCCAACTTTTATATAGGATTGAGGAGTCCAATCTGGGGCCTCACAATTCCTAGGTAAGCAAGCACTCTAATCTCTGAGCTATGTTCTCATCCCTGAAACGTGTTTTTCTAAGGAACAATAAAACATAATAAAAGTGACTTTCTTAGCAGAGGTCGGGGGGAGAGAAACAGTAATGAGTTATGCAGCTAAAAACATTGAAAAGAGGTACAAAACACATAAGTCACAGAAAAAATATGAAAAAAATACACAGAAAACTTCTACGTTCATACTTATAAATACTAGAAATGAAATAAAGGTGAAATTTTCTTCATTTAATTTTGATCAATAAACCCAGAGTCAATAATTTGGGTTTGATATGTGTCTCTGATGCTCATACTATAGTTTTAGGGGTTTGCTGGGTTGGTGTGTTGCTGGTATGAGCTACTGGCAAGCGCAGGACAGGGTGTAAACTTAGAAAGGGTGTGAGAGTAGATAGAGTAGAGCAGGAACAGTACGGAAAGAGAAGCCTGAGCCAAGCTGTCCGGTTTGATCTCCTGCAGTGCCAGGCCTGTCCTTGAGTTGAGGTATTACACTGCCTTTCTTATTAATTGTATTGTCTTTGGTAAAGTGGAGTGAAATTTTATACCTCAAGCGTTACTTCAAAGATTTAATAGGCAATATAGATAAGGTAATTAAAATAGATCCTGGCTCCCAGGAAATGAACAGTAATTGTTAGCTATTGTTGGTGACTAGAAAAGTTTGATTTTAGCCTATTTCTTTTAGCAGGTAATTGACTGTGTTCTTTAAAACACGTAACACACAGTGCTTCACTCTCTTACCTGGTCTCTGACCTTTGGAATCCTATGCAAAACATCGTACTTTGTAGAAGTATGTCATAAATGTTTCTCCTGGGGTACTGAGTGACACAGGTGAAAGCTGAAGTCATATCAGGTCACTAATGTCTTAATATTTGGGAAACCCACAAGTCAAATAGTCAATAAAGGAGAAAAGTCATTACTGAAAAAACGATTATCGTATTTAAGATGATACTAATGATTATGGACATGTGTGCAGGGGCAGAAAAGAATGGCTAATTAGTGCAGACATACTAGGTTGTAATAAAAACTTACCATGCAAGTTAACTTACACAGTTTTGATTGCAGAATACAGACATAATTAAAATTATGCCAACAAACACACAGAGGGTGTTTTTTTTTTGTATGACTTCATTAAAAAGGGATTGTGATCTGCCCAAGGCACTGTTATGTTTTATTTGTAATCTATGGAAGAAAACTAGACCCAAGGGCCCGAGTGTTTTTCTGCCTAACTGAAAGGCCACTGAATTCATCTGTTAGTATACAAAACGGGTCAGTTCGTTTGAATTTAAATTAAAAGTGTCTCTTTTCTCTCATAAATATATTTCATGGACTAAATTAAAATTTCATTGTGTACAAGATTTGTGAGGGATTAGTGTTTTCTTCCTGGGAGATGAACAAGAACTATTTAACGTCTCAAGGAAAACAAACACCAGACCACCTTGCAATTCCCACTGAAAATTTCTCCACTATAGGGGCTTATATTATAATATCATAATTAAAGCTTAGCAAATGACAGAGACAATAAACTTAAATAGCAACTTTCTCCATTCTGTTTGTTTCTTCCAAGGCACTTGGTTTGATTTCTTTCTATCCTCCTTAAGCCCTTTGGAATGCAAATGTCTACCCCATGCCACTGTATGCCAGAGGTGCTCAGTCTTTCTTTGATTTTCCACAAAGAATCACAGCTTAGAGTTTATATTGAGTCTTAGAGGAGAATTTTGACTTGGACTTTTCAGCAAGGCTGGAACTGTTAAGACTTTGGCAACTCTTAGAGATGGTCTAAATGTATTTTCCATAAAGGTGGATGTGACTCTCTTGAGGCTAAGAAGAGAATGTTGTAATTTGCATCTGGAAAGTCTCTCAAAAGCCTCATGTATTTGGAAGGCTATTGGACCTGTGAGTGTTAATTGGATCAAGTGGATTCATCCAGTGGTGATCTTAGGTGCTATTAGAAGGTAAGGGTTAGTTGGAGAGGTGGGCTACTGAGGTTTGACCTGGAAGGGCATATCTTCCTTGCTAGCTCTAACCTTTCCTTCCCCCATTCCTGGCCATGTTGAGATAAGCACTTTTTGTGTAGCCTGCTACTGTGGCCTTCTACCATCTTTAGCTACTCACAAATGGACTCAGATCTTCTGAAACTGTGAGCTAAAATAAGTCTCTCCTCTTTAAGTTGTGGGCATAACAACAAGAAAGTGGCTATGACATACTTCATTCATTTTAATAGCTATTTAGTGTTGCACAGTATGGATTATACAGCACAATTATTTGACAATATTTATGAAAAATATAAAATATAATGTATCTGTAGCCTGGATAGTAGAGTGAGATCCCGTCGCAAAAAATTATAAAATTAAAATAAGTACATAAAAGGAGAAAGTGTGATGTTTTTGAATTACTATTCAGTTGTGGAAACCACATATCACTTTTGTAAAAACTACTTGTAGAATCCTTTCTTCTGCCGTGATGACCTTTCTCAATGGCCTCCAAAGATCACAAATCCGAATTTTGATCTTATTATTTCTGTTCATTTCTTTATATCTTCCTTGTTTTAGTATATATTTATATATCCCAAACATTAAAATATTACTTATAATTTCAATCAAAATTTCATTTTTTCACTAAGAAAATGTTTATAATAACGATTGTGTAGATATAGAGTTCCAGAACAGTCATTTGTATTGATGTGAAATAATTTATTATATAATTCAAATATGTTTATATTTTATTGTGTTATTTAAGTTTTAGAACAAAAAGTAACACGTTGACAACTTGCAGTTTCCATGCTAGCATGTAAGAATCTTGGAAGTCATTCCTGTCCTGAAAAAAAATAAAAGGAAAACGAACAGCTCTTCTATTCATCAGAGAATGGTGGTCAGAAGGGAAGTCACTAAAATATTATAGGCAAGTCAGAGAATCCCCTTACTGGAGCAGAAGCTTGGTAGCACAAATACTTTCACAAAATAGTACCGGAGAAGGAAAAAACAACCGCAATTGTGGAATTGTTGTAGGTTCTAGGTGGAAATATTTTCAAAGTCAAGAATTTCAAGGAGCTTAAGTATCATGAAGAATTACAATTTTGTGAATTTGGCCTCCGGAAGCCTTTCCAGGGCTTCTCAGTAAAAATCAGAAAGATGCCCTCGTGCTAATGGTGAGGAAAGGTCCAGAACAGTTTGCACAGCAACGCTGTCACAGCATCCTGTTCTTAACAAAGCATGCCTTCCAGGAAAAAGATTTTCCTGCAGTCTGACCAACTCGAGTCTCGTCAGAGTCTAATTGTACTGGGAGAAGGAAAGTACCAACTTCAGTTGCCTCTGGCCTCTCTGCCTCCTCTAAGGAGATAAAGTACTAGGAAGCACAGATACAAGTCACAGGCTAGAGGCGCAGACTTGCTAAGAGATTAAGACCTGCATTCTCCTCGATTCTTACTATCACATCAGTACGGGTTCGAGAAAAAAATGCCAGCATCAAACAGAGTTTAGAAGTGGTCTGTGAAAATTATAGACAATAGCAGTGATAAAACAAGGATCACACGGAATTGTTTTTTTGGACTCGGAAGCCCTCATCTTCTGCAAACAGTCTAGCGACTGATCAGATAAACGTAAATCCGCGCACTGCAGGCCTCCTTTTACTCAGTACATCATATCCGGCTTTCAGTTACAAAATTACAAGGTATATTAAGAGCCAGTTAACAAAAGACAGAGAGGAAACGCTTGAGTCAGGCTCAGATTTGGAAGAGATGTTGTAATTGCCACACTAGGTATTTAAAACAATGATTAGTATGCCAAGGGTTCTAATGAAAGAAAGGAGCCAACCCAAAAAACAGTTGAGTAATGTAAGAAGAGAAATAAATTTTAAAAATGCTTAGAAATTAAAAATGCTGTTTATGGACTTTTCAATAGACTTAACATGACCAGGAAAAAGAAAATCCTCTAATCTCAAATACATATCAGTGCTAACCCCCAAAACTAAAAAGTAAAGAGAAAATATGAATAAATACATCCAATGTCTATGTAGTGGTTA
Organism: Ctenodactylus gundi; assembly: GCA_004027205.1. Classification (NCBI taxonomy): domain Eukaryota; kingdom Metazoa; phylum Chordata; class Mammalia; order Rodentia; family Ctenodactylidae; genus Ctenodactylus; species Ctenodactylus gundi. The sequence goes on from PVKB01000231.1 coordinate 720,583, forward strand.
GAGTGAAGTGGCAAATTGATTGACTTTGGGTTCCACCCAAATATTGGTGGAATATATTTTTGTGTGTGTCTAGAGGGTCATGGAAATGTAGCCTTGGGGTCCATGTCTGGCTATTTATTTCTTCTCTTTCAATATTCCCTGGCTTTCCTTCCTGGTTTCCACTTAGATTTCAAAGAAAGGCATAGGAGGCCAGGAGCAAAACCCCCGAAAAAGCAATGAATGAAAACAATGGGAATTAAGCAAAGGTGTAGTGGAGATTTCAGGAAGTCAGAGATTGCAAGAATATGGACAAGCTGCTGAAAAAATCTGTAGTTTGTGTGTTGAGGCATCCCCAGAGAGAGACCGTGAAGGTTGCAACCAACACATCTATAGGGGTAGGGCCATTTAAGATCGTTGAAACTTGTATTTCACAGTCATATACCTTAGATGCCAGGTAGGGAGCTACAGGACTTAATGCCTACCATTGTGGATTTTAGTCTTGCTTTGATTATTTTTGTATCTCCACTCTTCCTTTTTGAATTAAAATAAGTATCCCATGCCATTGTGTTTTGGCATCACGTATCTACTTGTTTGTCATTTTTACAGAGGTTGAGAGTTAAGAGTTTGCCTTCTGTCTCAAAATGAACTTTAACCTGGAATGTTTAGAAACATTTGAATGCTGAGAATTTAAGGAAAGAGTTTATAGCATTTTCAGTTTACACAGGACACATGGATTATGTTAGGGGAAATTATAAACAATTTTTGGCTTGATTTGGAGATCAGGTTATTTAAAAAGATGTGTTTGGGTTACAAGTTGACAATGGGCACGTTATGGTGGTTAGGATTGAATGACAAGACACAAGACTTTAAGCTTTGCCCTCAGGCTTGGTGGAGAATAGTTCTAGGCATGTCTAGAAGGGCGACAGAGACGTGGCCTTGGGGTCTTTGTCCGATTCCTTGCCCTTCCTCTCTAGTGCTGCTTTCTGGCCACCATGAGCTAAGGAGCTTTGCTCTGCCACGCCCTCTGCCACGATGTCTGTGCTTTGGAGCCAACCAACCATGGACTGAATCCTCCAAGCCAACAGACGAGTAAACTTCTATTCAAGTTATGGGTGTCAGTAATTGTGTCTTCGCAACAAAAAAAGGTGACTAATGTAACTTGGGATTAATGCCTGCAACTTGGAAACCACTAAAAGAAAGCACAGGAAAACGCTAGAAATCATGGGCACAGGCAAGGATTTTCTGAACAGGACTCTAAAATGACACAGGAAATAATCGCAAGGATCAATAAATGAAACTACATCAAGTTAAAAAGTTTCTGTAAAGGAAACAGACAACAGAGTGAAGACAGAGCCTGCAGAATGAGAGAAAAAATATTACTTAGCTGTTCTTCTGACACATTGGAAGAAACTCAAAAAGTTAATTTCAAGAAATCAAATAGTCCAATTAAAAATAAATGACAAAAAGGACATTTCTCAAATGAGAAAGTATGAGTGTCCAATAAGTATATGTTTAACATATTTCGTATTAAGAAAACGCAGATCAAAACTACACGGAGATTCTAGCTCATTCAAGTTTGAGTGGCTACCACCTGAAATTCAAAAAAAACAATACATGCCAGTGAGGATGTGAGGAAAAGAAAAATTTTTACGCCATATATATATATATATATATATATATATATATATATATATATCATTAAAGCCAGTGATCTAGGGAAACTGGCTTACCCATATTTATTGGGGTACAATTAACAATAGCCAAAACACGGAATAAACTTAGGTGCCTGCCAGAAGACAAACAGGGAAATAAAAGTGGTGTATGTAGCATATGACAGAGTATTATTCAGGAAGAAATAAAAATGAAATGTTATCATTTGCATGAAAATGGATGGAATTGGATATCATCATGTTAAGCAAAGTGAGCCAAACTCAGAATGAGCGGTATCATGTGTTCTTCCCAATGTGAGGAATCTAAACAATATGGTGTGAAAATGGAGCGGAGACTCATGCTAAATGCAAGAGGGAGGGGGGAGGGGGAAAGAGAAAAGGAAGAAAAGGGAAAAGAGGAGGAAAAGGGTAGAGTAGGAGGAAGGATGAAGAGTAATTGAGAGAATGGATGTGATCAAGACACACACATTAGGTTTTTTGTAAAATTAATAGGCACTAATGAATGTGTTGAGAAAAGAGAAACTAAAAGACTAGAGAGGAAGTTCTTTTTTTAAAAAAAATATACAATCAAATACTTAATAGGACGATAATAAATTTGTAAATATACGTAAGAAGACTGAGTACTGAGTAAGTTCATCCCAGAAGGAGAATTTGGGGACATTCCAGTGACTCTTATAGGGAGATGTCTTGGACATAATGAAAAACAAAAGACAAACAACAAAACAAAACAAAACAAAAAAACCCCCACAGGAGAATAAGAAAAACTCCAGCTTAAGCCTTTGGATGGAACACGAGCAGATGAAAAGGTTTAGTTCTTTCTACTTGTAAAAGAATGAGACCGATTTTGTGAGTTAGCTATGCAGGCCAATGTCCAGTCAATCATTACCTTGGTTCTGGTTCTAATTCTGGCTTTAAATGGCAATATCATTCTCAGGAAATGATTGTTCTTGCCTGTGAGGGGTGACATCATCTTGTATTAGTCTTTGAGGTTTGCTTTTTTTGGATCTCCAGGTAATTGTAGGTTTGGAGACATACAGGGGCACTCCAGAGGAATCTGGAATTGGACATTGATGTCTCTGAAAATTTGTTACACTTATCTTGTTGTCCTCAGTTTTGAAGAGGGATGAGACAGGCGAGGTAAATTTAGGCCTAATAAACCCTCTAATAGAGACGTTTCTAAAATGGCTAACACCCCCACATGCACAATTGAGTAGGGATCTTATCTAACGTTTTAAAATAATAAGTGAAGCAAAAATTGAGATCTTTTGTCTTCTTTCAACTTACATTTGCTTCTTCTATCCTGCCTTAAAAAAATAACCAAATATACCAGAAAACAAATATAAGAAGCCAGTGAGAATTATCATATTCAAACTGCAGAAAATAAGGCAATGGAAAAATATTGAAAGAATTCAGGAATGGGGAACACTTTCCATCTAGAAGGTGAGGGGTGAAAGTTACGTCAGATTTTCTTCAGAAAGTATGCAAACAGAAAGTAAGTAAAACTAAATACTTAATGTGTTCAAAGAAAATTAAGAGAAAAAAAGAAAACACCAACCTAGAATTTATCCTTTAAAAGTGAAAGAGAAATAAGCTTTCTTAGACAAAGAAAATTGAGGAGTTTCATCATCAGTAAGCCTGATTTTCAATAAATATTAATGTAAAATCTTCAAGAAAAAACGATATAGGTCAGAAATTCAGGTCTGGATAGAGGAGTGGACAACATTTTTTTCCCCCACAAGGGCCAATTGGATACTTAGGACATCATTTGTGGGCTCTACTGGGTTTGGTAAGACATTTAAATAAGTCACCATAATGCCTTGTTGGCTTCCATGGCTGGGCAGGACCATGTGACCTGTGGGCCAGATGCGAGTTTGTTCCATGTGATAATGGGGCTAGGGAATCCCCAGCAGTGGCCAGCTCTGGGGTGTCTGCTGCACTCATTCATCGTTCCTAGATTCTAATTACCAAAGACAAATGGCAAAAAAAGCAAGAAAGGAATTTATTCTCATACTGGCAACTAGAGAGACAGCTTGTCTAGGAAAATGATCTTCCTGGTTTGGGTAGCAGCTGCGGAATTATGTAAAGGAAGGACTAAAGTGAGTAGAGGGAGGTATGCGCATGCATAGCAATGTCCTTCTGCTGCAGGGTCCTGTGAGCTAAGGCTGACAAGTTTGCCTCTCCATGGTGTCATACTGGTTCTTCAGGTCCTGCTGGTACCAGGAGTGGAGGGCCCATGTCTAACCCCAGCTTGAGAGGATGCTGGGAAGAATAAAGAATAAAGCTGACAGATTACAAGGACCAAATGAAGTCCATCGGAACAAAGACTGGTGCTTCTTTAAATCTCCCTTTTTAAAGGGAGATTGTTGTCACAATGACAATAGCTTATGGATAAATAATATTAAGGATGGCAGAGTTATGAGGGATGGATGGTGAAACTAGGGATGTTCTGTGATGAACTTGTGAAGTGATATTGTACTTTTTTTAAAGAAGAATTAGATACAAATGCATGTGGTGGATACAAAATTAAGGTATAATACAGGTAGAATTAAGACAGGGAGAAAAGAAAACACAGACAAGAAAGAGAAAACAGTAAAAATATGGTAGATAGTAATTCCACCATATAAGTAATCACTCTAAGTATCAAGGATCTGAATGGATCAAATAAAAGAAAGTGTCAGGATAGATAAAGAAAAGATCCAACTATATGTTTTCTATAAATCACCTCAGAAAAGTGAAAGACACATTAGTGGGTAAAGGAACATAAACCAAGTTAGCAGTAATTAAAAGGAAGTAGAGTAACTATATTAAATTTAGATGAGGAAAATTTTTGAGCAATGGAGATTGTTAGGGGTCAAGAAGAGGCATCATGAATATTCCAAGAAAAAAAGATTAATCCCTAGTTTTTATATGTCTAAAAATGTACTGTTAAAATTTATGTGGCAAAATGGTATAATTGCAAATAGAAAATGCAATTAGATAGAAATACAAACTCTAATAGCACCTAGTATTGTAGCTGGAGACAGCAACCCGTTCACACCAGCAACTGACTTATGCAGTAGGGAGAGAATCAGAATCTCTGAGTAATACCAATTAGCTGTAGAGGCAAGTGCTCCACTGCAGAGTTACTTCGCCACCCTCTGCCTTTATAAAGTGGCATTTTGAGATAAGGTCTCACTAACTTGCCCAGGATAGACAAACATTTGCAATACATCTGCCTTAGTCACCTGAGCAGATAAGATTACCCATGTATGTCTCCTTACCTGGCAATACACAATGTATATCTAAATAACATATGTAAGAAGGTCCCGAAATAGATTTTGAAACTTCTAAACAACCTGACAATGAAAATACCACTTATAAACTTGGTAGGACACAAAAGAAGCAGAGCTTACAGGGAAATGTATAGTTTAAATATGAATATTAGAGAACAAAAAAAAGATTTAAAACAGAATAACTAATTTACTACCATAAGAAACTAAAAACCAAAGAGCAAGTGAAACCCAAAATGAGTACTGGAAAAGAAGCCGTAAAAACAAGAGCAGAGATCGACGGCAGTGAAGCCAGAAAATCAACGGATTAAAACCAACGCAACCGAGGAGGTCAAGGACGTCAAGAAGATTGGTAAACCTATTAGGTAGAAAGGAAAATAAGGTACAAATTTCTAGTAAAGAAATATTGCATTAGTCACTTTCCAATTATTGGAACAATATATCCAAAACCTGAAATTTAAGAGAGGTTAATCTTCCTCGACATTTCGGTGGTTGTAGGCCAGGCCCAAGGCAGGGAATCCATGGGATAATAGCCTGACAGAGGAGACCTGTTCACTGCACGACTACCAGGGAGCAGAGGGAGAATGGGGGAACTGGGGAGAGAAGACACCCTCTACATCACGCCTGCAATGCCCCACCTCTCCTGAGCAGGCCCTACCCTCAAACATGAGACTTTTGGGAGACATTTTAGATTAAACCACAGCAAGTACTATCACAATAGGGCCCAGGGATATGAAAATAACATGGAAAGGCTCTGTGCCCACCAATTTGATAAACTCGATGAAGAGAACCAATTCTTTGAAAGATAGTCTATCAAACTCATTCAAAAAAGTAAATAATTGAATAAGTGTAAATCAATTAAAGATAAGGAATCTACAGCATATGACCTTCATCCTCATTTTAACGTATGTAATGCAATGCATAATGTTTACAGTGAAATTGAGTATTTTGTGCACTTGCATAGAACATCAAAATTCCAAACCCTTCCCCTCTCCCTTTCTGATCTGCCCCAGCCCTCCCTGCCTCACTAGTTCCCACTATGCAATGAAATGATTGTTTCTCTAGTATGAGAAACCATTTTATATTTAACCTTCCTAGTCCGACTCACTTCACTGAGCGTGATGCTGTCAAATTGCATCCATTTATCTACAAAAGCTTCAAACCTAAAATACCCATCAACAGACCAATAGACACATAAATCGTGGTATATGTACCAAATGACCTTTACAAAGATCTGTATGTGTACCCTGGTAAATTATGTCAAAGATTTAAGGAAGAAATTATTTCAGTTTTCTATGCTGTTTCAGAAGACAGAAAAAAAAAAGAATATTTTCTAATTCTATGAGTCCAACATTATCCTAGTACCAAAAGCAGACAAAGACATTATGAGAAAAAAGCTACAAACCAATATCTCCCATGACCGTAGTTGCAAAAATGTCAATGGAATATTACCAAATCGAATTTAACCACGTAGATAAATATTTGCACACCATGCCCAAGTGGAACAGAGCCCAGATTTGGTTGGCAAATCCAACATTTGTAAATAAATTAGTGTAATTCGCCACATCAACAAGCTAGAGGAAAAATATGAGGTATCAACAGATATAATAAAAACTTGACAATATCTAACATTGATCTATGATAAAAATCCTGACAAGTATGAATATACAGGAAATTCCTCACTGGAGAAAGAGCATCTTCAGAGAAACAAACCTAAAAACGAAGCAATTCAGAAGGATGTTCTTCATACTAAGGCAAGAAAGATTTGAAGCAATTGCATTGTCAAACTTCTTTTACTCTGCAAAACATTCCAAGGTCAAAGATTCTATCTTTTCTGGGGGGTGGGGGGGGGAGATGTTATTAAAAAATACCCTAAGCACCTGAAATTTATTTCTCATCATTCCGAAGGCTGAAAAATACAAGATTCAGGTACAAGCAAGCAGATTTGGTGTCTGGTAAGGTTGGGTTTTAGTTTCTATCAGCATAACTATAGATGTGTACATTTTTTACAGATGATACTATTTAGCTGTATCTTCACAGATTAGAAGAGGTGAACTAGCTCTCCTTGGCTTGTTTTATAAAGGACTAATCTCACTCTTGAGGGCTTTTTTGTAAATACCTCAATCACCTTTCAGAAGACCCCATTCTGCCATCTTGCCAAAGTATAAAATTTCAATGTATTAATTCTGGAGAGACATAAAGATTAGTGTCACAGCAGGTGATGTGTTATAGGACACTATGGTAGTAAATAAGACATTCAGCCTTTTTATATAAGTGTTCAGTCTGGCAGTAGCATATTGGAAAAGGAATGCAAATCCACATCTAAATTACCTATCATTTTCATAAGGAAGGAAATCACTGGCATAAATATTGAGAGGCAGATCTTTAAAAGAAGAAAATTCTGACCTGTCTCTCCTTCTAATATCCATTTCTTTTTGTGCGATCCCTTAGCCAAACTCACCGGAAAATTAGAAAGTAGTGATGTCGGTTTGCATAGAGCAATGCAGAGAAGCTAAAATGATTCAGGAGGGGTGGAAAACTTAAAATAATCAAACACATTTTTATTCTCATTATCATCTACTCATACCAGTGATGTATCAGAATCTCTGGATTCAGCTCCCAGTATTGAATTAGCATCAATAAAAGCATATTTCATTGGGTGTTGGGTTTGGATTTGAAATGTCCTGCAAAAATCTTATGTGCAAGGCAATCCAATTGTGTGAGTTGATCCCTTGATTTCCTATGCTGTTAGGTGGAGGAGTTTGGAAGAGGCAGATTGCTGGGGCGTGGCCTGGAAGGATATGCCTCCCTCTTTAGCTCTGCCTTGAACTCCTGCTGCCTGCTGCAGTGTTCAGTGAGGCTCTCTGCCACACCCTTCTTCCATTGCCAGCCAACCATAAATGGACTGAAACCTTCGAGACTGAAACTTCCCTGCCTTAAGTTGTGAGTGTCAGGTATCGTGTTCTAGCAACAAGAACATGTCCTAGAAATGAGAAAATAAGAGAGAATTTGGCTTCAAAGAAGTGAGTTCCTTGCTTTGACTTTACCTGATTACATGGTTTAGAAGCCTTTGCCACTGGTGATTAGCAGGAAGAGTTTGGAAAGTTTTGGAGATACCATTTGGAGAAGACTTAAAAGGCTCTAAGGCAACGTGGATGGGAGATCCTGGTCAGAGCTCAGAAGCCCAGAATGCTGCCGGGAGCGTAGACTGTAAAAGCTGAGCATAAAAGGTGGGAGATGAGAGGGAGGACTATTTGCAAGGGTTTAGAAATCGTACTTGCTACATGATAGCACAAAGCGTGTCAAAATGTGCCGACACTTTGCACTTGCCTAAGACTTTGCCTGAAACTGAGACTTAGGCAAATGGACTAATTAATCTGGTGGAGGAAATTTCAAGGCAGCTCAATATTGAGGCTCTCATGGGGATCCTGCTTATGACTTTAAGCCGAATCTGTGCTGAAAATCAAAAAATGGCAGAGGAAAAAAATGAGGTAAAAATTTACATTTTTTTTCCAGAATGACTACAGAGTTGGCGCAAGTAGCACATGATTATTGAAGAGTTCGGTGTTAAAAAAAAAAAGCACTTGGTATCAGGACTATAGGAAAGATGACTCGGGCATTTCAGTAATCAGTAAGGCCTCCATCTTGCATCAATTCTTTGAAAAGAGAGCCCCAGTGCACCACGCAGGGACACCTAGGAAAGTAACTCCCCAAAGAGTTCAACCAACAAGAACTCAGAGTTCTCTTTGGCTATAGGCCAAGGAGGCCTGGCTTAGACCAGCAAGATCTGCTAGGGCCATCATTCAGTGGAAATCCTAGGAATTCGGAAGTACCAAAAGTGTGGAACAGCTGTTAAGAAAAACCTCAGGCAGTAGGTAAAGTCACCCCTACAAAGGCCATCCCATTTACACCCGGCATTGTCATAGGGTAGGCCGCTCAGGGCCTTTGTAGCCCATATCTCACTGTTCCTTGCAGAACTGCAGGATTTAATGTTTGCCTGCTGGCTCTTAGTCTTGCTTTGGTTGGGTTGCTTTCTATTCTCCTACTTCTCCCTTTTGGAATGGAAATATTTACCCTGTGCCACTGTATGTCAGAGGTGTTTAAGTATTCTTTGAGTTTCACAGGGGTGCACAGCTAAGAGTTTGCCTCAAATCTAGAGACGACTTTGGACTTGAACTGTTAAGACTTTGATGATGTCGAGAGATGGACTAAAAGCATTTAGCGTAAGGAGATGAGCATGAAACTTTCGAGGGTTAGGGCCCAAATGTCATGGTTTGAATCTGTAATGTCCCCTAAAGCCTCATGTGCTTGGAAGATGACTCAGTTGATACACTGATTTCCTGTGCTGTGAAGCGGTAGGGCCTATTTGGAAGGGGAAGAACACTAGGGCATGAGCTGCAAAGACAGACCTTCACTGCGAGGTCTGCCTTTTGCTCTTTCTGCCTTTTGTTGAAGCTCTGAAAACAGCTTTTCTCCAGCTAGGTCACACCTTCATGCCTTCCTGCCATTGCCAGCAAATGATGAATGGACTGCAATTTCCAAAATGTGAATGAAAATAAACTTTTTTCTCCTAATTTGTAGGTGCAAGGTATTGTGCCCCATCCATGAGAAAGTGACTAAGACAAGGAGGAAAATGGTCTGATCTGTGTGCTGTGCAAATTGAGATAGAAAAGAAAAAAGTTTTGAACCAATTATTCTCAAAGCTGTTGATAAGCACGTGGCCAATTTGAAATGGATGGGTAATAACCAATGTGGATATATCTTTCATGTAAAATATTCTGTTCTCGTGGGTCTGATATCTTTATTGACACTTAGTGCCTCTTCCAGAATAGTCAAGTGCTTGCTAGAAGGCAAATGACTCTTGTGAATGGAAATGTATTCTATTCACAATCAAGTCCGATGTGGTGGGCCCAAAGTCAGAGAATATTCTTTGATGGGACTCTTATTTTATTGCCCTAAATTTAGCTAGCTGAATTTTGTTATGCATCATCCTTTTCAATTCGTGAAATGAAAGATTTGGCATTTATCATAAAGTCTCATTTTCATTGCAGAGATGTCATACAGCTCTAGAATCACTCTCATAGAAAACACTCTTTTTTGATACAATGTACTTAGCATATAGTGAGATCCCATATTGTATCATCAGCATGTTGTCCTGGATAATTCCAGACACGGAGATATGGAACCGATATTGTTTAGACGTGATTTCTCTTTCACAGGCCCATGGATCGGCAGGGTGGTGGGGCCTGACTCACTGAGGGACAGTGAGCCTTCTTGGAGGTCTTTGGGTTCGTGGGGGCGTGACTTCAGTGGGTGTTAAGGTATTTGCCAGAGCACCCCAGCTAGTTCTCAAGAGGGAATTGTTTTAAAAGCCCAAACTTTCACTTCCCGTTTGCCAACGTGATTTCCCGTCTCTACATGTGTTCTTCCATCTGCTTTGGGTCCCTTGCCAAAGACTGCTTTTTTGGATTTTCATCCACCAAAACTGCTAAGTAAACCTCCTTTCCTTATGAAGTTAATCTGCCCCATTTATTTTGTTATATCAATGCAAACTGGACTGATACTGCAGCAACCTTGGTGAGAAGGGGGAAAAAATCAAATTTGTAAAGTGCTAGCAGTTTGTTCCCTGAAGTTAGAGGTTTTCACTCATATTTGGGTAGACTTCTTTGAGGTTAGGCAAACTCCAGCGATCATTCCTTCAGTTTCTCAAATATAAAACATACATCTACCTATTATGAGACAGAATGTCATTTTCAACATAACTTTATTTTTGCCGAGTATTTCTTTTTATTTGTAATGCACTAGCGACACACAGTGATTGTAATCAGCTGGAGAAGTTGTTGCACATACACATCATATCTTGATTATTTTCCTTTCTCCTTCACGCCCCCTAGTCTCCCCTCTTCCCCTTTCCCTCTGCACAAAGTCTCTCTTCCTATTTTCTTCCAACTCTTTTGCTTAGTTCTTTTTCTTAGTTTTGCATATTAAGGAAACCGTGTGATATTTGCTTTTCTCTGATTCGTTTTGTGAACAGTATGGAGAGTCTTCAAAAAAACTGAAAATAAATAATATCAAAAATAGATAACCCATTTGACACAGCTGGTATCTTCCCAAAAGAGTTAAAGTCATCATAAATGCATCAGACTATATTTTTGTTTTTATTTATTTATTTCTAAGACAGAGTTTCATTCTGTAGCACAGGCCGGTCCTGAACTCACTACGTAGCTCCGATTGGCCTCAAACACATCACAATCCTGTTGCACCTGAACATTGAGATTACAGCATGTGCCACCACACCCAGCATATGTGATATACTGGGGAATCAAATCAGGGCTTTGAGCTTACTAAGGACGTGCTTTAATCCCTGAAATATTCTCCCGGCTTCCTCATACTTGTGTTAAAGCAACACAAATTATAAAGCAAAATGTCAGAAGCAGCCAACATGTTCATCAACAAATGAATTGACAAAAAAGACACTGCTTATTTATACACTGGAGTTACTAGTCTGCCATGAAGATAAACTTGAGTCATTTGTAGAATAACAGGTGCGCTTTGAGACCTTCATGTTCAGTACAACTTTAACACTGCAATTATGTATTCATCTCGGTAATAATTATGTGTTTTTGAGTCTCTATGAGTAGTTAAGGTGTTATTGAGTCTTGTTTGTTGAGCTCATGTTTTTTCCTAAAACTCACACATTTCTAAAATAGTTATTCAAAAAACACTTTTATATTTTGAAATACTGTTAAACTTACAAGAAAACTGTAAAATAGTACATTTCATGTGCAACTCTATCAATTTTATCTAGTGTTAATACCTTCCATAATAATATCATGAATACAAAAACTCACCAACAATATGGCTATAATACTGTTAATTAAATTGTAGTTGAAATTTGCATTTATTTGTTACTTCATCGTCTTTGTCTTTTCCAGTATTAAATGTAGGAGATCTAATGTTGCATTTAGCTATTATGTCTACTTCCTTTTTTTCTAATATATGACAGATTTTCAGTATTTTATTGATATTTTTGAAGAATACAGGTCAGTTTTTAATGAAACATACTTCAATTTGAGTTTGATGTGATGTGATCAATTTGGGGTTATGCATTTTTAGCAAGAGCGTCACATAGGTGATGTGACTTTCTCAGTGCTTCTTCACATCACAGAGTATAAAAGGTTGATTGAATTTAATGATAATGTTAACCTTGATCTGTCAGGCTTTCTAGTTTGCATCCACACTATGGAAATATCTTTTTTTTCCAAATTGTTTCTCTATTAGAAGATCTTGCTTCTAACACTCATTACTGTGTCATTCTCATGTTGTTTTTCTACTGTTCTCATTCCTTTTAAATTTCTTAGTCAGCTAGATGAGGGGTTCAGGAAAGACTGAATTTTTAATCATGTACCACAAAATTACCAAGAAGCTTGTTACCTGTGGTTGGGGCCCAGCCATCCCCAAAAGTACAAGTTCAATGAATAAATATCTCACATACCCATGGTGGCCATTCTTGCAACACCGCATTCTCTCACACAGTTTATTCCATTGGCTTTGTGAGAATTTCCTTCTGATGATTTGATAGTGGAAGAGAAAACTGTGGCTTTGTTTGCACGTGAATCTGCATGATTGTCCAGAATTGAACAGATGTAGTACTAGAGTCCCTTTTTAGAACATACTTGATGAAGACTGTGATCCTTCTTGAAGAGAGAACTTTAAGTAGTTCCTGGTTTGTTCTTTTGGTTTGGAAGGCCAAATGACTCGCTCTCTCTCCATATATATACATATATAATATATATATAATATATGTGTATATATAATATATATATGTATGTGTATATATGTATACACACATTATATATATATATATATGATCATATAACTAATAGTCTGGAGTCTGGATAGTCAGGGACTTGAAGGATCATAGTTGAAAAAATTATGACAAAGAACTTAGGGGAAGAGGTATATAAACAGATCATTCTGACTGGGGAAAATCCTTATATGACATTATTTGTGCTTGCATGAAAACTCACCAAAAGGCGATTACAAATAGGAAGATTTTGATAATCAAATTTATATGATGAGCTGTTCTTTAAATGCCAATCTTTTTTACTGGGTTCATCTGTTGTTGTTTTATGGACTCAGAAATAGACTGTCTGTAGTGACAAAGACAGATGTGATATACAAGCTCAGAAATATGGACTTCCACTCATTAAAGCCAACTTGATTCTAATTAGTGCTGAGCAGCCAATCTACCAGCAGAAGAAATTAACGCTGAGTTTCTGATATTACACCATTACCTAGGGCAATCATCCAGCTCTCTGTGAACAGGTTGATTTTATTGGACTTACACTACCATGAAAGAGTTGGCATTTTGTCCTTACTCAAATAGACATTTAATCTAGATGTATAGATTTTTCTTCTTTGCTTGCAGTGTTTCTGTCCTAAGTATTTTCTTTGAACTTACAGAATGGTATATCTATTATTAAGGCACTTGAAACAGCGTTGCCCCCTCATCAAAGAACTTGCTTCACAGCAAAAGAAATGTGGCAGTAGGCCTTACCTCATGTGGTTCACTAGTCTTACTCTGTTACTCACTAACCCTGGACAGCTGGCTTGACAGATGGCATAATGGTCTTTTGAAGACTCATTCTCAATGCCAGCTGGGGGGGGGTGATTAACTAGCAGGATTGGGCTGGGCTGGGGTGAGATAAGGTTCTCCAGTAGGTTGTCTGGGCTCTGATTCGGCCTCTAATATATTGTCTCTCTTTGATAGGCCAGTGTCCAGGGATCAAAAGACGGGAATGAAGTGGAACATCTCTTGGTGACTCTTGGTGACCTGCTAGTAAAATGTTTGATTTCTATTCCCATAAATGTATGCTCTGTTGGCCTACTGATCTTAATTCCAGAGGCAGAAGTGTTTTTACCGGGAGGCACAGTAGTTCCATTAAACTGGAATTTAAGACAGGTTCTGGGCCACCTCGACCCCTCAGGCCTCTAAATCAACACCAATAAAAGGGAGTCAGTGTGCTGGCAAGGCTGATTGATTCAGAACATCGACGGAAACAGTGGTCACCTGCTGCACAATGGCAAGAATGAAGCATTTGTTTGGAACAAAGGCCATTTTTAGAGCTTCTCTTAGAATCACCATATCTCATGATTCATGATTAAGGTCAATGACAAAAGTACAAAACTAGTGTATCAGGACTGCTAATCACCCAGATCCTTCAGAATAAAGATGTGAGTCCCCCTCATTAGACAAAGAACCACTACTAGCTAATACATACTGAAGGCAAGGGAAATGCAGGATAAGTACAGAAGGAAGGTAGGTATAAATGTTATCAATTGACCAAACAACCAGTGACAGAAATAAGGACTACAGTTATTACAAATATTTCTTTTACCTTTTTTACACATATATGTCCATGTTTATGCATGTATATGTTAGATATATAGAAAGACCTATATAGATATAGAACAAAAATTTTCTATTTTCTTTCCTCTTGTTCCCTTATTACATAGTATGAACTGTATTGTGTTTTAGAATAATATTAAAATATTATTGAATTTTCTTCATAATAGTTAAGTTATGGAATATCCAGAACATACTGTCCTCTAACGGGAACGACACAATTATTTCCTCTGTGACAGATAGGGCAGTTGCATCATGTAAGGACAAACTATGATTTTACTGGTATCTTCTTTTGGAGAATCTATTTTAATGAACTGACCTTCTTAACTGACTCTAAGTCAAAGCTCCCTCAGCTTCTCCAGTATATATGCACTAGACAACGAGACAGATTTTGCTCAGTGCTTGGAGACAGACATGGGAACTGGCAGACTTCTTTTAATCAACCAAAGCCACACAGGCCAAATTTTTAGCTTTATAAAAGAGAAGTCTCTAGAAAGAAAGCAAAACAAAAACACTTTAAGGGACTATTTTCACCAGATGTCCTGAGGCTTCCTGAAATTAATGTGGATCCAGGAGGCTTTCAACGAGGCAGGGATCATCTCAGGGCAGTCCTGATATGAGCTTCCTCTCGTACGTCACTGGCTGAGGAAGTTATTGAAATCTGGTTACCCCAACATAACTTGGGTTATTCTCTATTGATGGACACTTCGCTCTATCACTGGGAATCTTGGATTAGATATGTATACTAGTGAATTTTTTGTGTCTACTTGGGTGGGCATCTATGGGTGTGTTCATAGACTGCTTTGGAAGGTGCTAGTATTTATGCTAGTATCAATAAAATTATCTGAGGAAGACATGCTTCCACCAATGGGGAGGGAGGATGAGTATTATTCTCCGTGTGGATAATTGACTAGACCAAAAAAAAAAAAGGTAGCCAAAAGGAAAGTCATTTGCTCCTTGAGTTGGGACATCCATCTTCTCCGACTCCCAGACTTCAGCACACATGGTTCTCAAGCATCTGTATTAGGTCGGGGGTTTATACCAGTGATTTTCTGGCCCTGCTTCACTCTGCCTTTGGGTTTGGATTGAATTACACCAGCCTGCAGGCAGAGGACCATTTCAGAATCAATACGTGGGCAAATCAGTCTCTACAACCTCTTTGTCTCCCAATCTGTGCTTCTCTAGAGAATTCGGACTAATTCAGAAGGAATGTGTGTATGTTTAAATGAACTCTTGGTGGTCAGTTGACTGAGGGACAGCTTACTGATTCCTATCTTATATTTAAAAATAAAAAATCCAACTTCTTAATTTATGTTTTTCTTTTACATAAGGTATATCCTCATGGCCTTCATTTTCCATGAGGAATATGATTCTATACCTCAGATCTTTATATACGAAGCTCTGCTAATGACATCATCTTTCTAACATATTGCGGCAAAGACATTATGTAGGTTGTGTGACCCTGCACAATGTGAATAGGTCAAGACTAAACAAGGTCAAATGGATTCATTGTTGAATGAGTCAGAAAGTAAAGCTCTTATTAGTAAGGTATTGCGTAATTGCAGAGAGCAAAAAGATGGCTGGGAACATGAATATCAAAGATGTGAATGTTTTGCTTTTACTTTTCTCATCTTATCTCAGAGAGAAAGAAATAACAAAAGGCTCAGATCCGAATATTCACACATCAAGGTCAAGGGCCCCTCCCCGCTACTCCCTAATGGTAGAGGCCTGACTACATGTGGGCCCAAGCCTGTTCTTCCATGGTTGTTCTCAAAAGCTGGTCAAGGAGAAAAGCTGCAGCTCTTGTTCTCTTCCACTCTGTCCTCTCTCCTGTCAATACTCAAAGTTCAAGTTTCTCTTTTGGTTGAATAACAATACTGCTCTTTCAGTCTGCTTTAGAGGTGCTGCAGCTTAAATCTGCAATGTTCTCTGAAGTCTCATGTTAAAGGTCGAACCATTGGGAAGTGATAGAACTTTAAGAAGGACCAAGTGGGAGGTTTTGAGTTCACTGAGGATGTACCTTCGAGGGAAATTTGGAGATTCTCTCTCTCTCTCTGTCTCTCTCTCTCTGTCTCTCTCTTTAATTTTGTGCCCCACAAGAACATGAGAATTGCACAGTATGTTTTTTTTTTTACTTCATCTCACCCTGCTTCTCAGTAAAGAGCACAGTGTATGACATACACCAATTATCAAAATAAAATATGTAGTTAAACATTTAGGTATCAGAACATTTTTAAGCTGCTTCTTAATTGCCCAGACAGCTGATCCTCATGTGACCTTAAATTTCTTTCAATAAATGCAAATGCAGGCAAATGGAAGAAACTTCAGAACATCATGCTTAGTGAAGTGAGTCAGAAGCAGAAGGTGATACATTGAATGGTCTCTCTGACATGAGAGACCCAGATCACAACTATCTCATGGAACTTAAAGCAAAAAACAAAGTGAACCAGGGGGGTAGGGTGGGGAGGGAACGAGGGGTGGGAAGGGGGAGGGACAAAAGGAGGGTGGGAAAGTCCTTGTCTCCTTGACATGACACATTTGTGCACAAAATGCTCAACTTCTTTGTAAACCTTAAATTTTGTGCTTATACATATCAATAAAATGGGCAAAAAATAAACGTGAATGCTTTATTTCCTTTTGCTTTCAATCAAGAAATCTAATATCTATTTCTCAGAAATAAAAATAATGTACGTACAGATTATGGTCTTAATATTTCCAAGAAACACTAATACATTTATTGTGGATAAGGAAAATTTTCTTTTTTATAAAATAAGATATTCTTCATTCAGCTTGAGTTTATCAGAAGAAAAAAGTTGTGGTTTTTGTAACTGGTTGATTTTGGAAATAATCATCAGTTGATGGCAGAGACTAAAATAAACCATCCTCTGGAATAAATTTTAGTGTTTGAATTATACATTTCTGTGAAATGGTGAATGTAAACCATACCACAGTGGTAACCCTATTTGTTTTTCTGGCAATTAATTGATAGTTGTCAATGAGGGACGAGTACTCTAATGACTAGGTGACATAGGAAAGCTATATCAAAGGATAGCAAAGCCATCGTGACATTATTGCTCTGTTACTATGATTCTAAGATTATGAGGCAACTTTTAAAATAACTTCATCAGTGCTTAAAAGAATGTCATTTGGATCACCCTATGTTATAGCTATAATTCGTCCTATTACTGTCCAACAGGAGCATACTTAGAATTACACTGACTCACTTAATTGTGTTCTTTTTTATTATTGTAAAGGTTTTGAGGTAATTTACAAATGTCATGATAAAAATGGGAAAAGTAACCAAAGGAAAAAAATGAAGCAAGCAGTTTAAGTAAGATGAATTCGGGAGAGTTTGGTCAAGTACATGGAAGGCATAACATGCGCTGCTTCCTGGGAAACAGTGCAAAGTGAGAAACATTATGAGATACATGACTTCCAGGGTCTAGGAAACAGAATGAAGCCGGTTCCTATGGGAAGCACAGACTATGAGCAATCCTACAACCTGACACCTAGAGGTTTTCAGAGATCGGACACTTTTTTATATAAAGAACAAAGTACTAGATGATACAGTAGCATAAACACATTACAGAATTTTATAGAGCCATTTCTCCTTAACTTATCCAAACCCAGGATTGTGTAACACGTGACTTCTCTTCATGTACCTTTTAATAAAGAACTCCCATTTCAGTTTCTCAACTTTACACAATTATCTTCATTACTTTCAATGACTTATCTATGTGTTATGACCACGACACATTACTAATATAGTAACACTTCAAACAAATAATCATCTTTTACTCAGTTAAGAATAAGAAAAAGGTAACACAATTTTCCTTTCATGTACCCCTCTCTCGTGTTCTTTAATTCTTTCTGTACATCCAAGTTTCTGATTTCCTCCTTGAAGAACACCTTTAACAATTGAAGAAACCTTTTAACAATTCTTGAAGGGCCTGGCAATGGCTCTGGATTTTTTATTTTATTTTATTTTATTTATGAGAAAGAAATTCTCTTTCATTCTTGACAGATAGCTTTATTGAAAACAGAAACACAGGTATGAATTTTTCTCTTTCAAAACTTTGAATATCTGACTTCCTGCTTTCCTGTTTGGACGGCCTCTGAAAAGCAGTCTGTTGTAATTCTTTATTCCTGTTCCTTTATGAATAAAGTTCTGCTTCCTCTCTCTGGCTTCTGTCAGGATTTCTCTTTCTCCTTGCATTTTTTACATGTATGCCTATATCTAGATTTTTTTGTATTTATTATATCTGCTTGAAAGATCTGTGATTCCTACATGTTTCTACATGATCTACACGCATCCGTACTTTCTGTCGTGACCTTCATAATTTCTGTCATTGTGGGTACAAACAATTCCTCTGCCTTGTCCTCCCTTTCCTTTCATTCTAATATTTCTACTATGGGTATGTTTAAAAACTCCCCCACATTTCTTAGGCCTTTCAAACAATTTAACACTTCTTTCATACTGTATGTCAGCTGGGGTCGATTCCACTGAGCTGTCTTCCAGCTCGCAAGCTCTTCTGGTATCTGGGTTGTGTCTTGTCTACCTTGGTGTCTGTCTCCCTGTCACAGAGGTTGACAACGATGAGACAATCGCTGTGATGATGACAGGAAAGGGCCAGGAAACAAGCGACAAGAGAAGACATGGAATTCCTAGAACGTCTCTCTCCGTTCCCAGGGAGGGAATAAATATTCCTCACATTTTATTGACTTACCAGTTGTCATTGTTTCCGTTATCCTATCTCTGGGATTTTCCAAACTCCAGCTGATGGAAAAGTTGATTTGCCAGTTTATCTCCCACTTTCATTTTGACCAATAATAAAATTTCTTTCACTCCTTAATGGATGTTCTGTCTTATCACTGGGACGCACAAGGGTGAAAGTAAAAAAGTAACCAGTTTGAGGTCAGAAATGAATATTAATAGTTTGAACATATGGGTCACAGCTGAGTTTAGTTCTACCACTGATACTTGTTTGGATTCATGCTGGTATTTTTTTTTTTTCTTGCTGGTTTGCTTGTCTTACAATATTTTCCTAAAAGCCAGACATAATATGTGGGGTATTAGTATAAGAGTCTCCCTACCCCACCACTTTTGTCCTTCTGACCCTCCCTCATCCTGTGCCTGAAGATGCTTCACCTACATGGAGTTTACTGTCTCATTAACGAACACAAAACGTGTAAATTAATTTGCATAATAATACATCTGCCTGAAAAAAGAGAAGCAGGCACTGGCCTCAGGAGACCAAAGCCCATCGCCATCTTCCAAAAGAAGACCGCTCCCTTGGCTGCGGAAGACCAAGCTCCACCTACAAGCCTCTCAACTCCCTTTTCTTCCCTTTAAATGCCTTGGACATCCCTGAACCCCGGAAAATACAAGTTTAAGGAGCTGCCTCCTCTGTCTTCTCCAGGGTCAGACTTGAATAAATCATCTTCCTTCCCATCAGCACTCATCTACTGAGTGCTTGTTCTCCAGTGGTGGGCAGCTTGGATGTCTCACTTCTGTGACTGTAGAAGCAGCATATTCAGATTGTTGGAATAGCAATTTCTCAGACTGGGCCGTTTAAATGACAGAAAGCTATCCCCTCTGGTTCTGACAGCTGGGACATCCGAGATCCGACTGTCAGCTGATTTGGCTTCTTATGAAAAATCCTCTACTGGGTGGCTGGCAGACAGATGCCTTGTGGTCATCCTCACAGGCTGTAGCATGATACCAGGTCACCCGTGTTTCTTCTTAATAAGGGCATCGATCTCGCTTACGGTGGCTCTACCTGCATGGCTCGTTACGACCCAAGTGTTCTCGCCTTCAACTATCACAACAGGGCTTAAGGTTTCACCGTCTGAATTCGTTCAGTCTGTAACAGGAACGGAAGTGAACAGACTTTTAGCCTGAGGACTCATGCTCATCTTTCTAGGTGTCGGTCTGCTTGCATGCTTGTTGCAGTAGTGTCAGAGACTTCAGATTCCTCTAGCATGACTGATTGATTTTACTGAGAATCAAATCAGGGCTAAGCAAATGTTTACCAATGAGCTCCATCTCCAATCCTTGCTATGTTATTATTAATAATTATTATTAATTTTAGACGAGGTCTTGTAAACAGCTGGGGCTGGCCTTGACCTTGTAATCCTCCTGCCACATTCTCCTGAGTAGGTAGGATTGCAGAGAGGCCCCTCTGGGCCGAGCTGGCATATTTGTTTTGTTTCTTCTTGAATTTGGCTTTCTTGATTTCTTTTCTTTTGGACTGTATAAATCTTGTGGTTCATGGTGCTTGCAACCTACTACTGCTGCATTAGAATTCTGTTGCTGTAATGGTCAGCTAAGTGGAAAGATCATTTTGTACCTATAATGTTACAATTAAGTCTTAGTCTTTTAGTGTTTTTTTTTTTCACCCCTTTGGGCTGAGACCTTTACAAAGTTCCTCCTACAGTAAAGTTCCCTTTGCTTTTTAGTTGTGGCAGAAAGGATAAGTGGGAAGTATACAATGAAAGGAATGCTCTCAGCCCAGACAGAACTCTGGTGAAGCCTTTTCTCCCAGAAAGGAAGCTATTGCTTTGAAGCATCTTCTGTTTATTTTGCAGGGGTCGCCCTCCACTTTCTTCAAAGCCACTGAGAATCTTGCT
Source organism: Ctenodactylus gundi (assembly GCA_004027205.1). Classification (NCBI taxonomy): domain Eukaryota; kingdom Metazoa; phylum Chordata; class Mammalia; order Rodentia; family Ctenodactylidae; genus Ctenodactylus; species Ctenodactylus gundi. The sequence goes on from PVKB01000231.1 coordinate 741,540, forward strand.
TGGATTAGCCCACCATAGGCGGGCAGTCTCCGATGGTGCACTCCCTCCGGAGAGCTCAATCCCAGGGGATTTCTTACTGCTGCGCAGCCTCCAGGCATTTGTCAAAGGTAACACCTAGGTGTTTCTGCTTATATTAGTGGATTCTGACAAACAGATTTAAGCCAGCATTTTCTTTTCATTTTTCTAGACTACTGATTAGAAGTTTACCCTCATTTCTTTGACGAGTTCAAGAAAAGTCAATTGGTTTTTGAATTTCTCAGCTTTTTCATATTATGAATATGTAAGAAGTGACTTCTATCTCTGTACGCATTGGAACAAAATGTCAATCTCCGGGCCTATTTTTTGAAATTTGTTTTTGTTTTATTTTTTGCATTTTGAGTACTTTAATTGGCTAATAAAATTTACATATATTCACGTTGTACAATTTGATGATTTTGTATACAATGTATAATGTGTATGATGATTGACACCATCAAATTAATTAACATTCCAGAATTGCCCATAGATGCCAGTGTGGGGGAGGGCAGTTCAAATTTTCTACTTATCAAATCTTCAATAAAAAATACAATATTATTAACTTTCTGTCCTATAAGATCCACTTAACTTAATTCTATCTTCACTCACTGGCCTAGAGGGGGGGCTTCTCCTCTTCAATGGTGAGGTCTGAGTGTGGAAATAAAACTCATTCTTTCTGTTTGGAGTTGTTGAAAACTTGGAACAAGAGTTTTGAATAGGCTTGAGGGTAATAGGAGGATATTCTCATCATGTAAACAAATTCTCTAGTTTACAGGAAAGATACCTACTTTATTTAACCATGAGCTTACCCAAAGCGACGTCTTTGCTAATTTTCTATTCTATTTCTTGGCTACAAAGGTAGGATTTCTTTTAACTTTCTTCAGATTTCTCTATGAAAAAGAGGGAGAGGAAGAAAGACAGAAACAGACTGAGAGACAGACACGACGAAAAACAAAGAGAATCCACCAACTTTCCAGGAAAGCTGTAGCTGGAGTTTTGTTGTTGTTGTTTTAAACACAGTGGCTTCCTTCAATGGATAATTGCTTAATTTGAGGATCTTAACAGGCCAGCTGACTTCCTCCCTCCAATCTCCCAAAATAATAATCTTAAAACATAGAAAAATTAGAAAGAAATAAGTTCATATGCCTGCTGGATGTTAGATGCCCAGTATGCATTTTTTAAAATCAATGAAGGAATAAGTCTAAGTCTAGGAATTTGAGGAAAAGAAAAATAGATTTGAGGCAAGAGAGTGAATTGGCTTTCTGTTGGTCTTAGTCGTGAAGAAAAGAGGAAATGTATGAAAGGAAGAAAAAGGATGAGGGAGATGTGGATACTTTTAGGCCTTTAGATCTGAGGATGAAATTGGGACTGTTGTTTTAAGAATCATGTTGGCCTAACTCGTGTATTTACATGCAGCACATACAAAACTATACTTTGTGATTCTCTCTAATTTGTCCTCCTCTGTGGCCTCTAAATAATTTTCTAAAACATAAATATGATTATATAACTTTTTCCTTAATGTTTCTGGATTGTTACACTTTAAATCACGAATACTTATTTTGGCCTTAAAGTGGAATTTCTTACCTTGCCTCAGACAACATTTTTTCTTCCTGCCTCTCAGGCTATTCTTCCTGAAATAACTTGTTCCTCTATCAAATCTCAGTGAGGCAGGAAGATCCCACCACAGGGATAAAGGGCAGATGCACTCCTGAGTCCTCACTCTGCACTCATCGAAAGCATGACTTATGTTTTCTTCTGAGATATTCTTGGGCTTAAAGACGTTTTTCATAAAAATAAAGGGAGGGCTTTTCACTTGAACACTAGGAGATCCAATAGATAATTAAAAGAAGAATAAAGCTTGAAGTGTGTTTTGTACTTGACTTCTTCATTAACATAAACTTTGGGTGAAATACCTGCCTATCTTGGCATTTAGAGAGTGTCTTTCTAAAACCTAATAGCACAATGTTGATTAGCTACAGTTCTGTACAACTTGTCTTATCGTCCTTCAAGACAGGGGACATCCATATGCGATGTACAGGGACATTCAACTACAAATGGGCTCCTAAACATCTCTAGTCGTTGACCTATGGTCACCTTGGATTCCAACAGAGGCTCCACAGAACTGGCACCAAAGACACAGAAACAGCCATCCTGTGGAGACCAGATTGCCCCTGCCAGTAATAAGCCCGTTTCCACGGCCAGCTTGCAAATCCAGACAGACACAAAGGTCAACCAGACCTCGACTCACCTCAGCATAAAAACCATTCCTTGTTCAAGGGCCAGTCAGATCGCCGTCAGAGTTGTGCCCTATTCAACTCAAGTTGAAGTCACCTTTTCATTTCTTCTTACGATCTAGCATTCCCTAAAAAATTAATGTTCGCCTTTCATTGGCGCAGCCTGAAATGTTTTCCTACAATAATACATCAAGAACCTGCCCAGGCCCAGTTGGGCTCTCCATTTGCTTTTTAGTGGGGTCTTCTCTGACCCTATTGGGTACCATTACTATTGTCAGCATAAACCACCTCTTGCATGTAGCTAGGATGCCACGTTCTGCTTGTTGAAATTCTGTGTTACCAAAGCTCATGATTTCCTATGAGAAGATTTTACTTTCCTTTCTGGTTTAGTTGCACTCTCTTATCACTGTTTTGCTATTTAAATTTTGTGTTAAAAGACTTCATACATTCTTGTTATTTCCTATGGTCTCTTTGATTATACCATACAAATGATAACATAATCTAACCCTTTAGGTCTTTCTGAAGATTAAATAAATTGATCCTTAAAGGTGTGTGCACAGGTACACAGTAATGTTTTCTATGACCATGACCATGCGGCTGGTGACGTGGATGCTCCAGCCCTGTGGCAGATGCTGCTGAAGATGACATGTGGAACTCAGGATGTGGATTGCTCTTGTCATACACAGTGGAGGCGTTTGAGACTGGTGGGCGAAATCTGATACCAACAGAATAGCATTTTCAACTTTAAAGTCAGGTTTTCCAGGGAACGCTTCAGGTGAAGGTGTGCTCCACCTTTCCTCCCAGAGGCTTCAAAACCTGGTATCTGCATGTGCGGTGTGAAGAATTACAACTTCTTGACAATCCCTTTCCTTACCTTCCCTCAAAAATAGGCTGTGGACCTTGAGGGCTGTGGGGGCAGCAAAGCACAAGGGAGTGCCAGGTGCAAAAACACCCAGATGCCACCTAGAGAGGGGAGGAACAGTTCCGCTTCAAGTTGAGGACTTCCCCTCCTGGTATCTAGCAACTCTGCCTCAGCCAGGAGCTAACTATGAGTAAATTTAGATCCCTAGTGTAATTACAGCAATGCTTATATCTCTGGGGAACATTGCCTGAAAAAAACTGCTTTGTAAATTCAAATTTGTCTTTGAAAACAATTACTTCTTAACTGTGATATAAAGGACTCTTGCTCATCTGTGAAAGGGGAGGTGATTTGATTAACTCCATCATCTCTCTCAAAGGTAGCTTTAAATAAGCTGTTTTTCCTATTAACTATACTAAATTGTTTGATCTGGTCAGTGCATCAAGTAGATTAACCTGGATGTATGGCTTTTGGTAGCAAATCCAGGAGGCTGACAGAGAAGTTAATGAAGCTTGGGGAGAAGAAACACATTGCCGATATCGTTGGGAAAATAAATTTAAAAACGCAGAAGCATCTAGTTAAAATTTTCATGTATTTTTCTAGTAATTCTACAAACTAATCTCTCTGTAATTTTCATAGGAGGAATCTTAATGTACTTTCTAAACAACACTTGATTTCAGAGATTTCCTTCTGGGTTGTAAGAGGAGTCCTGACTTTGCTTCATTGGTTGTGTGAGGCCCAAATATCCTTTGGAAGAGGGAACCATTGGCTGTCTTTTTTATTTCTTTTCCTAAAAATGATGTCTGGATAGCAGTAGTCGTACCTTATTTTCACTGTAAATAACACCTATCACTGTAGTTTTTTATTGTCTAAGAAAGAAAACGAACAGAGACGATATGGGGGGGGGGAGCCACTGGAAATATCAAAGCTTTCTTTCCTTCTCATTCTTAAAATAATCCTTGTTCATTAATGACCTATTAATATTTCTGAATGATGCTCTTGACTAAAAACCATTACTCGTGACAGGACAGTGAAACTAAACCTGCCAGAGAGAAGGGTCTCTTGTTAAGTCTTCCCATAGAAAATGATCTGACCTTTTCAGTGCATGGAAGTTCAACAAACAAACCATGGCATTGTAGCTACAGGCATTACAAGGTTTATTTGGGTTCCTGATAAATACTTTCTTTCGCAGTAACTTATTTCTGTCACCAAAGTATATAAGTGTGTATAAAAGACATGTAAATGTATAAAAGAGCTACTTTGTTCCACCAACTTTTGATGATATGTACTGAATTTTAACTCTTTCTCAATTGCTTCTCCAAATTGGACTCGGGGGGGTCTGTGTACACTAAATTGGACTGGCGCGTCGGGGGGGGGGGGGCGTCTGTGTACACTAAATATGCACTCTAGCGCTGGCACTCCCAACTTTCCTCTTGAAATCTGGGCCACTTCCTCAGGTTTATGACAGAACTATAAGAACAATTCTTGCTCTATGACCCGAACATTCCCAACTACCTTCTCAGAGTAGAGTCCTTGGGGACTTGCTCAGGAGGAAAAGACAGCCTTTTTATCTTCATTTTGTTTGAAAGCTAAAGCCCTGGAGTCACCTATTTATTTCAAGATTCATCCACTTTTGTCCAAAAAAGTTTTAGAATTCTCATGGAAACCAGAGGAGCCTGTTTTTATAAACATACCACTTGTACTGAGTTCACTTTGTTGCTGTTGTTATTGTTTTTGTTGTTGTTAGAATTGGCCTTTGCTGGAAACGCTTTCCACTTTATCCCAAGCTCAAGATTAGTGAGGCATAGCTGCTGTTTGCTACATTTTTTAAATCAATGTAAGTGTCATGAAGATGGAAATCCACTAGAACATTTGACACATGTTTAGCTGCTTTTATTAGATAGATAATATTAACGGGTCATTAAAGTAGAGTAAGCTGAGGACAAAAATGTTTTAAGGTACAGATTTACCTGTGCACGGAACATATCACATTTTAAGATTTGCTTTCAGAAATTGACGTGACTTAATTAAGAACGTTTTGCACAGCAGAATGTTAAGTAACATGATATGAAATTATTGGCCAAAGTTCTGTTCTTTTTGTTTGTAATTTAAATCTTGTTCATTTCCTAGAAGTATGAGGGTTGGTTTATATTAAGAACAGCGATGCAAGATGAAACAACTATAGTAAATAAATCAAAGAAGGCGAAATCAAGAGAAGCGGGTGTGTGAGATGAGTTAGGCTTACCAAGAGTGGATCGCATAGTTCTGAGTCTTCCATCAGCACGGCCAGATGTAGAAAGCAGTTTGGGTTGCAGCTGTTATCATTGAATGGGTACTTGGTCCCAGGCCCAGTTCTATAGGTCTTTCCAGATATGATGTATATAAACTCCTTTTTCTTCCATATCTGTGCTCTGGGGAAAGTACTATTGTTACCAACATGTCACCAGTGAGGAACCCGAGGCAAATGCCATTGGTAAAATAGCTTGCCCATCGTCATGTAATAATACGTGAGAGAAAGGAGTTTGAATTTGGGGCAAGCTGACTTTGCTCTTAACCAGGCTAGTTCTTACTGGTCTATAAAAGTCACCAATAGATAAAATCTTTTCTTCACCTTGATTCTGAAAACAAAACAAAACCAAAACTGAAAATCCTTTGTGTAGTATATCCTTAGACTGATTAATGTAAGAGAAACGAACAAACAAATAAAATGTTTAATTTCAATTTTCTTAGGAAAAGACCTAATGTATTCTTCATGTGGTAATTTCTTGCATTTTAAAGCTAGGAAAAAATATTAATGTATAATTTATGACACAGATACTTTGTATTTTGATGCAGTAAACTTTCATTGGGGTAAGGCTTAGAGGTCCTGGGAGATACCTAAGTTAACGTGTCTCATAGACTGTCTTGCTTACACATGGGATGGTTTAGCCAAGATTGTAGGAGTACCTATTTGAAATCAATTTATAGCTACCTTACTTAACAAGTGCTTTAAAACATGTAGTAGGTACTATTGGTTAAAAAAAGTCCTATGTTTTGTAGGGTGATGCCATCTGACGATCATAGAGCTAAAAGTCAGGGATAGCTTGCTATATCTTACTGCAGATAGGAAGTTTGGGACAGTGAGTTTCAAACCTGGAAGAGACCACGTTTGGGAAGGAGGAAAAAAGTTTAAAATGAAAGCTAAGTGAAAACAATCAATCTTTCCAAGTATAAGAAAATCTTAGTATTTAATAAGATAAGTATCTTAGCCCAAAATATCCATCAACAGACCAGTGGATACAAAAGTTGTGGTATCTTCCCAGGATGGAGTATTATTCATCTATAATGACAGGTAGTTTTGAGGACTTTTTAGGTGAATGAATGCAACTGGAGCCCATCATGCTCAGTGATGTAAGACCCAGAGGGTAAATATCGGTCAGTTTCTCTCATAGGAGAAACCCCAAATACAGTGATTTTATAAACCCAAGTGTGTGGGGGGGGGATAATGAGGGTTAGGGGAGAATGGGTGGGTGTGGGAGGGACAAAAAGGGAGATGGGAAAGGCTTGTAATTTTGATGTGATAAACATGTGCATGAAATACTCAAATTCACTGTAAATATTATGTATTACATATATGCATATTAAGAAAATTGGGAAGATATCAATGACTATATTTTGTATTACTATATTTATAATATTAGACTTGTTATTGACCTTATGAATTAAGAGTTGAAGAGAAACTGGGGTAAATGCAAATTATGTAAGTTAAATGTGAATGTGTTACCTCTGCCTTTTAGTAGCTTAATTTTCAGAGGTTTAATTGAATCTAAACGATTGAATTTTTGAGGGTGTCAGACGCCAAGAAATAAGAGAGTTAGTTATTAGGCAACTCATAAAAATAGCCCTAAAGAAATAAAAGATCATTTTTCTTTTCAAAATATATTCCTTTTATAGGTTTTTCTAGCCCTGTATTTCTCTGGTAGTCATATTACACTCCCTTTTATGAACTGCTTATTTTGAAAATAGAAAGTAATAGGGTGAGAGGTAGAAAAAAGTTTTGCCTTTGTGTAAAAGAAAAAAGAAAAATCCAAGCTCTTTTTGGCCTGGGCGCTGTCTGTCATTAGCTCTTTCTTCCAGTAGGGGGCAGGATGTGGCAATGTGTAATCCGTGAACACATTTCTAGGGGTTACAGAGGAACGTCGCATTCACTTGGAGCTACTGTTCGAGTAATTAAAAAGTTGTTCTGCACCTTCCTCTCCCCCCCCACCCCCCTTTTTGGTCCTGTTTAATTCTAAGTACCCCAAAGAGAGGAAATGATATTTTGCAAAATGTTTTATTGCAACAAGTCAACAACTGGCTCAGCTGACTTACTGAAAGCTGTAGATTTCAATACAGCATTTGTTTTTGAGACAGGGTCTCAATCTGTAGTCCCAGCTGGTTGTGAACTCACTATGTCACTCTGTAGCCGGGATGACCTTGCACTCACAGCGATTCTCCTGCCTCAGTCTCCCAAGTGCTAGGATAACACGAGCACACCACCATGCCTGGCTTATGTGGTGCTGGGAATTGAAAGAAAGCGTTTCCTATTGTTATTAAATAAGCGAGTAAATGTTTTCTATGCATTTTGTTCTCCATCTAGGTGTACTTGATGAGAAGAAGATGATGCAAGTATTTGTTATTAACTAATGAGAAGCCACTGCTTGCCGAGCAGTGACACTCCGGGGCTCACAGAAATAGATGGTACAATATCTTTGCTTGCAGGAAGCCTGCATTCTACTGGAAAGAGCCAGCAGATCTTCACAGAAATGACGAAGTTAATAAAATGATGCAAACATTGAAATACTGGAGGAAAAGAAATAGTTTCTAAGTTGCCACCTGGGCAAAGTAGGACAATTTGTTCTCTGTACTTAGACTCCTGAGCGTTGCCATATCTAAGCACCTCAAGTGGAGCAGTAGCAGGGCCTAACAAGGAGCGTGACGGTATAGAAAAACCACTGCAATCTAATGGGTGAGTAAACTCTTCACGTGATTCCAATGCACTTTTGTATTTTGAGAATTTCTAATCTAGACCACATAAAAGAGATGGGCCAATGAACAGTTATGCATGAGGCAAAATAAAATCATGCCCTTAGAGCCCAGGATTGAAAAATGTTCCTGGAAGATGATGTTACAGAGAATCTCAGAGCCCCTCGGCTCCTTCCTTCCCCATAAATAAATCGCCCGTCTCTCTTTCTTGCACCTCCGTCCTATTCCTTAGTGTCTTTGGTCTAACAGGAGAATGACATCAGGTCACGTATCTCTCCTGATTTATATCAAGAAAAGACTTGGTGGTGGGGGAATTTTCTTCTCTAACAGGAGAGAGATTTATTTACGGCACAATGAAAAAGATCACTGAATGCTTTCTACGACATTTGCAGACTGAGTTGTGTTGTAATATTCTTTAACTACTAATACTTCTACAATTTAATTATATCTTATACATTACTGAACAGAGAACAACAAATTGAGGCCAACGGTCCAAATATGCACTGCTCACTATTTTAAAAAAATATTGGAACACGATCATACTTAAAGAACTACTCCAAGATAAAGAATTGTTTGGTGTCCCAGGTATATGGACATGAAACTAGAAGCTGAGGGCCTTTCTGAAGGAGTAGAAAGAGATTGTTTCGCTGTTGTCGCCCCTCGCCAGTCATCTCTGTCATGGGGGAGTCACCGCCCTTTGTGACAGTAGTCAGCTAATCTCCCCAAGGAGCGCCCTGCGGAACAAAGACCGTCCTAGTTCCTTTTTCATTGCTGTGACTCAATACTCGACATCCACAATTTAGGGGGAGGAAAAGTTTATTTTAGCTCACAATTTCAGAAAGTCTGAAAATTCTTGAAAGTGCAAAAATTCACAGGAGGCCAGCAATAATGGAAGCACATGGCAGAGGCAGAAGTAGAGGCGGCATCTCACATCATTGCAAACAGGAAGTCAAGTCAAGTAGCATAGGTCCTTCCAGGTCCTGTCCCAGTGATCCGCCACTTTTGGGTCCAGCTTCAGTGTTCCACCCATTCTGGTTTTAAGTCCCCACTACATGCCTGTGTAATCTATAAACCTCTACAAACTTATAATCAATAATCCATGTCAGTAATCCATCGGTCTAAATCATATGCCTGGAATCTGTGATCTACCACACGTCTGTCTCCTACCACATGCCCATAATCTATGCTTCCAGACCAGGTCCCCATCTCCTAACCACACAGGGTTTCACAGATAAGCCATAATAACATCGACATGCATGACACTTTTGGGGGACATTCCAAATGCAAGCCATAATAAAGACTCAGAGGGGGAATCAGAGGAGATAGATACGGAAGCACAAACAACCACTCATAGCCTGCAGGTGTGCTTCACGTTGATCTGCCAGGCTGTGTGAAGTACTTCTGGGTTTCGGGGCTGGAGCACCACACTGTTAATGTGTCAGTCATGAAGGAAAGCCGGAACATCCACACAATTAAAATATGTATCCATCCCACACTTCTGTTTCTTTGTCCCTGCTAGAAAAGAAATAAATTAAGAGCCAAAACCCATTCAGCTGATACTTTTAGAGAAATACTGCAGAATTGTTTGGGATCAGAGAGATATGGAACTGCATAAAAGTAGGGTTTAAGGCAGAAAACAGTGTGACTTCCAGAATTAGAGAATAAAAAGACCTAGGAACCTGTCATATGTACTTGTGTTTACATTGAGATCTTTTTTTTTCTGGTTGCAAGTCAAGGCTTTGTCTATCTTAAAATTTTTGTTGTTGTTGTTGTTGTTGCTGATGTTAAATTATGGAAGAATTACAATTGCTTGATGAATAGGATTCTGTTACCTTTTAGCCACATGATGTTGGAAAAGCTATTGTCTTTCTGTGGTTTAGATTTCTCATTTCTAAGACGAGGATAATACCATTTCCCTCCTGCACATGATTGAGGTGGAAGGCAAACTATAGATTACAGGCATGCGGAGAATTATAGAATACAGGCATGTGATGGGGTATTAAACCAGACTGAAGTGGATAATACCACTTTCTTCAAGCACATGATTGAGATAGAAAAAAACACACCTTCTAACCAGAGTTGATGCGTGAACAGCTCAAGGGATGCTAAGTGTCACAAACAAGGGCACTGTGCCCAAATATGATATTGTATTGTGTTCTGTAGAAGATGCAGGGAATTTTGTATTTTTTACTTCTTCAGTTAAATAAGTAATACAGCAAAAATTATTTTTATTGTTGATACAGCTGTTGAGCTCTTTTGAGAAATATGGAACATGTTGGGTAGGTATCTTAGCAGAGTGGCCATATCATGGGCTTTGAGCGGGACAGCAGCAGTCTAAATCACATCTCTACCACTTTCTATATACCATCTTGGCAAGGTACTAAACCATTGGTGCCTCAGTTTCCTCATAGAGAACATTGCTGCAATAGTAACACACGTATCACTGACTTTACAACCGGATTGAGAAATAATATATGTCAAAAATTCACAGTATATGAACTAATATATATATATATATATATATATATATATAATATTTAATGTCTGGCACCAAAAATTCAAAAAGTACCAGTTATTATTTCAATGCAAGCGGAGATTGACTGGCTAGGGAAGGGAACGTAATGTAAACAGAGCTCCCTAGCAGAGCAGAAAGACAGTGGGGTCCTTGTGACCAAAGCGGCACCTCTTGTGCATGAGGAATGTGAGTTTGGAGTTTCCTACGTCATAGTCTTAAATGACTGGAAAAATAAACATTGCAGGCCCATGAGATATAAATACGAATAAAATTTAGTTATGATACTGTTTTTAAACTATTCCTCTGTCCAATGGCTAAAGGACTGTGTTCAAAGTAAAGTGAACAAACACACTGAAACATTAGCTGTGGCTCAACATTTTTATAGAAAATTGATGGCACTACTGGTTTTCGTGTGCATGGATTCCCGCTAGGGACCTCATGTAAGCAATCCCGGGAACACCTAGGAATATTTTTCTGCTGCTTAAGAGTGCAAACTAGTGCCAGTAAACATGTTTTCCTGGCAACAGCTTTTGTGCTTTGGCCTTCATTTGGTTAGTCAGGTTTGGCAAGACTTGTTTTTGTTTTCTATAATTAAACATTGCTGAAGAATTCAAATGGAAATGTGAAAAGAGGAGGCACTATGGGATTCTAAATTGTATTCAGAATGTACCTCCAAACCCATTTTCCTGCTTACTGCCACGGTTGTGTTTGAGAAAGAGCTTATTCTCATTTTCCGCATGGACAGGCGGGTCTGGCCCAGTGGCTGGCAGCGCAAGGCCTGGTGCCAGCGTGTTCCCTGGTGACTCCCAGATCCCTCACAATCATAGATTTCTTCTCTATCTAAATCTCTCACCTCTGACTTTAGAGCGGCACAGAGTACTGCAGGTTAGAGGCGTTTAATATATTCTGGTCGAACAGCTTTTCTAATGAATTTTTATTATTGAAAAAAAAATCCCAAGCCAACAGGCAAAGGAGAAAAGAAAGCTGAAACATTGTAGTTTAAGTGTCTCTTCCGTTATGAATGTGTCAAAAGATGAATACGAAAAATAAGAAACCGTGGATAACAGTGACACATGAAAGCAGTAACTCTAGAAAGCTTAGTGTGAAATTACGGGACAGACTTAGAGAAAGCACCGGATTTGGGGTTAGAGAACCTTGTGTTTTTATCTTGGCTGGAAAAATGAGAGGTCTCAATATTCTGAGATCCAGCTTCCCAAGGCAGTCATTATACCTCTGTCTTTCCTATGGTAGAAATCAAAAGTTCTAAAAGTCTTTGCTTGCTAAACCTTAAAATTCTCAACATTGTTCATGAAAACATCTCTTTTAAACATGCATATAATGAGTTAATACTTATATGCTATTTTAAAATATCAGTTTGGTTTCTTCTATTTGTATTCAATGAAATATTAAAAGGGGCTTGGTGGGCTGTAAAATCTCCTACATTGCAACCATGCCAAAAGATGGGCAAGAGAAATTAGAGGGAAACCTCAGATAACGTGTGCAGGTGGAGGTAGAAGAGTCTAACATTACTTTGCCACACTGGTCCGGGCTTCTGAGCATCCATAACTGTCTGTATGTTTAGGTTTGTCTCAAATGTCAGGAGAGTTGGCCTTTTCTGTCACAACACCAGCCAATGTTATGATTAATGAGGAGAAAATGTTGCTAGCTGGAAGGACGGGCCATTGAGCAGAGTGCCCTGTACACGGCTTCTGCTTTCTATGTGGGAGAATCTCCAATTCACAAAGGCCTTTTGCCATTGCTGGCTGTTTCTGCTTACCCTCCAGACCTCGGCTGTGCCCAGTGTGGATAAGAGATCTGGAAAACAGGAATCCTGAGGCTGAAACCAAAGAGCAGGTAAGGGGCAGGCTGCCATGAGTTGTTGGCCTGGAGGTTCAATAAAAGCAAGCCTAACCCAGCCTACCTATGAAAACAGAGAGAAAAGATTCCCTGCCAATAATCGGCCCTGGGGGGCAAAACATACCAATTAAATCCTGTGAAGGAAAAGCTCTTGAAGAAAGCAATCCTTTACAAACGTGGCATTGAAGGCGTTAGTCAGGAATAAGACTTTCTATGTAATCCTAAAATCTTTACATTAAAAAAAATATGAATTTCACCTTTGGCATTGGCGATATCTATAGCTGGGCTTCATGCTAATGAGGAAAGAGAGACTCATTGCTTTAGGCGTGGTGCAAGCACGCATGCCTGCTGCTCTGAAGTCCAGCCTGGCTCTGTTGTTTGCACGGAACATGTAGTACAACAAATAGTACACTGGCACATCTTCCAAAGGAAACACACAGCCCATGTAGGACTGTCATTTCACTGTTACCAAAAAGAAAAAACATGTATACTGGATCATGAGATTACAGTTCCATTGCTGTGTAAGTCCCTCTTTCATGCCGGGCCTGTTAAAGAAATGCCGATGTTTCTTTTTCCATTCTTTGAGGGCCCCACTTCCTCTAGGCTCTAAATAAAGTAGAAAGCATCCATTCCATATTTCTGTAGATGATAGAACATATATGAAACAGTAGACTTTTCTGTTTTTAGGAGCTACGCAAGAAAACTCCTTATAATAAATATTTGTCACAAGGTGACCTTGGGATGATTTGGGGCTGTCAAATGAGATGAAGAATTTTTTTTTCCTGGCCTCAGAGTTTATTTCAGCAAGTAAAGCATTTATTAAAGAAAAAAATGGGAGAAATTTTATTTCAAATGTAGCCTTTGCACTTCGCAAACTCTTCTTCCATCTGCCTTTCTTGCTATTAGTTATATATAAGGTGACACGTTATTTCCTTAAATTGTATACATGTTTAAATAGCATACTCTTCGTAAATTTATAATTTGACTTAATAGAGTATAATGAACTCTCCATGTCATTTCTTCTCTCTCTGTGAAACTTACACTTTCTCAGAGTTCTGAGAGTTGAATATTTGAGTTCAATCTCCATGTAAATCTGAAAGCACAGTCAGAGAGCCTGAGCGGTGGTGTTGGCCACTGAGACTGGCACTGACCTCTAATCGTTCCATTTGGTGATGTCATTGCTAGTACAGCTTCAGAACTCAGTCCTCTCAGGCAACTCTGTATGCGACTCACTTTTGGGAACTGGCCATTTAACTTCATATTCTTCAGTACCCTAGTGTCTAGCAGGATCCTTAGAGACTTTGCTTTTGATGGAGTCAATATGATATCACTGATCCCAATTCCTTACTCGCTGTCTAATGGCCAAACTGTCAAAAGAGAAAATGAAACAAGGGAAGCAGAGATATAAATGGCCAACAAGCGTAAGATGAAACGCTCACTATCATTATTTGCTAGGGAAATGCAAATCAAAGCTACGACCACAAGATATCATCTCGCCCCACTTAACAAACGCTGACGAGGATGTGGAGAAAAAGAAACACACGCTGGTGATGGGGATGGAAATTAGCACAGCCATTATGGAGAACAATATGGAGGTTCCTCAAAAACTTAAAATTAGATTTGCCACATGTTCCAACTATCTCTGGGCGTATGTCCAAAAAAAGCGAAATGAGAAGATTTCTACTGAAGAAATACACGCCTGCCCATCTTTATTGTAGCTCTGTTTGCAGTAGTTAAAATATAGATTCAATCTGTGTGCTCATCAACAGATGAATAAAGAAGATGTAGTGTATGTACATAATGAAATATTATTCAGCTGTAACGAAGAATGAAATTTTATCATTTGTAGCAAAATGGATGGAATTGGAGAATGTTGTCTTCGCTGAAATATGTCAGATACAGAAAAGCAAACTAAATATGTGAAAGCTAGACATGACATCCTAACTGTGAAATAACGGTTGACAGGGTTGGAATGGGTACTGAGGGTGGGAGGGACGGAAGTGGTACCCAACCAACACATGCCGCATGCGTGTACTGAAATATCGCAAGGAGCCTCATTAAGACGTATGAGTAGCACGTTAAACAAAAATATAGCAGGGAAGGAAAAGAGGAGAGAAGACAGAAGAGCTTGTGCATTTTGGCTACTGTGTCATTAGTTAAGTGTAGAAAGTGCATCCCTGTAAAAGAGAGAGAGCAAGAAAGGTAAGACAAGAAAGTGGGATGTGAACTGACGTTCCCGTTTCGCCCTGTAGAAAATGTACCTTGAGGACATTGTCTCTCTGCCTTCACTCTCCAGTCTTTATTTTTCCACCAGGCCACACAGAAACTAGGATGTCCTGATGACGCTATTTCTTAAGGAGAACCCCTGCAAAGACAGGCGGGGACTCCTATTCTTACGGGGCTTGTGTATCATTTTACAGCGAGTGTGACCATTGAAAGGATTACGTCAACTAGAAGAGATCACCAAACACTCAGGACGGAGTTTACAGTGTATTTGAATGACGTGTGGGCCGACGAATAAAGGAAGACTCATTCCGGAAGTGGGTGGCCCAGCTGGAAGTTTGCTTTACATAAAAAGGTAAGAAAAAGAAAGGTTGTTGTAGCTTTTTCTGGGCAAACTCTGGCCTGTGTGTTGTTCCCAGATAGCAACTGGCTTCTGTCTAAACATCGATCTGTCTGCAATGTCACCATTGCTTTTCCGACACGGGAGATCCAGAGCCGACTCGCACCAGCTGCTCTGCAGTCTCCGACGGGTGTTCTGTCTCGCTGCTGAGCAGCCACTAAACCCTCCAGATCTCACGTGTTCAGACCACCATTTTAGACTATCTCTCTCCAGACTTATAAGCCCTCCAAAAATTCTTTTTCATTTATAATTGCTGTAAATTCTGCCTAAGAATTCTAACCAATATAACGAATTTCTGGAAATTCCTTACAACTTATCTGTCTTTCCTTGGATCTGTCTCCTGCGAGGGAAATCATGTTCATTTGTGATATTTCATGACTTTTCCTTTTTTGATGGTGACCGAGTAAAATCCCCCCCCCCCCTCTTTTCTCATATTAGTATGCTGCCCACATTATTACCTACCCTTTTTTTTCACATTTTACCTTGGGGTGTTTTACTTTTGCTGATTGAAAGAAAATGTTATGACTCAGCATTATTTCTTCCTCTGGAAGTTTCTGCTCAGGTGCATTATGCAGATAGTCACCAATGGAGCCAAAGTGCATTTACCATTCTTCGTTTAAAATGCCGTCAGTGAGGAACAGAGATATAAAGCAGCAGGAGGATGTGTGCTTAGAGTGTGAAAGCTCTGGGTCTGATTCCAAGAACCACAAATGAAATGAAATGAAAATAAACAAATAAAAAATTGACTTACATTAAATTTAAAAATAAAATAAGCCGGTGTCCTACAATCAGTATGGTTTTAAAGGCCCACCTGGCATCTTATTTGCTTCCTGGAATCTCTTTTCATTCTTGAACTGCTTGAGTTACATGCACACATTGTTATCCACACGACCTCTGTGCTTTTTTCATTGTTATCCCTTGAAACTATAATGTATTTTATTGTCATTTTTTTTGTTTTTGTCTTCTCAAATCACACTCAGCCAAGTCACCAAGCATCACTGCAAGTCTAATCTCTGTGACCAACTAACCCCCACCTCAGGTCTCCTTGGCTTCTCTCTTTGTTAGCTATTATTTCCCTAGTTAGCTGTTGCATGGCTATGGAATGTCCCCCAAATGCTTTATGCATCTGGGTTCTTTAAAATGCTGATATACTACCTAGAGATGGGCCTGATTATTGGGGATGGAACACTGGGAGTTGACCCGGAAGGGGCAGATTGCTGGGGCATCATGACCTGGAAGGGTAGCTCTGTCTTTCTGCCTCACTTGGCTGCACGTCCTCCAGACTGTGAGTAGCTCATCTCCTGCTCTTTCTCCTGCCATCTGCTTCTACTTCTACCACTGCCCGCTGCCCATGTATGGACGGTGACTTTCTGCAACAAGCTAAAATAAGTCTTTCCTACCTAAGCTGCTCTCTGCCAGACTCTTCCTGCCATCGCCAGCTCCCTGTAAATGGGCTGAGGCCTTCTGAAACTGTTGTGAATCTGTCGCTAAAATCTTTTCTCTCTGAAAATTTTAAGTCATGAGTCCCAGAAATGAATAAGTAATAAAGATAATTGGTCTGGCTGATAGGAGAACTTAGGGTTCTTCTCCCAGGACAGGAATGAATCAATGTTACGAACTGTCGTTTGCTTACTAATACTGTCCCTGTCGTGACACCGTTGAATAAGTAGAAGACATTTCTCATAGACAGCCCCATCTGATCCATGTCCTAGTGACTTAAGAACAGAAGTGAAAACTTGAAAGCAAAAAAAAAAAGTTTACATAAATTTCACACTTTTAATAACAGCATTTACTCTCTCTGTTCTCTGCTTTTGTTATATTTTTCTCTCATATCATTAAAAATCATCCTGGCACTAATCTGCTCTTGTTTCAGTTGAAGGTTATTGAAAAGAAATATTGTAATAAATGAGTAAAAATATAATTTTCAGTATGGAGATGAGAAAGTTGTCCTAACAAAGAAAATGAAGAGTTTTAATTTTAAAACTCACATGATTACCCTAAATTCGACAGATGTGTTGTTGCCACAGCCTCCTATTTAAAAGACGTGTCACCCAACCCCAAACCACTATCTTTGATTTGTGAATAAATGAAACACCTTTGGTGCCTATCCCTAGACATTTTCTGAATGTGGTTGGATTGCTTACAGAATTTAATTAAGCACTGGAGTCTCATGTATCGCTTTTGGCCTAATGATTTGGAGCCATCTCAAACATATCTCAGGGAAATTCTTGGATAGAAACAGCTTTTAAGAAATTCACGTGGAGGAAAGGGTCCAGAGATATGTTTGTTTCATTTTTCTTTAAAGGTTTATCTTTGTTTTTATCATATTTACTACAATTAATTTGAATTAGATAACTTCCAGGAAAATACCATTCAAATACTTTCCAAAAACTGATACTCTTTATAATTAGTACAAAGGAGAAGACCAGGTGTAACAGCTGACAATCACTGTCAAGTATCACTGTTGCCAACTTAAATCTTTGTTGAAAGTGAATAGGCAAATATAAATAAGTACAAGTACAATAGAGATACTTAAAACTGATAAAAAGAAATTGAATTTAGGCAGTGCAGAGGTAGAATACTGGTTCCCTAGAGATACGCACACACTAATCATTGGGAAAATGTTTTGTTATACATCAAATTAAGATATTAAGATTGTAGGTAGAATCAAGGTGGCTAAGAACTGACCTAAATATGAAGAGATTAACCCATGTGGCCCAGGAAGGCCACATGAACTCATAAGAACCCTTCAATATTTTGGAAGAGGAAGAAGATACCTGAATCTTGGAGGTGTTTGCCCACGTTATTTTCTTGATTTTGAAGATGGAGAAAGCATCTAGCAGTCATGAAATGCAGGTGGCTTTGAGAAGCTGCAGCAATTAAGCAAGTGGTTTTTCTGTAGGCCTCTCTGGAGTGAGGTCCTGCCGATACTCTGATTTCAGCCCAGTGAAATTTCTAGCCTTAGTTGACTGTAATGAATGTGTATTTGTGGGGATTTGTCAAAACAGCGATAGAGAACAAATACGGGCAATTCTTTAAAAGAACTTAAGAATGTCAGATGATGTGAAAACTTGGTATGCTATATGGTTAAGTAAAAAAAAGAGATAACGAAAACACATACACAATAAAGTCCAACAGAAAAAACTTGGATGAATTCTGTATAAAATTTGAAGTTATACTAAAATTGTTACTCATGAATTTTTGTGAATGCCGGAATTGTTTTTTTTAAAAAAACTTTTCTTTAGTTTGCATTTTTTATTATTGTGAATTTCTAGCTTCTTTTCTAACTAGAAAAAAATATGGCAACTCAGAGCATGACTGACAATAGAACTGGAGAGGAATTACAGTTACGGCAAATCATGACCTTCCGATTTTTTAAAAGAGCTATAATTAAAGTAAGCGTCTGTAGGTTAACTTGCATTCAGTTCTACGTTAGCAAGCATCTGTATCTCTAACATGCTTTAAATTTTAAAATGTGAACAATATGCTAATGTCTACTTGCTTCAGTTTGGGGTTTTAAAAAAATCTATGAATTATATCTTGAAACCTGGGCCATTTAAAATTATAGTATATTTTGACAAACAAAAATCAATCTTTAAACTTTGTTTACATTCCTGGTGTCAAATTTAAGGACAAGCCTTCTCTTAGAGGTTCAACTATTTTTAATCTTTCCTTGAGTCGGTGTTGGCGCCCACTGCCGCTCAAAAATCACTTCCTCCCCCTTCTCTGTGGTCTCTGTGTTTGATTTTCATTAGCAATGAGTTTTATTGCAGCTCTTTGTATTTGCAGATAAAATAACTTAAAGGAAATTAAACCTTCACAGCAGGGCAAAATCTGTGTTCAGGCAAATATTTTAATAAGTAACTATGATTTATCTACTTAAATAAAAGTGCTAAAATTTAGTATAAAGGCCTGGTTTCAAGTCACAGCACAGAAAGTAGCAACTTAGTGCCCGGAATGTAGCGGGCAATACCAACCAATAGGGAGAGATCCAATGGCAGGTGCGTGTGGGTAAAAATGATGGTTTTCCACCTTCCTTTTTGGTCTTGACTAGTGGCTTCTTTTTGTGTGTCTTGGTATTGAGGATTAAAGGGCCTTTACTCTGAGCTCCGTCTTCAGCCCTCCTTCCCTTGCGATATTGATTTATTTTGAGACAGAGTCTCCCTAAATTGCTTTGTTTTCAGGGCTGGGGTGGATCTTACCATTCCCTGCCTCAGCCTTAGAGAACACTGAGATTACAGGCATCTTCTTTTTAAGCCTAATTTGCAAAATGGAGAGTGACTGTGCCAATATCTTAAAGTTATCTTGAGAAGTAAAGGTCGAAAATGTCTTTCTTTTCACAAGTAACCAACAAAATGTGGCTATCATTAAATATGATGTCCTTTTGTTAGTTGAGCTGCCCAATTTAAGAAGTTTCAGTGATTGCTCTACTTGTATTCTCTGAGGCTACTTCAAAGAATGCTTTCTCATTAAGTGCAATAATGTATCTTATGACAGGAAACACGAAACCATAGAAACTTCTAACTGTTATGCTGAGGATCATTTTCTATTGCTTCATTTCAATGAGAACTAAATCATCACTCAATTTCTTCGAAGTCTTTATGGAGAGATGTAATCCCTCTAAGCTCCTGGGATAGGATGTAAAACAAGATCGTGTTGTCCTTCAGGTACAGGTCATAAGAAAGAAATGGAGAAACAAAGTGGTACTTCTTTTCTTGTGTGATGGTCTGGTACTGGGGGTGGAGCTCAGAGCCTTTGCTATGAGCTACACCTCCAGCCCACTCTTTTAGTCTTCATTTTGAGACAGATTCTCATAAAATTGCTAAATTGTCCAAATTGGGCTCAAACTTGCAATCCCCCTGTCTCCACTGCTTCCTTTTGACCTCTGTGCCCTCCCTGGGGAATGATGAGTGGTTATGCGCCATTATTCTTTGAATGAATGTACAAAAAGCAGAAACATGGAGGAAACCATTAGTCCTCTGTGAGTTGTTGGGTCATTTATAATGGAAGACAAAGTGAAATGGAAACAAGTACAACTGGCTGAAACTTACCTGCACTACTTTTTTTTCCCTCCAATATCATTATTAAGACTTCTTGATGTTGTTATGGTCTAGATCTGGGATGCTTCCCCAAAGCCTCAGGCATCTATGGACTTCTTCTGCAGTTAGGGGGTGGGGCCTGGTCAGGATGGGCAGATTATTGAAGGTGTGGTGGATCACTGGGGTGTGGCCTGGAGGAATATAATCCTGTCAGAGCTTCTCCCAAGTCTCTTTCCTTCCATTCTCAGTGCTGTGAGCAGCTGGTCCCCACCAGGTTCCTTCTACTAGATGTCAGCCACCCAGGAAGCTAATCTTTCCTGCATTAAGTTCTGGGTGTTGGGTATTGTGTCTCAGCAATGGAAAAGTAACTACGGTAGACTAAACTCAAGCTCAAGTGTTCATAATTTGTGACCTAGAAATCATGTCAGAGCCCTCCAAAACTATTACAACAAAACGCCAAGTATATAACAGGCACTTTAAGAAGTAACATGTTTACCTTAAAGTCAGGCAAGATTAAAAGCCAATATACACCTGCAAACTTGAGGAATAAACGATATCAAATATATTCTTAAGTTAGATTAAAAAATCAAATAAAGTAACTTTGGCTTGTCCATTTCCTTTACTCCTCTTAGAACAAGTTATTAATTAAACTGAATGTTAATGTCCTGGCAGACCTCAAGATATTCTTGAGCAATAAATTTAGAGTGTCAGTTTTCTGCTGATAAGTGTTAGCATAAAACAGATTTTGATTTTAAAGGAGAATCGCTAAAATTCAGCCATTGCATCATTCAGAAAGTTTAAAAGTTTTCACAGTAATTGTTTTAACACAGAAATCTGTTTATTAAAACCAAACTAAACAGAGAAAATTATACCAGCCCTCAATTTTTTGAATTTTCATTTAAATAAGCAAACTCTAAATCCACACCTTAAAAGATGTTTGTGTATCTATGTATTCCCAAAATACTCAGGTTTCAATAAATTTTCACATTATATTCACCAACAGTATCACAAAAGTTCTTTGCTTGTTTGTTTGTTTACGTAACTGTAAGGAACAGTCATTCTAGAAACACTAGAAGAAAAAAGCATCGCAATGTCCACAGTTACAAGAAAAAGTGCACATTACTTGGTCACAATCACAGTCATTACTTGAAAAACTATATGTAACAAGTAGGTAAGAAATACCACTGATGCCTTCAACTCATTGTCAAAAACTGAATGACATAAAAATTTACATGAAATAAGGCAAATTCAGGAATTCACAAAGAATCTGTATTCCAACCAAAGCTAAACAACAGAAAAGAGTAATCATACAAGAAGCGGGAACTAAAGTACTTCTCCCTAAGTAGTTTAAAAATCGGCTTGCCTCAGTGCACAAAGAAAACACCACGCATGTGTATCCGACACTAGAAAAGAAGAAAGAGGGGCACGATACGGGGAGTAGGGGGTACAGTTCATTGCCAGTCGCAGCTGCATCTGCCGAGAGTTCTTTATTTTTAGCTAAAAGTGTAAATTATACAAATCATATCAGGAGACATAACGGTCTTTTTTGGAACTATTTCTGAAAGAGAGAAATGAAAAGAAAACTACACACAGGAGTGCAAAATTTCAGATTGTCACTTGCAACCGCTTAACATTCAGTCAACTACATCCGATTGCTGCTAGAGGGATTCTTGTAAGACAGCAGCGGCACTCAGGAGCGAGCAGCTCTACGGAAACCAAGTTGTGATGTTTTTTTTTTCATTATGTCTTTTTAAATATTAAAAAAAACCCTCCGTGATGGAAACTGCTATGGTAAGGAAAGCCGCAGTATGGAGTGGGGTTTTTGAGATCAGCGTAATTCCAGAAATGCAGGCTTCTCTTGGAAGTAGTTCCTGAAGTGACGCTTTAAAAACGTAGGCAAGGGGTTTTCCAGCATCAAGTGTTATTTTTTTTTTTCTTTTCTTTGTAGAAAGAATTTGGAAAGAGGAGAAGGCAAGGGAATGTGGAAAAAGTACTTACAGTAGTTTGTCAAAACAGTTTTTTAGGACCTATGAAAAAGTTACCAAAGTAAAAATGACAATTTTGAATGAAAAACAAGTTTTCTCTTTTTTTATAAAAATTACATATTCTTTTTAAAATACAAGATCCTTTCATTGTTGTTATATTCTGTAGCAATGAGAAATTTGGCTTTTTTTGTCAACTATTTCAACTTTCAGTCCAATGAGTCAGTAGCAAGTTCCACTAATGTTTCAGTTGGATCTTGAACAATTATTCTTAATACCACAGCTCTTCTGTTTTATCCTTGAGTTAAGAGCACACAGCTTTTTTTTGCCCATCATTTTTATGCTGATAAACTAAAACGAAAAGCAATAGCTGGGCACATTTAAGGATTTTGAGTACTTCAGAGGTCAGAGTTCCTTTGAAGCACCTAACACATCGCTTTTTGGATGAAGGACAATGTGGCATAAATGGAAGTATTTTTCTTAAGAGATTGTGGAGAAGGACCAGAAGCATCTCTGCTGGGAAACCCAAATGTCATTAGTGGAAACTGCAAATTTAGAACTCAGCGAATACGGTCATCCCTTGACTCAGTTCTGTTGTAAAATGAGATTTTCCAGCTCATCTGCAGAACGCAGTAAAAATGCAGCTGATTCCCGGTATCCTGCGACAAGCTGTCTCACGGCATTGATTTCAGTCGGACTCAGCTGAGGTCTGGAATTCGAACTGCTGGAGGATCCCGAGCTGGTGGCCAGCGGCCTCTTCATGCTGAGATCAGTGGGTCCTAGAAAAAAAATCACAATGCTAGATACGAATAATATTTACTCTAGCACCTTGGACTTAAGTACTCAGTAAATCATTTATCAAATTAATTCATAAAATCTTTCCTGAGAAACTAGTGATATCTCTAACCAAATACTCCAAAAAGTCTAAGGAAATCTATCATGCTACACGAGTGGCCAGGGAACTTTTTGGGTGCTTTGTGCAGCCAGTGGCAATCACCCTTTGCTAGAGAGACAAGAGTGACTGTCCCTCATGCTCTTTGGAAAGATTTTAAGTCTATCTTCCATGCCATAGAAATTTCTCTTTACTGGCATAAAATGATAAAAATTGCAAAGGTTTTTCATTTGCTGCACCTTTTGGCTGATACTTAAGACCTTGAAAATTTAAAAAATTAAAATCCTAGATTGTGATTTCAATGACTCTTTAGTACAAACTCAACTCAGGAAAATGAGTCACTGAAGAGCTTCACCAGTATGCTTCAGTATGGGCAACTTCTAAGTGTCACCAAAATACGTGTGTGTGTGTGTGTGTGTGTGTGTGTGAGAGAGAGAGAGAGAGAGAGAGAGAGAGAGAGAGAGAGAGAGAGAGAGAGAGAGAGAGAGAAAGAGAGAGAGAGAGGAGAGAGAGAAAGAGAGAGAGAGAGAGATTTTTCCAATTCAGAATATTGTTGTTTTCCACCAGATTGATTATTGTTTTAAAAAGTGGAGATACTTGGTTTTGAAGTGCAGAAAATGTGAATGATTAGTTCAAACAGAAAGTGGGTAATTGCACTCCTGATTTACTGCTTTATAGTTTGCTAAGGCCACTTCCGTCTTTACACAGAGCATATTTACGTGCCAAGGCCTTTTCAAAAATATATTTAAACAAAGCATGATGGTTCTACTTTTGAACCACATGTTATGATTTCTTTACTTAAATATAATTAATAAAATGACTTAAAAACTTGAATTCAGATATTCGTGTTGAGAAGAGACTTCACCACAATTAGACTATTAAGATTTGTGTATTTAAGTGATGATGTTTATAGCTGACACCTTCCATTAAAGCCTTGACTGGAATTATTAAATTTGCAGTGAATGTTAAATTTCAAATCTATGAATATATTTCCAGATATGTAACTAAAGATGTGCTTCAAGCTGTAATGATTCTATGCCTTGAATATGTTTTAACATTTTTTCCAAATATGTGCGATTTTCAGATAATGGTATTCATTTTATGAACTCAAGCGAGGAATGCTGCTTTTTCTTCTGGTGCCTCTTGAGGCATGCTGGAGACAGGTCACCATCCAGTCCCCTCATCCCTCTCCCCTGAAGGAGGCAGATATCCCAGGAGAAGGAAGTAGCTTCACTTGAAATTTAATTAGAACAGGGACAAAACTGGCACACAAGAACTCTGACATCCGAGGGAAACCTATTTCCACTTCTTCTGTGGCCTTTCAAAGCTTTGATTTTTCTACCAGGAGTTAGCTTCCATTTGTTCTGCTATTTACAAGCTTGCGCTATTGACCTGACAAACTGAGAGAGGTGTGGGGGTGTCACACTCTACAGAAAGGAATCGCTAAGCCTGTTTTCAAGCAGGTTATGAAAGTCTAGTCTGTTAGGAAGGCTCTGGATGGGTTTTTAAAAAGCATCAGGATACAATAGGTGTTCTGCTCTCGGAATGATGCTACGTTTAATGATTTTGTATTATCCTTCACATTCCAGAAGCCGAGTGTCAGGACCAATCTTCTTGTAAGCAAATTGAGAGATTTTGCTCCAGCTGTGCAGGTGCCTAGCGTTGGGCTGCTGATCAGTATGACTTTCTTAGAAGATATAATTTTCTTTGTGATGATTTTGCTACCAACCCTAGTTGTGGATTAGCGTCCTGAGCTTGAGTTGAGGTCAGGGCTCTAGTGCACCATGGTGTGAAGGAGATAGACTATATACTGATGCTCCAGTTTAGGGATGACCTCCCTCTGCTAGTTTGAGAATCAATGCGTCCAAACAAGGCATGGCTTCCATTTTCTTCTGATGTTTAGTAGCATATGCAAATTCAAGATAACCCTTTTTTCTGAAAGAAAGCTGAGTTCATAATCTTGGTTTTGTTGAGATCTTTGAAATTGGAATTGTTTTTGTAATTCCTAACTCAAGACATTCTTTCGGTTGTTTATGATTCAAATATTCAGTGCTATAGAGTTGGGTAAAGAAATAAACAATCAGACCACCAGTCTGCTACTCAATTAATCAAACTATTTACAAATACATAAGCCATTTAATTTGTAACTATTATTTTAAACAACACTTTCTGTCACTAACATTAATTTCTGCTTCCCTGAGTCAATATCATACTAGAGTGATTTGGTTTAACTACCTCAAAACATTATGATATAATTAGAATGCAAATCAATTATAAAAGAAAACTCAATTTTTTTCCGAAAATACTGGACTCAGTAAAGTCCCAAAGAGCACGTTGGAAAACCAGGCCACTGAAAAAGTTGATGTTGTGGTTTGGATCTAGAGTGTTCCCCAAAAGCCTCATGTACCTACTGTGATACTGTGCGGTGTTGGGAGGTGGGGCCTGGCTGGAAGGGCAGATGCTTAGGGCTTGACCTAGAGGGGCATTATCTAGGCAACTGCATTAACATCTGACACAAAATGCAGCTCAAGGAACACTCATTTGTGTGATGAATACATGTGAAGTGCCAGGATCTTTCTCCACCCTTCCTCCCAGACTTTTCTGCGTTCTGCCACGTTGCATGAGGATCTCTGTCCCCAGAGCACCAGCTCCGGCTCCGGCTCTCGCTGTGGCCTCACTAAGTAATTCCGTTATTTTCCAGCCACCAGCCTGCGAATGGACTGACTTTCTGAAACTGTATGGTAAAATAAATCTTTCCTGTCTAAAGTTGTGCACGTTGGTTATTGAGTCCCAGCAACTAGGACAGCTGGCTATGGAAAAGCTAGATGGCTAACAAGATAATGATGGCTGAAGATGAAAACTCAGAAGATGCCTCAAGGGCTGGGGGAAGTAAGTCAGCAATTAGAGTGCTTGCCTAGGAAGCACAAGGCCCTGGGTTTGATCCCCCCGCCCACCCCCCCGCCCCAACACACACACGTAATAGCTGGCATGATAACACACTCCTATAATCCCAGCAATGGGGAGGCTGAGGCAGAAGGATTGCTGTGAGTTTTAGTTGAGCCTGGGCTTCATAGTGAATTCAGGACCAGACTGAACTACAGCACAAAGCCCTGTCTCAGGAAAAAAAAATAAAAAGCAAACATTCATAAGATTCATAAGATTTGATGAATCCACACTTATGCAAGTACTTCTATTTTATACCAAAGTGATGCAGACTATTTTCTGTGGCCATTCTGAAAATATGAATTGAGATAAAAGATACCTCATGCTAACATACAATGTTGTTATAAAAATTTATATCCACATACAAACATCAAAACCTGATTCATTTTAAAGGATCATTGTATATTTAAATTACAAATAAATGCTCATTAAAGGAAAATGTGCATTCACAATTCTTCATTTTATTTCTCAAATCAAATTATTAGTTGTTTTCTCTCTATTTATGGTTCCTGTTTTAAATATGTTCATTTTTGGGATTATATTTTAGTTTCCGTTATCTTCAGATAGTAGTGTCTTCTTAAGACAGCTGTTTTCTACATTATCAATTTTCTTCTTAAAGTATGGTATTTTTTGTTTACCAAAAATTATGCCGAGAGTAAGAGTGAAGACTTTAAGGCAAGTATCACTGATGTCTTATTTAATATATTATTTAGGTAGCTGCATTGACTTCTGGCACAAGATAAAGTGCAATGAACA
This sequence comes from Ctenodactylus gundi, assembly GCA_004027205.1. Lineage (NCBI taxonomy): Eukaryota > Metazoa > Chordata > Mammalia > Rodentia > Ctenodactylidae > Ctenodactylus > Ctenodactylus gundi. The sequence continues at coordinate 768,259 of PVKB01000231.1, forward strand.
TTTGTGCAATGAATGAATGCAAAGTGTCAGGTTCTTTCTCAGCTAATTCACAAGATATGTAGAATAAGGTTTATTATTAACACTTGATTAAAAACCCAATCAAACATAACACATAGAAGATTGAATATACCTAATTCAAACAAAGTTACCTTAATATGTAATATGTGGTAATATTAGTATTTCTATAAAAGCACTCATACACTTTTGTGAAAAACAATCTAAACTAAAATTGGTTGTTTAAATTTCACATGACTTTTTTCTGAAAAAGAGAAAACAGTAATTGTCCGTCTTCTAAAAATCATGTTTTTCCCTCATCCATTAACACAATGAGTCTCGAGTTGAGTGTATAAATCCTACCTTAATGCAGCGTTCTCTTACTTTCCTTTCTGGTATCTCTAGTCCCAAGTCATGACTGAAATATTTGGATAAATAGCAATTCATTTCACAATTTTAAGTAAGTAACATTTTCAGACCCATGGTATAACACAGGGGTGGGGAAACTTGTAAAACAAAGGACCAGATAGCAAATATTTTAGGCAAGAGGAAAACACTATGTAGGTACCTATATAAAAAGAGAATAAATATAGTCAGACGGGGTGGTTCATGCCTTAAGCTCAGTACTCCAAGAGGTTGAGGCTGGAGAATTGCAAGCCTGACCCAAGGCTAGGAAACGTAGCGAGTCAGTGAGAACTTGTCTCAAAATAATAAAAGGCTTGGGAATGCAGTGCAGTGTAAAAGCTCGCAGCTCCTCTGGGAAGAGAAGGAGAGAAAGGGAAAGAAGAAAGGAGACAAAGAGAAAAAAGAGAAGGAGGAAAAGGGAAAAGGTGGAAGCAAATTACCAAAAATTATTGAAAATATTTTTATGCAGAAAGTCATTCTAAAACATAAGTATCAGTTCACAAGCATATATTTTTTCATTTAGAATATCTATAACTTGGAAAACATTTACAGAATTCGTTAAATTCTCCTCTTGGTGATTGTCTTTGAGTAGGTTAATGCATCGCAGATTAATTCTAATTGGAAGTTAAGCTAGAAGCTCCTCATTGAACGGTGAAAACATTTGAGTTATGGGAAAAAAAGAATTTGAGATATGGAAATTCGCATTTGTGGTTATATATAAAAACACTGTGGAGCCTGTATTATGTGCTAAGTAAATATATCCTCTGTGAATTCGTTTGAGAATGGAGTTTTTGTTTCAATTTTTATAGTAACCGAGGTTTATAATGAAACCTGTCTTTATTAGTAGTTGAAGCAATATTAGTTTCCATCCTAATGGCCTTAACATGGAGTAAGATTTTCACAGAGACACTGTTTCTGCCTAGATTCATCAAAAACATTGTCAATTTTGCTGCAAAGACTAATTTTCAAAGCCATTCAGTGTCTCATAATAGTGCTTGCCGACAGTTCTTGTTCAGGAAAATTTCAGTCTTAGCCTTGATCTGAAAATATTGCACTAAAATTTTTATCACCAAGCCATGAAGTTGCTGTGAAAGTCAAGCCAGGGTATCCAGAGCCAACGTCTGATGCTCTCTCACAGGGCTGGACATGGCTGAATTGACGAGAACAGCTAAAATTTAAAAACAGCACTGCTGTTTCAACGACGGAAGTAAAATGTTTTTCACAATGTTCCTACTGATATCTCAGTCAATAACTATCAAATGCATGCTTCGTATTTTAAGAAACTTGGTAAATCTGTCCAACAAAACCCTTATGTGCTGTACACATCTCAGCAGACTTCACTTGAGACTGTACTGAACTCATTTTTTTCAACTTTCAAATTATTCTCAGCTCTAGTTGCTCTGAATAAGCTATTCACAGAAATGAATTTTGTGGTCACAGCAAACCCCTTGAATAAATGCTGAGTCGTGTCGGTGACGGTGACGTCTCAACTTATCGAGCAGCAAGGGAAACCACTTGCAGCCAGTTGCTCTGCCGTTGCCTTGCCAGTATCTCAGATGCCACACACACTTCAAATTCTCTTCAGCCTGTAAAGCTAGCCGACAGATTTACTGTTCTTGGACACATTTCTTTAGCTGCTGCAGTCATGTACAATTTAATAAACTTACCATGAATAGGTAACACAATTTCCCTTGGTCAGCTAATAAATGAACCACGTGGAAACTTAGTTCATCAGCAGGGTAGCATTCCTTCCTTCCTTCCTTCCCCTCTGTCTTACTCTGGGTATCAAAGCCCAGGGACTCACACAAACTAGGCAATCGCCCTACCATAGAGATACAACTTAAGGCTGTTAATGTTCATTTCGAGTTTTTTTAATCAAGGTATTTATAGATGGTAAGATAGTTTTTTTCTATAAAAGATAAAAACATCAAAACTTTCATATCATAGATACTTAGCTCATGTATATAAAGCATTCACTACAATACTTGGGTGAAATCAATACCCCGTAAATGCTAATTTCAGTGTCATGTAATAACTGAGTACTTGTCAGTGAACTTAAAGGTACCTAAAATATCACATTAAATATACATTAGTAGACTCAACATACTAATGAATTGCATTTATATTCACAAGTATGATTGATTGCACTATAATTTGCCTTTCTAATAGTCTTCATAATGATAAAATTACAATGGCATCATAGAATGAGCTGGGGTGCTTTCCTGATTTCTGCCTTTTCCTCTAGCATTTATTCGTCTAAAGTTAAGATTATCTAGTACTGTGGTTTTGGTAGAACTCAATTGTAAAACCATTAGGATCTGATATTTTTAATAGGCCAATTTTTACAATGCTGACTCAATTTATTTGGTGGGTATATATGTTCATTTGAAGTATCTATTTCTTTTTGAATTAATAGTGGTCAACTATACATTTATAAAAAGTTATGTTTTAAGTATATTGGCATAAAATAATAATGCTTTATTATATTTTTAATCTTTCATTTGTCCTTTTCTTTCTTAATCTCATGCTTTCTGTTGTTCCTCCTCACACATTTTTCTTTTTACAGCCTTTCACGGATTCTACGTTTGATTTTGTAGGTTTTTCCTGATGCCTCTTTGTTTCCTACTTAACAATTACTCCACTTATTTTCCTGCATTAGTGTATTCTCTCTTCTTGAATTGAATGATTATCTTAAACATAAAGAAATGATAGGCAAATGTTAATTCACTTGTTTTGAGCATTATACATAATATGCATATATTAAAATACACTGTGCTTTACAGATACAGGCAATTATTGTGTATTAATTAAGAATAACAATCCTCTAAAAATAATTGTCTATGCCATTTTCTATTTTGGTGCATGGCAAAATAGACTTTAGCTGTTCATTCCCTGTTTAGTATGCCTTGTTTTCATCTTATTAATTATAAATATTTCTAAACACAATGCCATCAGTCTGTTATAATGTTTCTTTGGCAGTTCTCTTATGCTTAGAGGGCCAACATCTGAAAGAATATGCATTTTTAGATAGTTGGGGATCCGTTATGTTTTCTTTATTTATTCCAATTCAAATATTTTTCATTTCTGTCCATTGGTTTCAGGAAGAAGTGTTTTTAATGTCTTTGGCCAGGATCATGAATGTGGTAATTTCTCCATGTAATTTTGAAAACTTTTCAGTTATAAATCTTGGAGCGTTTATTGGAACACATAGCATCTGGATAATTAGTACTTTCTGACTAACCACTATCTGTATAATTAACAAATCTCCAGTGCTCCTAAATTTGATGCCAAGGCCAATGGTTGACCTATTAATATAAGCACAAACCAATTCACTTTGACTACATCTGCAGGATTGTTTTCTATGGGTCTAAGGCCTAGGTTCCCTCCAACTTCTAGGAGCTTACCAAGCAATTGAGAGAAAATATCAGACACCCCCACCCCAATGAGAACTGTATATTTCCCATATTCCTGTATTCTATGTCAAACTGAGGTCACTATCAACCCATTTAGGTAGATCGAACTGTAAGCTATGACTGTGTTTCCAACTACTTAACTCCTCTTGACATCATGATATTCTCTATTTGACAAATGTGGTTTAACCGATATCAGGCTATCAAAATTGGTGATATTTTTATTCTATAAATATGCAACAAATTATTGAGATACATATTCTATAGATACTTATGAAGTCAAAAAATATATTTATCCTTTTTGGACCAAGTAGCTGTTTAACATCTCACACTAGAGAAGAAAGACAAGCCAACGGAAAGGCACCCACGCTAACCCCGCAACTTTAAACCATCTTCCTAGAAAAGCAGAGGCTCAAATGTAAACAGCACCTACAGGTTAAATAAAATCGTCATCATAATGTATTCCTAGACTCATTTGGAGGCAGTTTTGATCATTTATTTTGAGGTTTAATTTTAGTAGAAGTCTATAAATATCTGTCTCTCACATATTAGAAAAAACCATTACTATTCTGAAACAAATTTAGTTTTTAAGCAGTTTGAAGCTCAAATGCCTTGGCCATGCCTTTAAATTTTTTTTAATTTTATGATCAAACAAATTAATTTAATAAATCATTAAATTTATTCTTGTATTTCAGCTTTCCTTTCTCTGTCTCTCTCACTCTCTCTCTTTCTCTCTCTGACTTAAGGTTAGTTGTCAGCAGGTTGGAGACTTAGGGAAACCAATGCTTGATTTTTTGTCTAAGTCTGAAGTCATGAGAACCAGGAAAGCTAATGGTAAGATGTTCAATTGCAACGCGGGAAGGCTCAAGGTCCACCAACTCATGTTTGGATTTGAGTTCTAAATCAGAAAAAGACTGTTGGTACCACTCAAGTAGTCTCAAGCAGGAGGAATTCCCCTCTACTTAATCATTTTTCTCTGTCTAAGTCTTTAGTTGATTAGATGACATTCCCCTCCCCACCCCACCCATCATGGAGGGCCATCTGCTATACTCAGTCTGCTAATTCAAATGTTGATTTCACCCAGAAACACCCTCAGAGGTATATTGAGGGTTATGGTTGACGAAATATCTGGGCAGTTTAAGTTCCAGTCAAGCTGACACAAAAATTTGATCACTATATGTTTATAGATATATATTTTTTAATTTCCCCGAATGCCTGAAGGAGGAGATTCTAAGTCCCTTGTACTGTTTTGAGATAATTGTTTATGTTCACGATGAGTTAGATACCTACTCTAAAACTAAACACATAATAGGAGTTTTTTTTATGTGCTCAGAGGCAACATGAATTATTTCAAATTTCTTGGTATTGAACACAAACACCACACACACACACACACACACACACACACACACACACCACTTATCGTATCATAATTAAATCTTATAGTTTATTTCCCAATAACTTAGAGGTCTAGGCAAATTATAATTATAGTGGAAACACTGAGGGAAAAATTTATCCTTCTGAAATTAAGATTTCTAATAGTTAACTACCACATTGATTAAAAAGTAGCTATAATATTGTAGCAGTATTACAACAATACTGTGAAAATTTAGCACTCAGCTTAACTACTTTGGAAAATACACTTTAGTAAAAACTTTTTAAGGTGTGACAGAAGTGTGCATTTGTCTCATTGACTGTTTTAAAACACAAAATTAGAGAAATTTCAAATGCAAGTTTCTACTATAACCTAGCAATTGTGTAAATATTTTATTCAAGTGCTTCAAATCCCTTACAAAATCACTCTAAGTAGATAATAGTCATACAAATCATATTACAGACTATTACAGGGTTTCATAAGTGAAAGATTGTAAGTTATGTCTCTTAGGGCAAAAATATGAGTTGGGGATCAGTGTTGAGAATCGATAAACACCGCTACCAAAATAGGAAGCTTTTCGAAGTGGAATCCATCCAGAGCAAGCCTGACCACGGGTCTGCCTGCTGTTTATCGAGTGGCTATTTTGTAGAGCAGGGAGAAGATGTCAGATGGGGGAACAGTACCTGTGGCAGTAACGATGGTTGGGAGTACCATAAAAGGTCGACTCCAGAATGACGCCTTTCTGGTCCCTAGGTTAAGCAAGTTTACACAACAGTAACGAAACAAGATGACTAGGTGCAAACACAGAGGTTGGGAGGAGTGTCTACTTAAGGAATTTACTTTCTCTCCTGGGGCGTGCGTCCTTCTGGGTAGTGTGGTGGCCAGGGTAGCGGAAAGCGTGATGAGGCCATGTTCTATCCATTCTAAGGCAACGAGGGAAGAGAGGTCACTTGGAGCCCAGTCGAGACTTAAAAATATGTTTAAAGGACAAAGCATACATGAAATTCTTTTCTTCACTCCATTTATTTTTATTATTCTTGGAGATTAATCTATGCTTCATAATTTGATGCTTTAGCATCAAAAGACTCAGAAAATTTTAATCAATTCATACTTTAAGATGTTTAAATGACAATAGTCAAAGGCATCTTAATATTGTCTTTGAAAGAGGAATGAAAATGGGATGTGTAGAGTCTGCTCCTTCTGAGGCATCTTTTTTGCTCTTAGAACCCAGTAATTTAAGATTAAAATTAGGAAAGCACACATTAACTTTGTTAAAGAATAAATGATAAAAATGTAGTAAATAGTAGATTATTATTATATTGATTCGTTTCAGCTGAAATGGAGGTCAGCAAGTAGAGTTTTTGGTGTGGTTAAAAAAGATACACATATCCAAAACTATTAAAGAAACCAGGGTTTGTGTGAATTACAGAGTACTTATGCTGAAGAGCTTCTCTTTTTGTCCCATCTGTAAATAGACCACGGAAGTGAAAATGAAGATTTAAGAAACATAAAAACTTTTAGAAGCAGTATTTGGAGAGAGTGTAGATATGCCTCTGTCCTCTCACTGATTTCTTGTCAAATATTTACATGACTTCAGAAATGCCAAGGGAAACGTTGAATGCAGTCATTTTTATAAACCTAGACAGAATATTTTTCTGCGTGTGAGGGAAGGCGGTATTGACGAATTTCCACTAAGCTTAACTCTCTTCTCTCAATTTATCATCTTCACTAATAAAAAGCAAGCAAAGCAAATGAAAAAAAAAAGGTGAAAGAAGTCATGGGAATGCACCACAGTGGGAAAAAAATGAATGAATGGTTCACAGAGGATGAAGATGTGGAAGAGGCAAGTGTATTAGGAAAGAAGAAACCATGCCGACCTCGAAGAACAAGAGAAAATAAATATAATCTGAACTTGAGATCATGAACAACTATGTTCATCAGTGTTCTTCAGATATAAGGTATGAAGAAAACATAATTATCTCTGTAACATTTTCCTAAAGGACAACAAAGAAATTGAAATATATTATCAGAAATAGAGATCACATGAAAAAATCTTTAAGTTCAATATAATGCACATGTTTTTAGATCAAATCAGACTACACTGAAGAATTGTATTCAGAGGGGGGTTTAAATTGCCCACGTGGCTGTTAAAGCATTGGGGAAAATGCTACTCACCAAATATTTGACTTTGTAATCACTTTGATTCCGACTTAAAGTGAGTGGACCATGTAGCATCTCAAGAGGCAAAGCTTGCAACGTGTAGACTCACATTCAAGTACATATATTTCCACTAATTCAATTCTATAAATTATACATAGACAAACGTAGACCTTTCAGAAAAAGCATTTGTGTATCAGTCACGAGCCAAATATACAATTATCCTTTAAAATCTCAGAAGAGAATATTAGCATTGTAATCATGTTTGGATTTTGAAAATTTTAACATGAGAGAAAAATAAGGTATACGTGGTATCTTCTTGGAATAATTCAAGCAGATAGACGTAAGATCTCTAGTGCCTGGTGCCTATTTCTGGAAGGTCCATTAGTATCTGAGCCCAGGAAAGGAGAATATGGATGACAGCTAATTCAATTTCCATACAGAAAGCAATGTTTCTGACTTCCTAGCAAAGCAGGACATGCAGAGTTTCCCAGGAGAACTCCTTACGGAAGGACACTTGCACTGGCTTGTTTTAATACATCCCTAGAGGATGTGTCAAAGTTCAAAAGAGATTGTGGATGGAAAACAACCCATGCCAGCCATAATGAGCTCATGTCACCTGGAAAGCCCCCGAGCAATTTGCCAGCAGGCTCCGGGAGGCAGGACCCAGATCCCTGAGGGGCGGCCTTTTCATTTCCTCCCTTCAGTGATTGGGCAGAGCAGAGAATTCTCAAGAGTTCTTAAGTGTAAGCAAAGATCCATTTTACTGTGCGGCACAGAATAGGCTTTTAGGAAGCTGTTCAGAGCAGGGCCTGATCAATGTTGAACTGCAAAAGCAATTACACATGCTGGGCAGTCCGGGGACCAGGGAAAACACAAGGCCACTCGCCTCCCTTCTCAGTCTTTTTCGCAGGTTATCTGACCCACAGAAACCCAGGGGAGGATGGGAAAGATCAGCGATAAGTTCAAGGATCCTTCATTTGATTTTGCAGATAATTTATACACTATCTTGAAATTTCTCAGCCAAGGATTAGTGTGACTTTTAATCGCTAACATTTAAAAATAAGCATCATTTCTATGGTCTTTATGTATTCAACTACCTATTTGTACAGACAATTTACAATCTCAATTGAGTCTTGAGTTGTTATTACACTTTGTGCGGAACAGCTAGAAATAGCCTGAACTCAAGGTCATATATGTACCATTTCAAATTATCTTGAGTTTGGGCTTGAGATATACGGGTCAACAGATGACCTTATGAAAATGTAAATAATTTTTTCTTAAATGTTTTTCATTCAAACTGCCTGGCTTTTAAATAACTTCCGTAGCGTTTGGGGGGTTTTGAGAAGGGTTAATTTCTGTGTCTACTGTAACATAAGTATTGAAAACCTCTTTGGCATAGGCTGGAATTACTTTAAAACCAGCCCCATTTATTTCACTGAGATATGAAAGAAATACGCACAATTATACACAATTAAATAAAAAAGGAACCAGTAGAATAAATTCAGCACAGTTTTTCTTTAAAAAATCATTTAGTAGGCAGTATGACTGTGTAAATCAATCCTTTCTGATAGAAATGGCTATAATAATGAAAAGTTCCTCCTCTATGGTGTTAAGCACAATAATGACTCGCTAACTTTGGCTACTGACCACTTGAGATAGGTCTCATTATAAGACAGAAACTGAATTCTGAGTTCATTTGATTTTAGTTTATGTCAATATTAACAGCCACATACAGTTACTGGCTCTCCTATTGGATACTAGTACTCTGGATAAGTCAATATTTAAAAGAAAGAGAAAACAATAAAGTAAGAATAGCAATATGGGTAGATTTTACATAGAAAATATTCTGATTAAGTCATAAAAAAGAGCACATGGGAAGAAATGGGATTACTAAAAATAGGCAGTTGCAAAGGTTTGGACACTGTAGTAGAAAATTATATTAGATGCAATACAGTCATCTTTTATAAATAGTTTTACTATGTGCTGTAGAGTGTGCTTTGACAAGTCACTCTTGTTTAATTGGAACTCTGCTGAGATATAATAACTGCGTAATCCCAATTACATTGACTCGACTAGATCACATAGTCACTGTTCTTCACATAATATGTTATCATTATGTAGATCTGCCCATTGTGAAAAGGCCCTGCCAGTTCACCTTAGGGGATTTCTTCACTTTTGTGAATCACTGTAAGAAATGATTACCCACAGAGTTTTAGGTAACAGGCCTTATGTAATTTCCCCATAATGCGAACATCCAGCGAAGCTTCTAGAACAGGATAACGATGGTCTCCTCCTCACCTGTCTTCACTACTTCTTCGCATGTGGCTTTCATGCCAGAACAATGTATTAAGAGCGCAAGCTAAAGGGGAAGAAAGAGCATGTTTTCGGACCCCTGGCTAAATGTGGCAAATTGCCTCTTTCCTGTATCAGAGGCTTGAGCTGAAATCACTTTAAAGCAGAATTGATGTTTTTCAAAACATTTCCCTTCCTTCGATATTATACTGTTTGGGAATTTCGAAAAAAAGGGAAAACTTCAGGAAGATATCTTCACGTGATTTGTCCCATGCATGATTGAATTTTGGTTAGGATTTCTAAAGCGGCATCCATATTTGATTGGAACAATTCGCTCAGTAATATGTCAATCCATTCAGCATTCATCGAATGCCACTAGAAGCCACTTACCCACTGACTCTGACGATAGGATAAAAAGAGTCAGCTTGCCTGCCCTCAAACTGAACATGGTCCAGTGCAAAAGAGAGTACATACTAGGCAGGTGCAGTCTTAAGAAGTATGCTTAGGGAATCATGGGAGCACGCAAAAAGAAAACTTAGCCTACAACTAAATGGGCAACCCAAGGAGGTATAGCAAAGAACGCAGGGAAGGGCGTTCTCTTTTTGCGTAATGAAGCCTAAGCTTCCTCTGGACATCTGGATTAAGTTATCTGGTAGACAACTGGATGTAAAATTGGAAACTGAAGGAAAGCTTAGGGTAGGCGTGCAGATTTGGAGTGCTTTGTAATATAAATCACAAGAATTAGAAAGCATACAGAATAGCATTCGAGGGACAAGACTGGGGTGCTAGAAAAATCCAATCATAGAACTGTATGAGTGCAAAAATAAAGGGGGGCTGCTTGGAAAGAGAGCAGGGCAAGAGTGATGTGAGGATCACAAGTGACATGAAAGGATTTTTTCATGGATACTGAGAAGGTGGGAAATTTCAAGACTCTGGTCAAAAGATGTAAATATGCCCAAGAAATTCAGTGGATTAATGGGAAAATTCTTTTTGTAGAAACTTCTCTTTCGTAGAAATCATCTTTATTCAGAAACAAAGGACATAGGGGTAAAAGCTCCCATTATCCAGCAGGGGACCAATTTGTCACCAAAAAAAAAAAACTTTGTCAATAATTGGAATCACTGACAGATGTAGTCAGAATAGTTTCAGCAAAATGGTGCAAAGCAGATAGTTGTAAAGGATTGAAAGGAAACAGGTGGGAAGAGAAAATAGCAAATGAACAGAAGCACTCTTGAAAATTTCAAATGAGAAATAGTGTTTCCAAATACAGCTGCCCCTCAAAACAACTCGGAGACACCATCTTACCACACAGTGAGAATGGCTTCTATGAAGAACTCAAAAAGTAATAGATGCTAGGGAGAGTCTGGGCAAAATCAAATCCTTTTGTGTTGCTCATAGGATAGAAAACTGGCACAACCATTATCTATGAAAAGCAATCTGGAGATTCCTCAAAAAAAAAGATGTTCCATTTGACCCTACAATACCTCTTTTGGATATCTGATACTTGTGATTATAGCAACACAACTAATAATCTAAATTGTGGAAGATGCTGAAATATCCATCAACAGATCAAATAATACAGAAAAATGTGGTATATATACTCAAAGAAGTACTACGTATCATAAAGGTAGATAGATTTAAGTCATTTGTAGGTAAATGAATACAACTCGAGACCATTTTGCTTAGTGAAGTAAATCAAACGCAGGAGATTCAATACATACTGCATGGTTTCTCTGATATGTGAAACCCAGGATATAAATAAACAATAGAGTCAAATCGGTGACATGTTAGGGGTTGGAAGTTGGAGAATAAAAAAAGTGGGAGGGGAAGGGAGTGTGATATTGTTGCACTATATATGTATGCAGAATTCTCAAGTCCAATGTGACCATTGGGTATCACGCATACATATTAATAAAAAGGAGAAAAATAGACTATGACTGCCTTGTACTGTCCACATACAAAGCCAATCACAAAATTGCAAACCATGTCTAGTGTGATGGTGGATCCTATGGCCAAGCTTCCTCAGAATCATAATAATAGATCTGATCAGAAGAACCTTTTAAAGCCAACAATCCTGAATATTGGTGAAGAACAAGGAACTTAATGAATGTTAAGGTTCTTTCAAACTAGAAATTGCCATGTAAATGTCAGTTATTACGGTCATTATTACTACAATTTAGTGTTGTTAGATTTGTTCTGCATATCAGCCCAGTTTATATCAGAGTAGAAAAACAAATTGAAAAGTCCGCCCCATGGAGTTTGTGTGTGAAGAGAAAATATCAGCAGTTAAATTATGCATTATGCATATAATTTAGCCTTAAGAGATCCAATGGAAAGCCGCAGCGAACCACAATTGCCCTCTTTAGACAGCTCCGTGTGAACTTCCTGAGAGAAAGCATTCCAAAGTCCCACGGAAAAGGATAGGATAATAAGAGGAGGGCTGGCTGCTTGCGTGCCTCTCATTTCGGTTGGGATCATTTGAATAAACTCTTTACACAAATTGTAACTGCTGTCAGTTTGATAATATTCCAACTTGAAAATTTGGATTGTTAGGTGCAGATCCTTGCCAGCTCTAAACAAATGGAGATTGGCTAATGAAGGATCTGAAGGGTCGTCTGGCATCGGAAGCAGAGGGAATCTTTTCTTGCTACCAAGTCTCCAGTATAGGCCAGCTTTCCTTTATTATTATTATATTCAAAATTAAGCAGGAGTTTATAAAATTCTACTAACAACTTTTATACTCATAAGCTAAAGAATAAACCGGTGTCTTTCTTCCTCTGCACCCACAAAAACCCCAAATTCGCTTTAATCTTTCATCTAGCCTCTGGTTCCTTGGCCTCCTCCCATCCCCTACCCCCCAATCCTGGGGTCCAGACCCAGGGCTTTGTGAACCACTGCACTGTGTCCCTATCCCTCCTACACTGCTTAGAAAATAAATCTTTCACTCCTGCCATTCGACATAAAATACCCTTGTGCTTTTATTTTTTAACTTTGGCATCAAAAAAAATCTATTTTAAAAGTTTATTCATTTATTATGCCAATATGATTGAGTACTTACTTTGTATCTGGCCTTGCCAGGGGGACCTGCTATCGAGCAAGATAAAGCCTCCCTTACAGGGCGTGCACAGCTATTCAGGAAAGGTATTTGAAAACATGTCGCAGTTTGATGAGCTAAGCGTTAGAGTACAAGGGTGTGCAGAGTGTCTAAGCTTCCCAAGGGTACACGGATGGAGAAGCAGTGAAAGGTTTTACAGAGGAGGTAATATTCAAAGTATTTTGACATTTAAACAAGAGATAAGAGAATATTTTATCTTTCGTCTCATGTCTTGAAATCATTGATTCTGCCCTATTCAAATTTCCCTTAAAGTTACAATAATCTGAACAATGGAACCCAAAAATATTTAAGTAGAAGCCACATGGTGTTAAGGTAGCTCTTGCTATTTCTCCTGCCTTCATCGTCTCCTGGAACGCAGTACCACCGCAGATTTAGGGTTATTTTTACACTCGTTTCAAAGGAACAACTAATGCCATTTTCCCCTTCAGTCTTTTCTGTCTGTCTGAACGCTGTCGAGCTCATCACTTTCCCACTTTTCCAGCTAATGGTATGAATTCTGTTTACTTCTTATTCTTTATAAATCAAGTCAGATGTACAGCTAATTCAACTTGGTCATTTGGAAATTGCTGCTCCTTCCACACTTTGCAGATATATAGATGGCAAAAAGAAGAATTCTGAAACTGAAACAGTGTTGTCAGCCATCAGTTACAATGTTGGCATCTAATACAATGTGAATCTTCTGTTATTCCCTTTTCAGCTCTCCAGACTTATGCATATGTATGTAGTTTCTTTCTCTATGACACCAAATCTGTTACAGGGATGACTATTTTAATGTCTCAAAGATGAGGAAATAATAGTTATGATGATATCAATTGTTAGATAAAGTTCAAGGAGACAAGGCTTGCCTGGTATACATGAGGACTTGGGGCTGACCACCAGCACTGGCATAAATATATATTTTAATATAAAATTATTTGTAATTCCAAGAATTTATGAAGAAATTCTCCAAATAAAGAAAATTGTGTGCCTAATAATTCTAGCTGAAGAGATAAACTCAAGTATCCTTAGCTACTGGAGCTTTGAGAAAGGAACCAAAAGCACACACTGGAAAAAGGACAGCCTCTTCACCAAATAGTGCCGGGAATATTGGATATCCTCATACAGAAGAAAGAATCCAAACACACACACCTGTCATGCACAAAAATCACATCAAAATGGATCAAAGACCTACATATTAAAACTGAAACACTGAACCTTCTGGAAGACAAATTAGGGAAAAAATCTAAAACATAGAGGAGTAAGTAAGACACTTAATGCAGAAAAAATAGGCCCCAGAATCAAAAATAGGGATATATCAAATCAAAAAGTTCCTGCACAATAAAGGAAATTATCAACATAGTGAAGAGAGAACTGACAGAATGGGAAAAAAAATCACCACCTATACCTCGGATAGTGGGCAATTAACTAAGATATAAAAGGATCTGAAGGAAAACACATCCTTAATATTCAAAGACAATTAAAAAATGGGCAACAGAAATGAATAAGCAGTTCTCAAATGTAGAAGTTCAACTGGCCGGTAAATAAATACATGAAAAGATGTCTAACACCCTTAGACTAGAGAAATGCAAATCAAAACATCACTGAGATATCATTTGATCCCAGAGAGAATGCAGTACATCAAGAACTCAAACAACAGTTAATGCCAGTGAGGCTGTGGGGGGAAAGGAACCGTATTACATTACTGGTGGGACTGTAAACTAGTACGACTGCTATGAAAGGCAGGATGGAAATTCCTCAAAAGGCTAAAAATAAATATTCTCTTCAATTCAGCAATACCTCCTCTGGGAATCTTTCCAAGAGTTAAAAGAGTCTCTTTCCATATAAAAGAGATACCTATACTCCGATGTTAATAACAGCGCTACTAGCAAAAGCTGAAACATGGAAGACAGCAAAATACCCATCAACAGACCAATGGATACAAAAATTGTGGTATATGTACATAATAGAACACTACTCATCTATTACAGGCAGATAGTTTTGAGACTCTTTAAAAATAAATGGATGCAATTTGAGACCAGCATGCTCTGTGAGAGAGCAGAAGGTTAAATATGGAGTGGCTTCTTTAATATGAATAACCCAGAATACAGTCATTTTATAAAATCAAGGGGGTGGGGGGACATCGGGAGTTGGGGGAAGGTAGAGGGTGTGGGAAGGCCAGAAAAGGAGAGGGGAAGGGTTATAATTTTGATGCGATATATATGTGCACAAAATACTCAAGCTTAATGTAAACATTATGTATCACATATATGCCTATTAAGTAAAACAGGAAAAAATAAATCTAACTGATCTTCTCTGATTAGAACAAACTGAACTAAAGAATTCCGAACCAGCAATCAATAATACGAGTGTGACAGGTGATGGGGATTCTTGGAGAACAGAATGGTACTTACACCGTGCCTCTATAATGATGAATTAATCACTTCCTCTCCCCTATTACCGAGGCTGGAGTCTTTCTTCAAATGTGTGCTAGAGCAATTGGTGTTCTTTTATTTAACTGTAAAGTTATTATTGCTAGTTTTTGCTGTTTTGTTGTTGTTTCAAGTTAGCTACACTCAGCCCAAAGCCATCACTCAATGAAAGTTACTCCAGGGCTGGGGTATAGCTCACCGGTAAAGTGTTTGTCTACCCTGCACGAGGACCTGGGTTGGCTCCACAGCACTGCATTATTTTTTTTAAATAGAAAAAGAAACATATTATTTGTAATTTGCTTCTTCTCTGCAGTATACAGGTCATCTGGACTGCTAGATTATTTGAAGTTGTTTGCCATGGATCCTTCCTTCCTTCCTTCCTTCCTTCCTTCCTTTCTTTCTTTCTTTCTTTCTTTCTTTCTTCTTTCTTTATTACTGGAGGTTGAACCCAGGGCTTTTATTAAGTAACCAGAAAAACTGGCTTGGAACTTGCAATCTTCCCTCTTGAGCCTCCCAGAGTGCTGAGATTATAAGCATTCGCCACTACATCCGACCTGCTGCGTCCTTAGGAGATCTTTAGCTCATACAAAAGTCAAAAGGTGTATGAACTAAACTTTCCAAAAGTCAACAGTTTTGTCCTTGATAAAGTCACTTGGCTTTCCCAACCTTTTCTTTTTTTATAACCTTTAAAAAATAAAGAGATTTCTATCAAAGGATTTTTCAAGTCCTTGTCCTTTTAAGCTCTATCATTCTACAATGGTGAGTTTTTTTTTTTTCCTTCCTTTGAGAAAGGCTTCTAGTCAGGTGAATCTTGATATAAAATTACAGGATCTACATTAAACTTGCTAATATATAAAGTTTGCTTGCTCACGACTTATATGGCAAAATGCCTGCTTTAGATTTTTTTATGTGGCTTTTGATCATCAGGTTAAAACAAAAGAAACCACAATGAAGTGGGAAAGGAGTGAATACCAAGGTCATCCTGTGACTGCTCGGGCATGGGCGTGAACGTGCATGTGAGTTCTGTGGTCCACACTTCACGTGGACCACAGAATGATGTGAGGTGCATAATTATTTCTGACTTGGGTCCAGAGTCCTGAATGTAAAGGGTGAGCAATGCACGATGGCTTAGAGGGGAAAAGAAAGTCAAAGAAAGCTTGAATTGGATGGCTTTGAGAAGAAAGATGTGGATAGCATTATTTCTCTCAGAACATGGAGAATCCAGAGACAAAATTTAAATGGTGAAATAATGTGAGCATGAATTGAAAGACTATAGAAAGTAGATTGCAAGGCAACAGAGACGATGGGAGACTTGCTTCTAGTAGCCTAAAACAAAATTTTTCCTTTAGGTCACCTCTCGTGTTTTTCTCACGAATGACAGCAGCCTCTTCTCATCTTAAATAGAAATCTCTCAAGATGTTCTTACTGTGTCTCATCCTTTTCTTTCTACATGAGTCGTTCTCCACATTAATAGTCCTGTGCCTTTTTCAAAGAAAAAAAAAATGTCTCCAACTTTCTAAGTACATGGAAGCAGCAAAGAGGAGAGGGAGACATGTGACATTCCGTGAGGTCCTGGGTTCAGAAGAGGACCTCGTTCTCCACTGTCATTGTCTTAAAAGTCTTCTTTTTAAACAGTAGGCCTTCCATTTTCATTTTCCCTTTGGCTCCCAAAATTATATAGCTATTTATGGAACAAAAAATAAATGACTTTCATTGTATAAAAAAATAGAGGCGAGTCCGTCACAAAGATGTTGGAAGTTTTGTCTGTTTCTCTTCATTTCCAGCAAATGAATCCCTCACTCCTGGAAGCTCTCTGGGCCCATCTCCAGTGCCGCATAGGTAAGTGACTTCCTAGACTATAGACTCATTTCACAGTGATACTGTAATTTCTTCCAAAATATAATAAAAGTTAACCAACCCTAACTCAAATTTTCAAGTATGTTCATCTTTATTTCTAGTCATTTTCTGTAGAAAGTGGCATAAATTACTATTCCAAACAAAAATATGTAGAAGTTCCCAAATACAAGATTAGGGAGGTTTTGCTTAAAATTGTTGATTTTACATTTATATCTACTTAGCCCCTTAGTGAAAAATCCTCAATTTCACCATCGCCAACACAGCGACATTTTAAACCAAAAACATACAGGCAACAGTCTTAAAACAGTCCTGCAATTACTAAAAATTGTTAAGATTTTGTGAATGGCTTAATAAGTTGTGGAGTCAACTTAGGATTTGAAAAACAATTAAAGTTACCTGGAAAAGATCTATACTCTTAACTCATTAAACGGCTAAAGTGTATACGTATCCTTTTTGTCCCATTACAAGGAGACAAAAGCCAGTTTCATAATTTATAATTTTCTAAATTTGTACATTGTTCCAAAGTTAAATTAACAAAATTGGGTATAAAATCTAGTGTATTCAGAAAATATGAGTTTTAACTACTGTCCTTTATGTCTTTTTTTACATAAAAATGTTTATAATTTCATTTATATGAAATCCTTCTTTCATGAATGTTAGCTTTCTATAAGTACTTCTAACTACCTAGATCACTGCATACAAATTAATAAAGGTATTTCCCATTATTTTCATAGCTGCTCTTAGTTAATCTCCTGTTCAGATACAGGATAATGATCAGTCAGACATCTGTTGAGGGATATTTCTATTAATAACTTTGGTTTGTATTTATAATAGACATTTCTTGATCAAATGGTGCCTGCATATTGTCAATTTTTGTTTTATGACACAGGTTCTTGCTCTGTAGTCCAGGCTGCTTCTTAACCTGCTGTATAGCCCAGGCTGGCCTCTCACTCATGGGGGTCCTTCTGCCTCAGCCTCCAAAAGCTAGAATTATAGGAATGTGCCACTGCGTCCAGCTCATACGGGGTACTGGGGAATTGAACTCCCAACCTCACACTTCCAAAGCAAGCACTCTGACCACAGGACTACGCCCCTAGCAAGATATTGTCAGTTATTCCAACTTTTTAAACTTCTACCAGCAATGCATGAATATACCTATGTCTTCACAAGCCTATCAGAAATAAAATAATCATTTTTTTGTAACTTGAAGAGAAGAAGCTATATTTCTTCAATAGAAGTGAGTGAATTTTCTGCAATATCATATACGTTTAAGGAACACTTGCATTGACCAGATTTGTGTGCTTATTCTTCTTGGCATTTTTATGCTGGTGCTTGAACCCAGGGTCTTGGGCATGCCAAATGCATACTTTACAGCAAAGCTACATCCCTAGCCATTTATGAATTTTAAATATGATTATAGGCACATTTTTCTTTACTTTTAGAAAAGTTTCATGTATTAGCTTATTATCTAATTGTAGCATAAATGTAACTAACAATTTTCTACATGGTCTTTTAAAGTTTTTACTTTGCTTGTGGGGGTTTTTCATACAAATGGTGAAAATGATGTGTGTGTGTTTGTTTATTACAATCATGAATCCCTGGGTTTTGATGATAGCTAAAAAATTTGTATTACAGACCAGGTATAAAAAAAAATCACTTGCATATATTTTTTCATGAGAAATACATGGCTTTATAATACACATTTAAATGTGTGATTTATTTGGAACTAATTTGCCATAGAAATTCTAGAAATGCTTAAAAATCTGTCCATCATGAGTACATGTGAGCTGGCTGATGACTACACCACCCCTCGCGGGATGGAGGGACATGCCACTGTCACCCCAAGCTGCTGGCTGGGGAGCAGTGAGCTGTTTCTGTTTGGATGTTCTCAGTCACAACTGTGCACATTTCAAAGTCTGAAAAATTCCCAAATTTTCCAAGTCAAATATCTCTTTGAATATAATAAAAGCTTCATTGTTGTCAACGAATTATACATTATAGAGTTGAGGGAAGAATGTGGAACTATTTGGAAAGAAAAAAGTTGCTATTTCTCTAGCTGAAGTATCTTTTTAGTAGAAGATAGAGTCGTTCAATTGTGTAATAGTTCTGCCACCTTCGCACACAGTAGCACAATAGACAGATATCCATCCAGGGTGACAATCATGTCTTTAAATGGTCTTGTTTCTACTAGACCCACGCTGCATACTGCTTATAACAATATATCCATTTTCTTCTCTCAAGTTTAGAAAATGTAGTACCCTGAATGGACACACAAAGCACGCTGTACAATAATGACTCACCGCTACTGGCAGCATCATTGAGATTTAGCAGTCCCCCTCCTAGCCCTCTGTAACTATGGTAACTGTAGGTCCCGTTTCCATTGATGTACAACACCTCCTGTGAGCCCGGAACTGTTGATGCTGAGTAAGTCGCCTGGGCTGCCTCTGGCTTGCACTGCTTGTCAGCGGGAGCAGACTCATCCTGCAATGACAGGCAGTATTCCGTTATTTTTCAAAACTCTGGTCTGTTTCATCTGAAAGAGGACGATTTTTATTGCCTTTACATAGTCGCGTCAAATGAGACGAACGTTGAAGAGGTACATACGGACATTTCCACAACTTTCTTAAAAAACTTAGAAGAAAGTAAAGCAACTATGTGGGCAGACTGGCAATGGAACAACGAGCAATTCCCAACTTAAATTATCTGAAGAAAATTACTACTCAGAGCCAAAAGGTAAAAACTTCTTAAGTGACTACTGCAAAAAATGGATGGAGACGATGTAGTGCACGCATGCAACAGGATGTTGATCAGCCTCTAAATAGGAGACAAGCATGTCATGTACCACAACATAGATAAAACTTAGATACATTATGCAAAGTGAGATGAGTCTGTCCCAAGTAAATGCTGCGTGATTATACTTTATGAGGTATCTAAAGTGGTCAAACTCATAACCGCATGGAGTGGAAGGGTGCCTTTCACATGGAGGGAAAGTCCAGGAGTGGGTTTGTGGAATGGAGTCAGCCGTACAGAGACACCAGGGCACCAGACGGTCAGCGGCAGCTGCAGCGAAGCGGGGGGCAGACGATGACAACGTTGTGCTGTACACTTAGAAGTTGTTGAGACAGTACATTTATTTTGGAAGAATTTTCAAAAGGAACTTGTTAGGCTTATAAATAACAAGAAGAAAAATTGCAGTGGAACAAAAAGACATAATTAACCGCAGTTTTTTGAAGTATTTTTTGCACACTCCTCCTTCCCTCCCATTTTGCCTCCCTCCCTCCCTCCCTTCCTTCCTTCCTTCCTTCCTTCCTTCCTTCCTTCCTTCCTCCTCTCCTTCTATCCTTCCTTTCCTCTCTTTATCTTCTTTCCTTTCTTCCTTTTTCTTCTTCTCTCCTTATTTTTATGTTAAAAATAAGCAAAATTTACTTAGTAACAACTCTAATCAAGGCCTATTATATGCATTTCAATAACATGCTAAACTACTAATAAACACTCTACTCTTTTAGCATCTTTCTTTTTTTTTTTTAAGGTATCAGTGTCCATAAAATTAGCTTCAAACCCCCGAACCAAGTTAATTTCTGAGGAAATGAAAATCTAAATTTGCGGTAAATTATATATATTTTCAATAGTAAAAAAGATAGATTAAACTTCCAAGCAACTATGAGTTTATAAACATATACAACATATATAGCTGCACTTGACTACTATAACCTTCATCTGCATTTTAACAGGATAGAATTATGGACATATTTCTCATAAATTGTTAGCAATGATTCTGTCTAATCAAAAGTAAAATATTTTCATAAATTTGGACTATAACGTATTTTTAACAAAACAAAAAGTTCTTTTCTTATAATTCCCAAGTCTACAAAAGAGGAAACAGGAAGGAATTGTCATATCACCAAGAGCGTTGTTATATTATTAAGAAATGCCCTAATCATTCACATCATGGAAACAGTGGCAGGATTTTCAGCATCACACAGATGATTTTACTCTTGTTTCACTGATATAGTCAACTCTAGCTAATCCACTCAGCACAGCCACCAATCCAGCCACCGACACACGATCTAGAGTTTTCAACTTTTTGTTTATACTGTGGTCATGAACGCAAAGAGTAGCATTTAGGACTTTTTAAAAATATGAAACCTGCTGGCTTTCCTATATAAATAGCAGAACAAATAAAAACAAAAAAGTCTAATCAAAGTAAAAATAAGAGAAAACTGAAAGGAAAACTATGTAAAACATAATAAATTTTGATATAAATAAAATTGTCACATATTGCCTTTCAAAAACAACAACAAAAAAAGAAACTGCATCCTATATTTCTGTAACATACTAACAATCAAAATTGGTTAAGAAGCCAGAATATCAGACTATAATTTAAAATTATGTCACTTCATCCATAGAAACTAGAGAGAGGAAACTGGATTCAGCACTTTTATTGGGAGAAACTAGCTTCAAGAATGGACTCAAATGAAAATCAAGGTTTCTGGTCTGTCAGCTCTACTACTTTGGGAAGTGGCCAAGTTCCAGATTACCATTTCAGTAATAATCTCCAGAACCCAGAGCTAGATAAACTTGTAATGTATGTGTCTTTGATTATTGCAGCTGCCTTGTTTTATTAATGTAAAGCTGACGAAACACACAGATCTCTGTTTTCATGCATACAATGTCCATTAGAGTAGAGACTTAAGTTGATCTCTGTGGAATTGTAAGGCATTCAGTTCCGTCCTCCTGAGATCATGGCTGTGCCTTCACATTGCAGCCAACTTCCTCCAGCGGGTGAGCAGCTCGGCTTTGTTGTACCATGCAATCATAAAGTCAGTGCATCGGAAGCATTATGAAAATCACAGGGCCATGAAATGCCCTCTGTAAGACACACAGATACTGAAACTCTAAGAGAGGCAGAATGATCTATACTTCAAAGCAATGTTGAGGTCATTGGAAAGGGGCTAGCCTCAGACAATTCTGTAACTTCAGTATTGAAAATACCTGGGTAACATGACAAAACTTAAATTTCTAGTTTTAGGAAAATGACAACCCTTCTGAGTTACACTATTCTATTTTTCCTCTATAAATCTATAAAGTACACTCACAGAAGAGTTTCCTGTTGATGTGTAAAAGCAGAGAACCATCTACACTACAGTATTTTTCTTTATATTCTTTGTATGATAGAATTTGTTTGTCCTATTAAATATGCTGTTTTTAAAATGAAAATCTTTCATTATTATCCTTTATTCCAAATCACAGCAATAGCACTGAGCAAGCAGATAATTAATTCCAAGAATAATCAAAACAGACTTTATAGGGATTATTTGTATTAAAACACAGATTTCCATTATTAACGTTTTTGGCAGTCCACTATATGTTGAGAAATGCAACATAAGGAAATTTAAATAAAATCTAGTCTGCAGTGTCTTTTGGGCAAAATTCTAATATAAAGTTAAATCATGTTTTTATCTGGAATTATTAAGATTACTGGTTTCAGCAGAGAACAGCTGGTAATGACAAAAGCTTAAGTACTCCCTGGAGTCACACTTTGCTTCTGTTACCAACTTCCAATAATCATTACTTCCCAAAATTTCCACAGCCGACAACTTGCCTCCTGGTGACTATGGAGATTATGGACTGACGTTGCACCATGCTTCGTGTATAGGCAATGAGATAAATCTTACTCACCAACAAGAAAACATAAAATTCCCTTCCTAGCTTTGATTAGAAAGAATTCAATGATTTCAAACGCCATAAAAAATAAGATCAAAGATTGAATGCAAGAAAACAGTATGTTGAGGTAATGCACAAAGTTATTTTCATTCAGGGATTTTTCATTATAACTCTACAGCAGATTAAATGTATGTTTCTGATTGGTTTCTTTGACAGAAAGGATCTGGCCTCTTCAATGAATATAAGCTTGATGTAAATGTGAATGGACCACAGAGACGACTTTCTAATTCCCCAGAGACTGCTAAGGAATCCTTTACTCAAGTATCTTTGATAGACATGTTTTTTCCCCCTCGTAATAAAATGTACTTGATCTCACTTAACTTTTTGGAAATAGGTCATCATAAAAACAGAATGGAAAATGTTACATTAGCCTTACTACCTCATTCTAAGAGTTCTGTTTTTTAGACTTTGTACCTACTGCCAGCTATTAAAGATCATTTATGTATTCATTGACTTTCTTTGTCTGAAAAAAATAATAAAATTATCAATTAAATTACTGCTCAATTCAGTAATCCATATTCCCATTTTCTGTTCACAGTTTATATTATATATTTATAACAACACTTTGGGGTTTGCAAACCACTTCTGTTACAGTGTGGAATCATATTTCTAAAACATAGTATGATATGGTGAGGGTAGGATAGTATTGATCCACTTTTTAAAGACAAAAAGACTTGAACTAATTTTAAAATAATCTTATCACTGCAAAGTGGTAAACACATGGTTGAATCCAGACCTCAAGATAACTTATCTAAGTTGTCTATGTCTATGAAATTATGACTAAATATGGCCTTGCCCTGCATGGTCTTTATATTTTATGTGACAGAGATTTGTTTTTTATTTAAGGTACTATTTTATATTTCCCCTTTGCTCTGTTAATGGAGATGGGGTGAGGCAGGACAGTTTGTTTCATGTACGAACTATCAGAAAACAGTTCTGTCTTTTAAAAGCTTTTCTCCTTTCATTTGATAGCAAGTGTTTCTTAACTAAATACATTGCTAAGAGTTTCCAGGGAAAAACCTAAAAGATTTGAGGAAACCAGAACATCTACTTAAAATGTTTTCCTACCCAAGTAAGAAAAAAATTGCACTTTAAGTGAATGTGCTCTTTATTTGGAATTATGAGAGAGGATAAAACAAAAGCACACCCATACACCGATGTACCCACACTCTCCTTCATGCAGCTGGAGGTATTTCAAGTCGTGTTTTCTACTTTCTAGCCACTTAAACGATTCTCCTGTCACTGGCTCACACCAATGCCCAAGACGTGAGGATTGCAAAGATGCTCTCAAACTCACAAAGACCCCTGTGTTAGCTGGGTGTGGGGTGCACCTCTGTAATCTCAGCTCTTCGGGAGCCTGAAACAGGAAGATTCCAAGTGTCAGACCAGCCTGGACAACATGACAACGGGGTGAAATTTTGTCACAAATTGAAAAGTAAAATGAACTGGGAGTGTAGATCAGTGCTAAGGCCCTGGCTTCAGTTCTCAGCTCTGTAGAACAAAACAAACCAAAGAAAAACAAACAAGCCATATATTATCCAACTCCAGGTAACCTAAGCACTTAGGTAACCTTTGAAATATCAGATTCTGAATTACATTTATGTCTGATTTAAGAAACCAAGATCACAGCAAGATAGCATTTACTAGAGTTTCATCAAACGCGTCAGAGAACAAATGCATCATAACAAATACTTTTAATATTATTTCCATGCATGCATATATATGATTTCATAAACAATAAACATTTAGACTGATTTATATGTGGAAGTTTATAAAGTTGAACAAGAAAGATGGTTCCCAGAGGCTGAGGTTGGGAGGGAACTAACAGTGAGTTGCTGATCAGAGTATAAATAAATGTTAAAGCAAAAAGATGAGCGATGTGGGTTTTGAGATCTATTTCATAGCATGTTGACTGTAGTTGGTGTACTATATTTTCAAATGTTTTCACATAATAAATGGCAAACGAGGTGATGATAGTTGTTAATATGATGATAGTGTGATTAACTCATTCTATATATTGTGTGTACAGAATAATACACTCCATGAATACATGTAGTTATGTTTTGTCAATTCAAAGTTACAATTTAAGAGATGAATTTCTATGAAAATGTAGGAGTTTAATAACCACCGGATTCAAGAAAAATACAAAATAAGTACAGTGTAATAATCTCCAACTCAGTTTGTATGGACTCATGGCTGGGAAGGAGTAGCCCAGTACTGAGCAGAGTCATCCACAGTTAAGATTATTTCTAACATATGCAAAGATTGATAATTAAATTTAAAATTAGAGACTTACCATTTAAAAATTTTAGGTTTTCATGTTAAACTTTGCTATTTAATGATCAACCAAGAAATACTGTACTTAAAAAACATTTCATATAGGTTGTGATCATTTCAATTTAGAATTTGTCATGTGACCAAAATGAAGATTTTAAAGAAATAAGTCCCCTGAAATTACAAAATATGCTTATGAATGATTGGATTATTTGCTTTATATGTGCATCATTGTATCTGTGTCTCCTGAAAAAAATCTTTTAATTTAAGATTGAAATATCCAATTAACATTCTCTTGATACATACAAACTCGTGCACGTGTGTTTATAGCAGCACGATTCATAATAGTTAAATCCTGAAAAACACCCACATACACATCAATAGAGGAATGAATAAAGAAAATGTGGTACATATTCTCAATGGAATATTATTCAGCCACAAAGAAAGGCAGATGAGAACATTATAAGAAGACGGGGCCCCTTTGAGTCAGCAACACTCAGTGGAATGGACCAGACAGAAAAGAGTAAGCATCAACTGGTGACTTTCATGTGAGATTGCCTTACATACATGCATAAGCAAATCTTAGCAAGAGATGGGACAGGGAGAGGGGTGATGGACTGCTAGGGAAGGAAAGAGATATGGAGAGTGCGACAGGGAGACAGGAAGAGAAAGGGAAAGGAAAGACAGAAAGTGATTAAAAGTGATATATACGGGCATAAATTCCCCAAATTATGGGTAATTAACGTTATTGAATCTGCAGTTCATTCATATTAAAACAAAAGAGAAATATGAAATAATTTCTCTTAATCATATACTTTTTTTCTTCTCTGATTTAAAAATAGGCCCAGTAGTAACTCAATTTATCTTTAAAATCATTCCTTTATTTGCAGTTGAATTCTCGTGACTAAACAACAGCCTTACCATATCATTTTTAACCTTCTTTAACAAATACTTCCTTTTGGCAAGGTAACAGCATCACTCTGAGTAGCCAAAGATGGATGTGTTTTCAGTCACTACGTACAGAGTGGTGACCCGCAGCGTCCAGATTCCAGACCGAGGCTCCCTTCAGAGGCTCAACCGTGCACTTCTGATATCGAGCTATCTTAAATTTACAAGACGTTTCCTTGATTGTACGGCTTCCCTCAATCATGTAAGTCTCGTCCATGCCACATTTATTGTACCCCTAAGAAACACGCGCAGTGAATGCAGCACCGTGTGTAGAACCTCCTCGCCAATCATTTGGGCTAGTGCGATCACTTCCCGGCCCTGTCTCCCCCTTCAGGTCTTGTCTGCTTCGTACTTTCAAAATTACTTATGTCAATTTTTCTTTCAAAATTTTTGATACTGTTTTTCTCCTGGAGAACGAAGTTCAAAGTTCCCAGCATGCAAGACTCTTCACAACATAAGAACAGTGTTCTTCTCACCTTTTCTGTCCCTCGGTGTCACATAGACTGTTGTAGAGTTATAACTTAAACTAATTTACCAGTGCTATTTTCTGAGTCTCATAGATTAGTAATATATAGAATGTTTGTAATAATTGCTGCATATGTTATATTCTCTTATGACGATTTGCCATTTATTTTATAATTTAATTTCCGAAATTTTAACATGCATATCTAATTATAAACAAAACTTTATTTTTTAATAATTTAATTTTTTATGTACTGACAAAAGGCATGAAGGCAGGTTTAGATATAACGTTCATCAAAAATAAATAGCTTCCTTTTTCATAGACCTGCTAAAATAAATTTCAGATTAAAGGAAAACATGTCTTCTTAAATGCCTAGTGTATCTTTACAAACACACCAAAAAGCAGAGAATATTTATTACAAATTACACTATATCTTCTCCTGCACACAATTATATCTATAATAAAAGTGCAAGGGAGGTAAACCAGGAGTAAATAATACTACAGGAGGGAAAAAATGTTGCAGTGCATGTAAATTAATTTTTAAATTCTGAGATTGGCATAAATTAAAAGATCTTAAGCCAAATTGTCCTAAGAATAGAAGAGAAACCTACCAAATATTTCAACATAATTGTACTGTAACAATCAAAAATTTGTACAAAAATAAGGATTGAAGAAAGATGTTAGAGACTCTTAGCTATAAAAATTAAAGCTGTAATTAAAATTCCAAATGAGTATAGCTAGGGTTAGTCTTTGAGAAGTATCCTGGCTGTCAACAAGATTTTTAAAAAGAGAACTGTAACCATTAGCTGCTGCATAAGAATTGCATTAACTCAGTGGTGTCAGCAGATCACAGCTGACCTGCCTGATGTCTGTCAGCATATGACAGACATCATTGGATATCAGCTTTCCAAAGGATAAGACCAGGCTACACTTTATGGTAAGTTCGTGGTTAGATTTATCATCCCAAATGGTATAGGAGCGTAAGCCCAAAACACTCATGTCTAGTATTTCAGAATGGCCTTTCCGGTATGATTTATTTATCACAGAAATCAGCTACCCTCAGTCTCCAAAATATGATACTGGCAAGTCTTACTGAGACCCAAGAACATTAAGTTCAGTTGGGAAACAGAAATGTACAATTGAAGTTTTACACAAACCTAGACATGATAGAAAATGTTCACCTTTCATATTTCATCTTTTCACGTTTGAGGAAATAGAAACAAACTTGACTAATGATGCTATTTCACCACTGATGGTGGGAAGTAATCATTGGTGGTTTCAAAATCAGAAACAGGTGGGCCGACATGCTTGAATGAGCAGAATGCGAAACAATCTCTTCCTGGTGTTACTCGCGTAATGAATTCCTTCAAAGCTGCTTGGGAAGACCATTATGTCGATCACATAGTAAACATGGTGCCATCGGGATTGTTTATCTTCAAAGAACCACATAATTGAGATCTTAGCTCACACATGTTGAGATAAAAACTTACAGGTTATACTAATTTAATTTAAACTGGGTGTAAAAATTACCCATCCATTTTTGTATTTTGAGTATGTTAATTATGAAATGGTTGAAGTAAGGTAATTAGAAAAGCCATCAATATGTTGATGCCTGAGTTACTGAACTATAATGCTTGATATTAATATGAAATTAAATTTTTAAAAGAACATGCATGAGATGATAAGAAATGATCTATAAATAAATAATCTAGGGATAGATTTGAAACATGTTTCTTCAGCATGAATATGTGTGGGTGTTATGTGTTCACCTAAGCAAAATAGTCCTCTCTTTACTAATGTTCACATCCATAATCATACTGTTTCCGTTAACCCTAAATTTGTCAAGTGCTGGGACCAGTAGCGCAAGCATGTAGTCCTAACACTTTGGGAGGCTGAGGCAGGAGAATCAGATTTTTAAGCCCAGAATGGGTAACTTAGCAACTTCTTGGTGAGGTCCTGTTTCAAAAGCATAAACAAACAAGCAAGTAAACAAAGAACTGGAGTGTAGCTCCGCATGAAGACCTTGGGGTTAACACTCAATACCAAACAGAAATACAAAGGCACCCACAAATCATTTAGTTGTGTGAAGTGCTCTGACTTGCCTCATTGGCTGAGGGTGTACAGCATATACTTAGAAGGTATATGTCAGTGTTGGAATATTTTTTCAAGTATCAGCTATACATTTTATAAATGATTTTATACTTACAATGAAAATGTTGCTATTTAGCAATTGTTAATTTAGGGATACTTTGTACTAGATTTCCTGAAAAATGCTCATATAAATCATCAATGTTCTTGAACACTGCTTGAGGAAAACAATACTTTTGTCTCCTTTAAGGTAATAGGTTATATTACATTATGTCAGACTGAATTTTGACATTTGCGTGTATAACTTCATTTGCCACTTTTATACCAAAGTCCTCTAATTAAATTCAATACAGAGATGTTTTCTCAGATCTGTATTTCCAACTATCCAGTGGAGATGCTACTGGTAAATCCCACAGGTGCTTTCCGATTAGAATATCCGACATCTTATCACTGTCTCACTCAGTCATAACTGCTTTGTCCTTTGAATTTTTGATCCTGATTAATAGTGACTTCACCTCTCCATTTTTCTGTAATAAAGACCTGTGTCATACCCAACACCTTGCTTTATGTATCTCTGAGCTACAACCTGGGATGCAGTCTTTTACAATCTAATTTTATTTATATGTGAAAACCTAAAATTTTTTCTATAAATGCTTTTTTATTAGCTTTAAACTCTCAGATCCCGTGGCTACATCGGTATATGAAATACACAGGATCCTTCCCTCATGGGAACTGTTGGAATCTGGGGGAAGGCTAGTCAAACGGGACCAAGATATATACAAAGTACAAAAACAAACAGAGCGTGAATAGTATTAGTAGTGAAACAAAAATTGAATGATGTTTAAAGCAATAGGAGAGAAGTATCCAAGAAAGAATGTCTTTCTAAAAGAAGTAAGAGGGAAAATAAAGAAAAAAATGATAAAATAGCCATGTGAAGACATAATGAAAATGCTAACTGTGTGCGTGTATGTGTGTGTGTTCACACTGCACAGAAACTTTCCACACTGGTTATAAACCTCTCCATATCCAGAGTTCTGTGAGTATACACTGTAGTGTTTGGTGTAATTGTGCCATTTAAGTATGCACACAGCTTTTACTTCTATTTCCTTTACAAAAGAAGTGATCGCAACAGTTATTTTTGCTGACACTCTGAGTATTATCAATGTGCCTGGGCAGATGCACTCCCTAACTTTGTTTTCCAGTTGTATTACTACAGTGAACTTAACCAGCTGCCCTCACTTGCCCACTGGCTGCCAGGGCCTCTCCACTAAGAAATAAGACTAGAGTTTAGAAAGGTCACAAGACAGCAGTGAGTGTGCTTGGGGTCTGTACTTTCCAGCATCCTTCCTGGTCATGCCATGGCCTGGCCGCTGCTGTGTTCACCACCAGAAGCCTGCACACTGCCACGCGGTCTCGATATTTGTCAACTGTCTTGTCCCATAGACACAATACGTAATACTCACAATCTGAGGGAGGAGAGGTTTGACTTGCCCACTGTTTCTGTGAACGATCTTCTGACTCAAGGCAGAGACAGCACGGTGCAAGGGCGTAGAACAAAGCTGCTTAGGTTACGACAGCCAGAGGCAGAACACACCCAGCGCGGAAAGAGTGGGTAGAGGATATAGCACCCACGGCCACAGCCCCGCCCAGCCAGGGGGTCCGGAAGCAGGCGACACTCTGCTCCGTTTCTCAGTCCAACCAAGTGACATTCCAGGACCGTCTGCGCTACTTTTCATTGCTGAGACAGAATACCCGCCATGCACAACTTCAGGAAAGAAAGATTTAGCTCACAGTTTCAGAAGGTCAGAGTCCATATGTGTGGGTGGCTGGAAATGGTGGAACCACGTGGCAGAGCTGGTGCTGGAGAAAGAGTTCCTCACGGCACGGCAGCACAGAGCCAAGTGCAGAAGGAAGGGTGGCTAGCACGCATCCCTCCAGGTCAAGCTCCACGCATCCGCCTGTTCCACCCAGGCCCCACCTCTCAAGAGTACACAGCATCTATAGGTACGGGAGACTTTGGGCGGGCAGTCCGGATCCAAACTACAGCAAGGACTAATAGCCAAGTTCCAACCCCCTTCTAAGGCTCAGTTTTCTTCCATTGCTCCTTCAGTTTCTCAGTGGTAATGACTTCTCTCACCTGCTAGTTCTTCCTGTTCCACCCTCTGTCTCTTCCTTTCCTTGGTCCATTCCACACCTATACACATAATCTCTTTTGTACAGAGTCCTCACTTGTTTATTTTGTTTATGTACTTTAAATATAATCAGATAGGAAATGTTCTCTGAAGTCAATTACACATCCATTCTCTGCCTTTTCCTTCTCTTTTTATTTGTCTCTTATAGAAGCTAATTTGGCTAGACAAAATTCTCTTCAGAATTTCATTCCCCTCATGATTATTACTTTATTACTAATTTTATGATACATAGTAGTTACATTCAACTTGGGAAATATATGTCATATCTTATTCATTTTACTTCCCCTTTTGCGTCCCAAATGAAACACTACCTAGATATAAAAATACAGTAGAAATATCAGAACTTAAGCTCCTCCAGAAAAGCACAAATCTAATGAGAGAAAACATTAATTAAAATATAGATTGAGCACACACAATGTGCAAAACACTGTAGTTGTGATTGTCATGAATAATACAGACTGAACACCTGCTTCCATGTAGTTTGCATGTCAGCAGGGAGAACAGATAAAACACTCCCAGGTAACTAATTATAATTGATTTAAATCTCACAAAAGACTGATGTCCTGAGTGCATACTAATGTCATAGAGAAACTAACATATAGTTGATTTAGTCAGGAAAACTCTAATGTACTAATGTGATCTGAGATCACATTAAGCGTAATAAAAATGGATGCTGTACCTACAAGGAAGCAAATGGTATCAGGTGACACTTGCTAAGAGTCAGGAACTATGTGGGTTGGGTAGTGCATTGTCTCAAACCACACAATATCTCTATGAATTAAATATTATTAAACTCTGATGTTTTAGATTTAAAAACCAGGTTGAAAAAAATTGCTGGAGGAGTAATCCACCCACAGCCTAGAACTGTGTTATAAACATAGGAAGTCTTATATGTTAAAGTCCTAACCAGTGTGCTCTCTTGAGCAAGTCATAGCCTTCTTGGTATTACCATAAGAAGGTCACAGTAGTTGAGCATGGTGGTGCATGCTTGCAATCCTAATATTCAAGGAGGCTAAGGCAGGAGGATCCTAACTTTGAGTCCAGCCTGTAGAACCCTGTGACTTAGTGAGACTGTCTCATCATTTAAAAATGGTGGGTGGCACAAGCACAGCTCCATGTGAAAGCCTTAGGTTCAACCCCAAGCACCACAAAAGACAGACAGACAGAAAGACAGATGTGGTCCTTCTCCCCCAAACACCACCTGAACAGCTGAGGAGGGTCGAATGATGGAGAAACACACTCCGGAGACCTGATTCACAGAACATGATCTGCTTTACTCCAGAAGTCACTCTGCTTAAGTACAGCTATGGATGGGGAAAAAAATGGGGAACCAATCAGAGACCAGAGCACACAGCATTGCCATACATGTACATACCTACCTTCTAGTGAGATCTAGGGCAATGAGAAAGTCATAGAGAGAATATGGGCACGAAGGAGATTGGCCAGAAGTCACAGGACTGAAGGGTACACCTCAGGCGCCTGCTGCAGCCTAGCGTGCTAGACCTCTGTGTCCCAGATATGAGCCAGATATGCCACAGCCCAACCCAGTTCTCCTACAGATAGATGGATGGATAGACAGATAGATAGTAGACAGGTAGGTAGGTAGGTAGGTAGGTACAGGTATATCTATAGTAAACTGAAACTGTTTGGGTGAGATAAAACAAGTTCCTAGGACACATCTAACTTAGTAATACAGTCAAAAAAAATGATGGTATTTAATCTGATAAGAAAAAACAGAGAAATAAAATGATCCATGCATTTACTTTACAAATATTTATTCAGACTTAATTTGCTTGGAAATGGCCCAGAGTTGTGAACAAACACCATCAAAATACACATCTTTCAGAAACTTGTCTTATAGTGATGAAGAAAGAAAAATTTTAAAATTAACTGATTAAATATGTATTTTATAGTGAATAGCACTACAAAGAAGAAAGAAAAATAGCACTGAAAATGAAGATATGAACTGTTAAGATAGCTTTAAAATTTAAAATGTGGGAGTTGTCAGGAAAGACCTTGTGGAAAAAGTGACCGATGAGTACTTATCTGGAGGAAGTAAAGATAATCACCCTGTGGATGGTGGGGAGTTGCATTCTTGCCAGAAGAAATGGTAAAAGCAGATTCAATTTGGGTACATTTTGAAGGTTGTGTCTAAGGACATCCTGACTGACTGCAACGGGAAAAGAAGGCAGGCGTCATGATGACCCCGACCCTAGTAGCGTGGAAAAATATCAGAATTAACTGGGGTGTCCCTAATCGGGTTGAAGTGGTAACCTGAGATATTTTGAACACACTAAATTCATACTTCATATTCTTCTAAGAAGACACTCTGAGAGATGCTGGATGGATAAAGGGATCATGAATTTAGGGAGAAACTCAACTAAAGATGCGTATTGATGAGTCACCGCTTAATAGATAAAATTAAAAGCTGTGAAACTGTAGGAGAACAAGAGAAGAGGTCCTAGGGTTGGACCAAGGACTGGTGCACGCTGGGCCTCGGGATTAGAGGAGCCAGCTGACTGACAGAAAGGTGTTGCAAGAAAGGATGAGAACCAGTGATTTGTCTTAGAAGTCAAGGGCAGCATATATTCTCAAGTCCACAGAGTACTAAATGCCCCTGATAGCAAGAGAAAAGAAAATAATGGGAAACAAGCCATTGACCTTATAAATATGGACCTCATCCATGACCCAAAAGTAAATACCATTAGAGCCCGGGAAAGGCAAAGAAATCGGACTGGGTTCAAGAAAATCGTGTACCCCGTCCCAAGGTCAGGAATGACGTCTCCATTTGAGAGTTCCACAAAGGCTCTTTCTTTACTTGTTTTTCCATCTATTCCTTCCCAATCGCACTATTTCTTTTCCTCAAAGATGAAGCACTTCTTGGAGAAAAGAGTCAGCTCTTGTCATAACTTTATCCCTATCCCAGAGCACAGCCAGCACCTAATCGTTATTAAATTGAATTCAAGATGACGAGCAGGTAATTCTCTTTTAGCCTCCAGGGGTGTAATCCTGGCCTTTCTCCATCAGGGCCCAGCTGATCACCAGAGAAATGTCTTTATCAGGGTTTTCTGTCAAAGATTGCTAGGAATTCTTTGAATAGCTGAAAGAAAATGCTTCTTTTCCAAAGTACATCTCACCCGCTAGGTTGGTTCCACCACTACTGCTATAAGGGTATTGCCACAAGATTGTTCTTTAATGCCCGAAACTTTGCTGATCACTCTAAACTACAACAGTGACTACAGCAATAATTCCACTCTTCCAGATGGGGTGTTTGTATTCTAAAACAGCAGATAAAATTAAATTAAATGAAGTGAAAAATAATAGAATTGCACAAGATATATCTCCGTGAATGCAGTATTATCTTTTACTTCAAAACTTTCATTTGATGGGATTTGTTCCATTTGTTTTAACCCAAGCATTTTGCAGAAACTGGATTTGCAGATAAGCATTTTTTCATAAATCATAAAAGTGATTGCTATACTTTGATTTCCAGGAGCCTAACTTATGCAAATAAACTACAGCTTTCTTTTGTTTTGTTTAGCTTTTTGTGAGCTCTTGCAGAGAAAGGGATGGGGGTATAGTTTTGAGCATAGGCCTGCAAACAGCATGTAAGGACTACTTCCTGATTGGCCAGGAACTCATCCCTAGGGACCATAAAATACTGGGTACAGCCCTCCATCCTCTTTGGTGACCTGAAGGGTTCAGGTGGATGAAGTGCACAGTTCTATTGGTCCTGCAGGATCTATGTAAACAAGGCTCAATGAATCTCCAGGAAACTTTTTGAGCACTATAGAAAAAATGCTGCATGAGACGAACATATGATAATAACAATGACTCAAATTCTAAAGGAAGCTAAAGTCAAAATTTTTTAAAAATAAGGATCTCATTCTAAGGCATGTATCTTTTTTGGATTGCTTTCTAAAATCCGTGCTGTCCTTACTGGGTTCTCTCTTTCCTTCTAAAATTGCTGCATTTTATGAATTTATTTATTTATTGACGGTACTAGAGATCATACTCAGGGCTTTCATAACAAGCAGTATGGCCAAGCTGCTCTTAAATGTTATTTTGAGACACGTTCCTGCTAAGTTCCATTAAAAGGTGCTAAGTTTGAACCAGGGTTCATCCTACCTTAACCTCCTACAGTTTTGGGATTATAGCCTTGTGCAACCTGGTTCATCTTGAATTATAGCTTCTTTAGCATGCTAATCCCAGACAATTTCTTCATTTTAAATTACTGTGTTGTACGGCGCTCATTGCTTTCTCAGTGTCTTCTGATTGTAACTTTGGCCCCAATTTGCAGCTGAACATTTCTTGGCTACAATCAAACAAAAATAATATATTTACCCATTTGGGATATAGAGGCTCACCACCTCTGGATGCCTCAGGACTGACAGGCACCTCAATCTAAGATGTACAGGAGGCTGTTTCGCGCCAAAAGGAGCCAAAACTCCACCAGTGATTCCCTTTCAGATTCTGGACCAAGCATGGTCGCTGGTTTCAAGTAGTTCACAGACATTTCACAAAAAGTTAGAATTTTTAAAAGGAAGTAAACTATAATACAGTGGTTGGTAAAAGATGAGGTTTAGAATTCTTCATGAGTTTGACCTAAATTTATACATTCTTATTGCCATACATTCATACATTCTTTATGCATTCTTACTGATACTTACATTTTATACACTAAGTATCTTCCTTAAGGGCAAAATCACATATTCTTCCAGGCTAACATCAACAAAGATATCAATTTAAATACCTTTATGTTCCTATTTTTAAACATGATCTTCTCTTCTATTGTGGAAATGTGCAGAAGACGCAGTATCTGTATATTTGCGGATGTGGAAATGCAAAAAAAAAAAAAATGCCCTTCTAAAGTCTACTGTATTTCTCATCATCTCAGCCTTATATTTTTCAAAGAATTAGCAAAGCTTTATTTTAAAGCAAACAGGCTGGTACGTTTATCTGTTTGATAAAACACTTAGCTAAATAAACTAAGTAAATCAAAAGTCTGGCAAACTCAAATGCCTCTAGGGACCAGGCAAGTGTAGTCTAGCAACAGAAAGGGCAGTAGAAAGTTGCAGGGTAGTGTTATACTCAAGAGCTCAAGGACAGTGAAAAACAATGAAATGTAAATATTTTACATCAAAGCTCAGACTACTTTTATAAACTGCCACCCCTTTAGTTACTTTCATATGTACGTTGAACACACTGAAGAATGACTAATTCGCTTTTATTTTATGTATGCTTTCTCGGAGTACTGGAGCAATGTTTATCTGTACTTGCTGAATTAAGTTGTTTATTACCATACAGAAGCAGACTGAATTGTTCCTGGAAGTACTGGGCAGATGTCATGAGAATAATTCACCTTTGGGTTGGACAGAACTAGCACAGAACTAGCTGTGACAGAACTAGCACCGTCCCAGATTTCTTACCCATGCATTCTCAAATCACTTGGTATGAAAGGATCCACAGCATTTACTTCATAGCTGAGGTTCTAAGAGCAAAGTGCTCAAATGTGTAGTGAAGAGGAACATGCAAGCCCTTACTTCCACCTGAGTAGGAGCTCACTCGAGGATTGAGGGTAGCCATGGGAAGCCAGGCAGCCCTGACATTTACCCAGCATGCCTTGTCCAGAAGTGAGGCTTGTTTTTGTGCTCAGATACACAGAACTTTTCAGAAACCTGGGCTTGAGTGCTCAGTAAATGGCTTTCTATTTTTTTACAGTGTTTTCATATTCAAAAGCGAGTAGAAAGGTAACTAAACAAAAGACAGATTGGTTAATTTTAGTTCGATTTCAGAAAAAAAGAATATATGTTTTAAGTTTGTCCAGTAATTTGTAGCAAGTGGACAAAGAGTGCTATTAAAGGAGGAGCGCATTAGTGTCTGGGCTCCTCCTCATCACTAAGAGTCACTTATTAGCAGTCTAATCATCCCTGCCTGCAACAAGGGAATATTGTGGTTCATGGGTCCATGCATCGATAGCTTCTGTGGCAGCTGTCTCTAAGGAAGAGGAAGCCACCCTAAATCCATCGAGTCCTCCCATATCATACTTAGCATTTACTGCCATTAGAAGTCATCGAAATATTTAGGAAAAAATAAAGAATGTTATAAAAAGAAAATATGGTATGTATGTGAATAAGTACTTTTAACCTGATTGCAATAACAACATAATGACACGGTGTGTGAGTGTGTGTGTGTGTGTGTGTGTGTGTGTGTGTGTGTGTGTGTGTGTGTGTGTGATCTGTTCATGAGAGAACAAAACCTATATCAATAGGCAGTAGGTCTAATAGTCTCATTTTAAAAATATCTTTAACTTCTTGTTGATTTTATCTTTTTATTATCTTATGGTCGTATTAAGGATTGGAGCCCAGAACCTTAGCCCCAAGTCATGTCCCCAGACTTTTTATCTTTTTAATTTGAGACAGGTCTCTTGCTAAGTCATCAGGTTGCCCAGGCTGGTTTGAACTTGCATTCCTCAGGCTGTCAGCCACCAGGCCTGGCTTCTTACCAATTTTAGGTGGCTGTCATTTCTTCAGACTTTGATAGGAAATTTTATTTTGTCTAAATTTGTCTATACGACATGTATATGTGTGGGTTTCAGGGATGTATACCATATTCCTGATAAGACTCATGCAATTAAATAACAAAATAAATATATTAGCCTGCTTCTAACTTTTAAGTAAATGAAATTTCAAAATAATTTATAAACATTTTCCTATTAAATAGAGAAAGAGACAGCTATATATTTTGAATATATAGTTACACATACTTCCATTCCTTCAAAACCCATGATGATAAATTATTATTTGGTATAACTTATGAGCATAAAACCAGGTATACACCCTTCAAAGAGTCGAATGTAAAAAGTAAAGCTGACACAAAGGAACCAGCAACTGATTTCTGAAATTTTCCATAGTGTCCTCTAGAAACTTGTCTCACTGTTGTCTGAGTAGAAAATTTATTTTTCAGGTTTCCTATGCACACAGATAGAGAGGAATTTTCCCCCAGATTGGACTGTGCCTGGAGACTCATCTATCCTAGTATTATGGTTTGGATCTGGAATGTCCCCCAAAGCCTTGTGTATTTGAGAGGTGATTGGATAGTAGGAGGATTAACCAATAAGAGGTAGGGTGTGGTGGGAAGGGAGTGGTCACTGAGGGCGTGGACTGGAAGGCATACACCCTTTACTGGCTCCAATCTGCAAGCACCACGCATCCTGGTTTTAGCCCTGTTTAACAACTTCTCTCCGGCCAAGCCTTCCATTACGCAAGCTGCAATTGCCTCTCAAACAGGAACAAACTCAGATCTCTCAACTGTGAGCTAAAATGAACCTTTTATCCCTTAAATAGCAGGTGTCAAGTATTGGTTGCAGGAATGAGAACGTGACTGACCTAGTGAGAACGAGAAAGTGTGACCTAGTGTCTTAGGTACTTTCTTCTTGCTGTGATTCAATACCTGACATGCACAACTTCAGGGAGAATTTATTTGTTGTAGCTCACAGTTCAGAAGGTCTCCGTCCATTCCTGGGCTGGTGGCTGAAAAACAGTGGAGTGACATGGGTGTTGGGGGCTTAAACTAGAGCAAAGCTGGAGCCGGTGCTCTTGGAGAGAGAGACCCTCACAGCACGGTGGAACAGAGAAGTCTGACAACAAGGCTGAACCAGCCCCTGCTCCTCCAGGTCAAGCCCAAGCATCTGCCCTTTCCAGCCAGGCTCCACCTCCAATCCCACACAGTATGCATAAATGCATGAGGCCTTTGGGGGGACACTCCTATCCGAACCACATCACCTAGAAATAATTTCAAGTTAAGATTTGCCTTCTGTAACCTAGTAAGGTGATTACAATGTACCACAATCTATATTAGAAAACCACTAGACGATTAGTTAAATTCTTAAGATTTAAGGAGACAGAAATGATAATTACCATGATATGACCATTATAATTATGTACATGTATCAATTTTATATTGTACCCCATAGATATGAATAATTATAGCAAAAAAGTAAAGAGACTCAAAATTGAAATGGGTTCTAAGACACTCCTCAGTAAAGTATACAAATAGGTATTTTCAAGTATGAAAGATATGCATTGAAGGGGTGCACAGAGGTGTATACTGCTACACATTGAAATGTGTCACCTTAAGTAGCTATGCGGAGTCCTGGTCTCCATTTCTGGAAATTGATCCTACTAAAATAGATTTTTTAAAAATAGATATAATCTACTTAATTTTAGCAAGAACTAATCTGATTTAACTAGAATAAATCTCATCTTACTTTATGTGATCTCTAATGCATATGACTTGTATCCTCATAAGACAATAAGGGACCGAGGCAGAAACACAGAGGAGCATGGGCAAGTGAAGATAGAAACACAGAGACCTCAGCTTTGACAGGACCATTCCATATTTATGTCTACTAAAATATCAGTGACACTTTCAAAACTCAAGTGGCTACCCCTCACCACAAAGCCTTCTTTCAAATATTAATAATACCCTTTACTGTATGTAAATATATTACATACATGTAGATATTTTACATATGACTTTGTATTGTTATATTTTCTTTTTATACATGTGTAAATATGCATACATCTCATTATAAACAATCAACATAAAATTTTAAGTGTAGACACAAATATATATTACTTTTCAAAAAATACTACATCTAGTTGACAGTACAAAACCTTTTCTTTTGTTAGCCACAGTGCTTAAAATGCCTTCTCCTCAAGGAGCAATAACCTGGACAAACAGTGTCTACTTCCAGTCCCTCACGTTGCTAGCAGTTCAAAGGTACAGAATCACCATTGTCTCTAGACATGAATCGCTTATGAAGTGAATAATTTTAAAAATTAACTAAGAATTTATAAAAGAAAAGGCTGCCCACCACTAAGGGATGTTATCTGTTCTTGTGTATCAATGTCTTATCAATGTCTTAATATATTGTATTTTACCAGGAATGTCATCAAGCCTGCAGTAGCTTTTGCATCAAGCTGTTCTATTCAGACTGCTGCTATGACAACTATCCAAGGACAAAGGTTGCAAAGGTTGGGTCAGCTCCCTGCATCAGTGCCTGCGTATGACTGTTTGGTCAGAAGCCCAATAGTTGGCCTCTCTCTCTCTCTCTCTCTCTCTCTCTCTCTCTCTCTCTCTCTCTCTCTCTCTTTCTTTTCTTTTCTTTCTTTTCTTTTCTTTTTTCTCTCACTGCCCAGCAAATAGCAGGAGTGGCCCGGGAACTACATGTTGAAACAACATTCTTTCTCTCGTCTACAGTCTACAGCCTTGGCTCTCATCATGTTGTGTTTGGGACTTTCCCTCTGTCACTCTACATTACAAACTGTGGCATTAATCTCTAGGACTACCTCTCTATCTCGCCATATGTTGTCGTTTTCAGTCTTGAGTGCTCCCATTGTATTGATGAGCATCTAATTAAAAGGGTCCTCCCCTCTCTGCGACTGAGCTCTGTGCTACAGTACAGCCAGCCCACATATGGAAATGTATTGTCTACCCTCATCCCAGTGTATAATGGGATATCTTGGGGTTCAGGTAACTAAAAAAAGTAAAATCCAAGGGTGTTTTGATACCATAGAGTGATATAAAATTGTAGTCATACAATATTTCAAAAGATCCCTGGAGGCCATTATGATATATAAATACCTGAATAAATATTGGGTCCTAAACACCATGTGCTGAAATCTGTGACAACGCAGGAAAGTAAGAATGTAACTTAGTTTTGTGAGCCGAGATTTGATCTAGAGGTGAATTTTTAAGACAGATGTATCCTGGGATGGATGTGCTAGTGAAACAGAAACCCAGAACAGCTAAATAAGGAGGGACAGTTGAAGTCAGGACATGCTCTACAACCAAAAGCCCCCAGATCTCTCAAACGTCACTCACGTAAAAAGAAAAGAAGTCCACCAAGGAAGAAACTGTTTCCTATTTAGACAACTTGTAGTTGTGAATCACAACAGCGCAAATACATCCTCCTAAGGTTTTGAGAAGCCAAGTTGAAAAATGAAATGCATAAGTACACGCATAAGTACAACCACGAGCTGCCTGGACATGCCTTAGTCACATTCAAAATGATATTTGGGTAACCGAGAGATGAGGAACTTTGAAATTAAATTTGAATATAGGTATTTAAAATGGTTTCAATAAATTTATTATAATAATAAATAGTAACTCAAGACATTAATGTAGGAATTAGAGAAAGGTTTTGTAAATCAAGAAATTAATGTAGAAATTACTGAAAGGTTCTGTGTTCTCAAAAACCAACTCAAGTACAAAACTAACTCAAGAATATCATATGAAGCACCCAAGAAAATTATGGGTAAATGGGTAATTTTTGAGAAAGGAAATTTTCTTTGCACATGCAAAGATTTACACAAAGCTTGACAGCTTCATTGCGGTTCTCAAACTTGCTTCACAGACAATAATTAATGATAGAAAAAATGCAACTGAATTAAACTAATACGACCTTCTGTGTTCTGCATCCAAAGTAATATTCAAATTCTTGCATGCTATGGATGTATGATGACATTAAGAGTTGAAATTTATGAAGCATTCTGATTTTCATTATTCAGAACATTACCCTGAAATCAAAAGGGAGCTGTTTTTCTTGCTCTTTATTGATCTTTTTTCCTCTTTTTAAAGGGAAACTGTATTTATAGTAACATATAGAAAAGTAACTGAAGAAGGAATGCAAATGAAAGGCAGGAAGGAAGGGAAGGAAGGACGGGAAAATTGACGCTGAAAGTTAACTTCTCAGGCTTTGTTCTCTTACAAAATAAATTATTTTTTCTTTATGTGTTATTTTCTTGTGTGAGCATGTGGGGTGTGCGTGTGTGTGTGTGCATGTGTGTGCGTGCGTGTGTGCGCGTGTGGTACTGGGGATGGAATCCAGGGCCTTCTGCACGCAAACCAAGCTTATTACACTAAGTCGTCTATATGGCTTCCTGTTGCGTTAACATTTTATGAATCAAATATAATTTGCAATAAATACTTTCAGACTTCAATCGTTTTGAAAAATTGAAAAGGTAAATTTATCATCTTTGAGTCTTTGAGCATACTAACTGATTTCCCGTTACATTTGCTTTCTAAAAAACCTGAATCCAAGGCTACCTTTTTCCTCTCTCTTCAAAGATCCCATGCTGTGAATCCAATTTCTTTCTTTCTGTTTTACACTGGAGCAAAGATAACAAAATAATCAATAGAGAAAACAAGGTAAAAATGTTTATTTGCTTAAAAAATTTTGTCTCTTTAAATTTTTTCTTTTTTCTTTTCTTTTCTTTTTTTTCTTTTTTTTTTTTTTTGCAATCACAATGCCTTTAGGACTTAGGTAAACATTATTCACGTGAGCCATTCCATCGCTTAAGTTGACACTCAAAATTAGAGCCTCTCTGTTTGCTTTTGATTTCTGACCACCTTCAGAAGCCAGACCCATGATTTGTATTAAACATCCCTTGCAGTTTCATAGAGGAATTAAGAAGACAAGGGAAGCCACAAAATTCAAAGATTAAAAATATTGATTGATCCTGCCATGGGCTGAAGTTTCCCTCTGCCTGAATGTACTACTCTGTTTTTTCAAATATGAAAATGAAAGAAATGTACAATAAGAACATGAAATTTTCCTTAAGTAGAGACTTGATCTTTATGCAAGAATCTTGCTGGATTTTCAGTGTAGCTGCAACAACGTGTTATTTTGATGTTGCTTCTGCTCAAGGGAAAAGAGTGAGAGAAACATGCAACTAAGTGTGACTTGGCTTTTGCTCTACACAAGCATAACCTATCCTTGAGAAAGGTGCAGAGAATGGGTCTTAGAATATAGAATTGCATAAAATCTTCAATCAGGAAGGGGATATTCCCCTTATAATTCATTAACAGTGCATGGATATGAATAATTAATGACCATCCTCTAGACATGGAGGAATCACTGGATTGTTGAGCCACTGACTAATTATTTTTCCAGAAACATTGTTTGCAAATCAAAGAACACAGAAACATACTATGATAGATTTCTCCCCCTGAGGATGGAAACTTCAGGAATTTTTAAATTGATTTTTATGAAAAATTGTCCAGCAAAAAAATTGCTCTTAACCATTATGAGAAAGAGATCAATTACCAAAAACACAAGTAGACCTGAACAGAAATTTGCTTTACCAAAAGGCCCAGTCCAGTACCTGTTTTGCAGCGGCCAAGGTCATGGCTAAGCTCTCCATCAGCACTGCACCTTCATTTGCAAGCTTAGTAATCAAAACTTCCTTGAAGGCTTAAAATGTGTTTACCTTTTTGTGCGATAAAGATACATTCATTAAATATTAGATTTCTATTAAAAACAAAATAAATCATTTTAATCAGGGCCAGGCTCAGCTTTCTGGAAATACTCAGCTACGCAAAAACGCTCCTTTTCGATAGCACAGAGTCTCTGAGGTAACAAATACGTATCCCCCGAGGCCACTAATTTCATTGTATTTACCACACAAGTCTCGCCAAACATCATAAATCTTTGTCTTTAGCAAGAATCACCTAATTTGTCAAAGTATTATATATCAAACTTCATAATAAGTGTGTGACTCTGTTCACTTTCCCCAATGAACATAATAATGTTGTTTCACAGAAACTAATGAATTTTTTTTCTTTTCCTTGATGGAGAGATTAAATAGAAAGGATAAGGAAGAAACAAATTACAAGAAACAATTTACAAAAATTAATGTACGTGGCATAAACCAAATTCTTTATCTACTAGGCCTAAAAATAATAGGTTTTAAAATGATGTTAACAAAGAGCCTGTTTCATGGAAAATTCAGCAAACTGTATGTGTTCCTGACTTTGCCCTTGAAAATTTATCAGTGTATTATGTGGAATTCCTCTGAATTCAAGCCACCTGCTCATAGCCCATCATTTACCAAATCTTTCAAATCAACAACATCATAACCAAACAGCTACTGAAAATTAAAAACCAAAAACCTTCATTTGTATGGAAGAATTCTCAATGAAGCCAGAAAACCAAATAATAAAGCAGAATGAATAATGAAAGGAATCAAAAATGGTGACTCATTCTAAAGAAACCTTAAAGGAGCCAAAAAGTTCTCCAATAGGAAACAG
The DNA here is from genome assembly GCA_004027205.1 of Ctenodactylus gundi. Lineage (NCBI taxonomy): Eukaryota > Metazoa > Chordata > Mammalia > Rodentia > Ctenodactylidae > Ctenodactylus > Ctenodactylus gundi. The sequence goes on from PVKB01000231.1 coordinate 812,059, forward strand.
GCTTCCAGTAGATCCCACGTCCATCAAAGCGGAATCTTCTTTGCCATTGGTGTATGTTACAATGACGCTGAGAAGAGGGATCCACACAGAAGTTGCATAGACAGCACAGGTCAGATATATGTTCATATGTGATTATGTATTAAAATTACAAACAATAAGAAAAATTTGGAGAAGCAGTCTAATCCCAGCAGAAATAATTCACTATTGATAAAATTTTTGGAGATACATGTTCAAAATAGAATAGTAATTTTATATGTGGTTATACATAAAGGATAAAATATTGGAAACTATGACACTTTGATTTTTAATTCACTTAGCTAATGTATGGGAGAACAGATAATCCTAAATCACTCAAGTCTAACTTGGAAATGTTCTGTACATTTATTTTGGAGCAGTTAATCTTCATAATTACTTTTAAGTATAATTTCAACTTTAAGTCCTATTGCATTTAAATAGAAAACTTGAAATAATAGGCACTAGAAAAGTGACAACACGCAGGGTCAAGACCTCAGCGACCTTGGTCTCAGCCATACCTTTCCACCCACTGGCTCAGAAGCGTCCTGGCAAGAGGCACGCCCTCCCCTTCGTCACTCCCTTTCAGCAAGTCCTTAAAGCCCATAGGACTCCACTAGGCATTGGAGGTTCCTGCCTAGCCTAGTTCCAACTTTAACATTCAAATCCTATGCTTTTCATTTTTTAATCAATAATCCATTTTCCCTCACAGGAAACTGCTGCTTTTGACACTCAAGAGGTTTTTTTTTTTGGAAATTCTCCATGTGTCTTGAACATCGCACACTCACTACTCTTCTACCTGTCAGTTTCCTTCGCTCCTCAAAGTCTGGCCCGCGCGGTGCCCGGTCAGGAAAGTCCTCTGGGGTGTCCCAGGTTGACCCGGAAGTGCTTTCCCCTGGCTCTCACAGCTTTGCAGCACAGCCTTCTCCAACTTCACTTATCTTTGACAGACGTGAGTTTATTGAGGAAAGATACTATGCTTACCCCCTTGTAAAGTGAGAGTAAAATTACCAGTCACTAGCGATGTTGTCACAAGTAAAGAGTGTTGGAGAACCACGAAGTACTGCAAAGCAGGGAGTAAATCCGAATCAATCTATCACTTAGGAGAATCTCAGTCCGGTTTGTTCCTCTATTTTGTGTGGTGGCTTTTGTATTGAATTAAATTTCCATGTGCTGATGCTTATTATATATTTGACAAAGAAACCATTTAAGGACTATTTAGAACTAATTTTCTTTATGATACAGATAATAAAATATTTCAGGAAGCACCTAGAACATTCAAAAACTAAAAGTTTAAAAACTTGGCCATTTAGGTGTTATTATTTGAGAATCTAATTAGATTTAATTCACAGTTGACTCCTAAGCACACTATTGAGCTAATGTTAATGGAGCACAAATTTGTGAAGCAATTAGTTTGTTCACAAAATCACAAAAGAATTCTGGTCAGATGTTCTCTGAACACAGATAGCGCAAAACTGTTTAAATTCTGTTTCTCAAACATTACACTATATATATACATATAAAACTCAAGTTTTTAAATCAAAATGGTTGACATGGTTGAAGTTATCTATCAATATCTATGGAATATTTTTATTTGATATATATGCTCAGTACTGCTTATTTTACATGTTTATAAAATTTGTACACGTTTGGAAAAATATTGAAGTTATACTGTTTATAACTTTTATTACTTAAAATACGTTTATAATCATTTATGGAGTTGAGTCTGGTTTAGTAAAGGCAAGATAAACTGTGTTATTTTAGAAGATGATTCTTTATTAAATATTGCCAGCATTTTAGAGAATAATCTCTCTCTCTCTCTCTCTCTCTCTCTCTCTCTCTCTCTCTCTCTCTATATATATATATATATATATATATATATATATATATATATATATATATAGTAAGTATATATATATACCAAATAGTAAGATACCTTAGTGAAACTGGCAGGTAACTAAATCTACAACCTCCAATACTATGTGTGCAAACAGTAAATTTATGCATACTTAAAACTGATAAAAAATATGCATCTTGCATCTTGAAAACCTTTGTGTTTGATATTTTCAAGTCAACCTATCTGTAGTCAAGTGTTGGATGTTATGGTATCTGTATTGCACAAATCAAACAGAAATGTAACTTAAAGTGAAGTCTAAATTAGAATAGAATTTAAATGCATATTAGGATATTTAACATAGTTGAATGATGAATATGAAAAGGATTTGTGCTGCAAGCACGAGAGGGGGAATTAGAGACGGTATGTGGCTGAGTCTTTTGATTATGATATAATTGATATGACCATTGATACATAATTGTCCAATTTTTGTCTCTCTCGATACAATTAAACCAAAGGGCCTCGTTGTTTTTCTTACATCGTACAGTTTCCCAATGCCCTGTCAAATTAAAGAAGCAGAAGGAAGGAAGAAATAATTGAAGGCAGATTTATTTGACATGAAACTTTGAGAGATTTGAGCCTAAAATTCAGTCTCCTTAAAAAGGGAGTGACGGAGTTGGAGAGATAAGGTCTGAGAATTTATGATTGTCGTTGCTGTCTTCAAATCCTAGACAATTCTGCTCACTTCAGTACTACTCAAGTCAGTGGAACAGCCCCCTGGGGACATCTGATGACTATAGCGTGTGCTTCTAGCGTTAACTAGGTAAGGGGTGGCCATACCAGGAGCCTGACACGTTGCAGGTAGTCTTTTGTGACTAACAATTTGTCTCTTCACTCAGATCAATATTTTTTAAAATCTAGCTAGATGTATCTTAAGCTCATTCGTGGTATAAAGAGAGCTTTTGTGCCTGCTCTTGCATAGGCCTCGAGTTATCTTCAGAATATCACTACTGTGTAATCAAGGAACTGTGGGAACGTATTTCATTCACTAGTAGCACTTCCATGTTATTCACATTCTAAAGGGTGCATCCCTGCACACTGAGTTGCCACAGCACACATATGTCAGAAAACAGGCTAGGTCCTTTTTCATCGGTGTTTACAGGTATACACATGTGATGACTTCATTCTACTTTTCAGTGCCATAATAGCTCACATAGTGACATAAAAGTACAGGTATTTTAAAATTATATATTGCTTTCCTTTGATATTTAATTTATATTAATATCAGTAATGTATACATATATAATGTAGCTATAAACACTGATCACTGATATTAAATATAAGATACATCTCAGGTTTAAAAGTTAGAGCACTCAGGTAATTGTCATAAAAGGAGACGCTGTGCTAGGTACTGTTAAGAATTACCAGTTTATGGCCCAAGATTCCTAGAAGTTAAAACAAGCTTCTAACAGGCATAAGCTAAAGATCCTTTCTTTATAGGAATAGGGGGATGATTAAAGTCATAGTATATTTTATGCTTTATTAAGATTTAAGAACTTGCTGTCATTTGACTCGTTAAGTCCATATCTTATAATATATCCAAAAATAGACAAGGCAACTTTTCACATGCAAATTATGCTGGAAAGAATAAAATTAGTACTTACTACTTCAAAAAAAGTTATAATGGAGTATTAAAAATGTTTTTAAATTATCCTTATAAGAATCTTAGCAAAAAGCGCTCATAAATTAAGTGAAATGGGTGTAATACTATTTTGCTTTTTAGTTAAGAATTTTTGTACAGCCTGGACAACTTAGAAACAGAGTGATTCTCTGTCTCAAAATAAAAATAATAATTGGGCTGGAGCTGTAGCTCTTGGGAACATCCTAGGTTTAATTTTTACTATGGAAAAACATGGGAATAGGCTAAATATGGCAGTATGTCTACGATTAAGGACATGGAAACCAGGCATGGCGGTGCGCACCTTTAATCCCATTACTGTGGGAAGCTGAGGCAAGAGGATTGAAAATTCAAGCCTAGCTTGGGCTATTTAGTGATTTAATGTAACCCTGTCTTAAAATAATACATAAAAAAGTAGAGACAAGTATTTGTGGGCTTGTAGTCTACAAAGAAGAGGCTTTGCTATGGTTAGCTACTAACAGTACTGTTTAAATTTAAGAATAAAATCCCTAGCTGGGCGTAATGGCACACATCTGCAAACGTGGCACTCAGGAGACTGAGGCAGGAAGAATGCTGCAAGTTCAAGGCCAGCCTGGACTACAAAGAGAGTTCAGCATCAGCCTGGACCACAGAGTGAGACCTTATCTCCAAGAGAAAGAAATAAGCAAAGAAAGGAAAAAAAGGGAATAAAATTCTTTGGAAAAATGTTGCTTTCTTGAAGTGTTTGTTAATGTTTATCAGTGTGACTGACACAACAAACAACCAGAATGTGAATGAAGCTTTTAAAAAAAAGCTATTTATTCCAAAAGTCTGGGTTGATCATGGTTTTTTGCATAGTTTTGCAAAATTTCCATGACAAAATAAAAAGATTGTTAAAATTGATGCCGAACAGTTCAATTGTTATCAAAAAGTCTATTAAAGTTGTCATATTTATGGGGTTGTATTTTCAACCTATGTGACTAAAGTTAATTTCTTTTAATATGTTCATTCAGAGGGGCCTTAAAAGAATAAAAAAGAAATCATGAAGAGATACAGATTGCAGCAAATTGAACACTATTACAGAAAAACAGTAGCCGGAAACTGGGGAGCTGCTGAATAGAAATATCCTGGGCCAGTGAGCATATGGGAGTTGGATAGTAATGATTTTTTTTTATTGATGCGTCAGTTTTTAGTACTTTCTTTTTATTCCTTTTCTTTAATTATATCACAGGTATTCTTTTCGATAGAATTAAAGGTGTCACGTCACAATCAATCATTGATTTCTCATCTGTCCTAATCACCAGTCACTGCAAAAAAAAAAAAATTGTCACCCAGCACAGCTGCTCTGCTCAGCTCTGTCTAGAAGCCTTTGACTGTTGGTTCATGGGATCTCTCATATACGACTGTAAACTAATTTAACTGAGGGAATGCAGGACAGAACCTAAATATTCTTTAGAAACTTTCAGTAATCAGGCCTATGAATAAAAGGCATATCACCTTTCAAAAATAGCAAAAATATACTTCAATAGAGGATAAGTCACCAGCAGGTAGCTGGCTCTAATCTCTCTCACTGACTGTTTCTGTTTCTTCAGAGGACCAAGAACAATGAAATATCTTTGTTTTTAACAGAGAAATACAAAATAATGTCTAAACAATAAAGGAACAACAAAAGAATAAATAGAACTATAAACAGAATTAGAAAAGTGAATCTTGGCTTCCCTCATTCTTTTGATTGTCAGAGTGAGGAAGGATATCTTAGACAACAGCAAAATTTTTAGATTTTCATGTTAAAAGAATGGAAATGCTGAACATATTTTAAAATGCATGAGAGATTGTCCTTTTTTGGGGGTGGGTGTCTGATTCTTGATGAAGCAGTAGGCGCTTGTCCTTGCCACTGGCTTGCTTCAGGGCCAAGGCACATAGTAGCATGCTTCCTCTGGATTTTAGTGGAAAATGGACATTTGAAATAAAGTATTTAACACGTTCACACCTTTCATGTTCATAGCTCGAAAAGCTTTATAAAATCCAATAAACTCATCAAGCTTCCTACACTCTGAAGGACACGCATAATTGCAGCTCTGCGTGTGGCTAATCATTAGCAGCAATGGGTCACATGTGCGGCTTAGCAGAAGGAACTTTTGTGCACCTGTCGAAAGTCAGGGGTCCAAAAGAGTTTCTCTGAATTACAAAAAAAAAAAAAAAAAAAAAAAAAAAAAAAAAAAAAGTCAAGGAGAATGGGCTGGGATAAGTGGGCACATGGAAATCCCGTCCTTGGGGACACACCTGAGAACCGTGGCCATCTCTACTCGGGCAGAGTTTGGAGCCAAGTAAAAGATTGGTATGAAGTGGTAGAAAGTAGATCAGCTGTGGAAGACTCCGTGGCACCCAGAAATGCTCAATGCTCAAACCTGGCAATGAGGAGAAATGACTTAAATAGTTTTGAAAAACTAATCATAAACACTAAGCACATGGAAAAATCAGTTCTCCAAGTCACATGAAGCACTTTGGGATCAGTGCCGTTGTTTAACCTGGTATTGAAGCAAAAATTGCTTTACTAGTTACAGTACTGTACAAAGTTTTTGTGAATAAAGCAAATCCTTTTCTGTTTGTTTGTTTGGTTGGTTGGTTGTTTTTTTTTTTTTTTTTTTTTTTTTTTTTTTTTTTTTTTTTTTTTTTTTTTTTTTTTTTTTGGTAGACAACTGCAATGTTGAAAGACAGTGGGGGCTTGGATAAAGTGGCATGTGTGTTGAGAGTTTGAGCCGGGCAATGGGCCTTCGTTGGGGAAGAAAAACAGTGAGACAGTGAGAAGGCATGACAGGATCGCTGTCGGCATACAAACCATAACCTGACTTTTCCTTGTCATTGGTAACCTTGTAGGAATCTTTCCACTTTTTTTTTTTTTTTGAACAGGACCTCGCTTTGCAGTCTAGGTTCATCTTGAACTAACTCTGCAGCCCAGGCTGACCTTGACCTCACAGCAATCCTCCTGCCCCAGTCTCTGAGTGCTGGAATTATAGACTTTTGCCACCACACCCAGTTTTGTGTGGTACCAGCAACCAAACTCAGTGCTGTATACCTGCTAGGCAAGCACTCTGTCCACTGTGTTATTCCTCAGCCCCTTTCTGAGCTTCAATTTTCTTGAATATCAATGAGCATAATAGCTATATTCTTATATGCGATTGTTGAAATCTGTATATTAAAAATATCTGCTATATAGAATGTAGTTATAGAATTATTGATTACTAAAATTATAGAATAATTTAACAATCATATTTTCCTTGCTCCTCATAAATCTCAAGTTCTCTTAATTATTTAGAGCTTGGAAAGGAGATTCCTCTGTGGAGGCAATTTTGAGCATGCCCCTCTCAGGTAACCATCCTTGCATTAAACACTCAGTATGTAGGAAAAAGCAGAAAAAAGGAAATGTCAATCATGAGAAGTAGCTTCCAGGACCATTGGCCCCACCTACTGACATCAGAAGGATAATACCAGAAAATCCTACACACTATTATTGGTGAAAGTCTTTCTTCAATTTCTACAAGCTCTAGGAAGCAAATTTAAGTTCAACTTAAAGACCACCAGAAGAATGGTAGCCCATGGCAGTAGGATAAGTGACAGTAGCACAAGTTGTTAAGTGTTATATCTTCATTGCTGGATGTGAGATTGTCCTCCTACCTCAGGTGCTCATGCAAATTGTACAGAAACACATTAAATCCACTATGATTTTACTTACCAAATGATCACAGTAACTATGAGTTAGGTATTTGTCTGCCTTACTTTACAGATTACACCAACAATAGTTCACTGATTAGACTGAATGTCGGTGATGACCAGCTTTGGAGAGTATTATACAGTGATATTATTGGTAACATGTTCTGTGAACTTGTCATTTACTTCTCATAACAACTCGAAGTACAATTGAGACTATCTGAGTGTATTCCAGAGTGTAGACGGGGTGGGGCATGTAGCTGGAAGACAACCAGGAGAACTCTTTCAATCTTAGAATTCTACTTCAAGTTCAAAATTAAAATTAAGATTTTTTCTTAAATGGACTGAGTCTAACTGAGTACTCCTGTACTGCAAATAGCCCTATTAATATTTCTAGTTTTGCTAATATTAATGCAATGACGAAGAAGTAAACCATCAAAGCATTGTAGCTACGTTCATTGGTTGGTGCTTACTAAGTGCCAGAAAAAATGCCAAGTACATAACATGAGTTTGTCATTGAAGGTTCCCATAGCAACCCAATGGGATGAGTACTGTGGCTGATATTGTCTTTCATTTTTTACAAGAAGTGAAACATACAGAACTGGCATAACTTGGTAATGGCCACATAATTAGTAATTACAATGATGAAAAAAGTATATTTAATTCAGAATACACAGTTGTAGTCACTGTGCCATATAGTAATGCAGAGAGTGTGGTAATAAGCTTGATAAATTCAGATAAATCTCCTAGATTTAATAATAAGAATCTCAACTGAAGATTTGTACATGTAAATAAATACTGATAGCATGACTAATAAACTCAAAATTGGCATATTCACATACCTTTATTCATGGCTAATATTAGACATTTTTATTTAACTAGAAGTTTCATCCTCAGCAGTGTTCAGAATTATTACTACATGACAGTTTAATAATAATTGTCATCAGATTTGAAGCCACTCTGAGACATTTTTAAATATCCTAAGCCTGGAATAAAAACAAAACTACTTTTTTTTCTTTAAAACTCACTGGTTCATAAGAAAGACAAAATCAATTTAGTTTCTATTAGTTTCAAGTTTTTTGTAAGTACTAATAAAAAGCCAGAATATAGCAAACTTTATGCTATTTAATATAATGTTCTATAACTTAGTCCTTTATTTTTGATAATTAAGAAAGGAAAATAGAAAGAAACAGAAGGCATTCTAGGCATAAGAGGAGATAAAAAATGTCACAGATAAGTTAGAGGAACAACTGAGCAAAACATTTATAAACAATGCACCCCAAGAAATGACCACAGTCACACTACCCAGCCATACAGTCCTAGCAAAGAGCCACAGAAATGCCACAGATATACAATAGATGATTAATCAGTGAAGGAATGAGCCTAGGACATGAATTCTAACTGTGTGATGTGACAATCTTATCACTTTCTGGTCTTTCAAAATTATTTTGTACTTTCACCAACCACAGCATAATCTATGGGCATTGGACAGTAGGCTAGGAGAAATTAAAGGTTAATTTAAACTCAAAAATAATAATAAGCATTGATGTAAGTCTACAAAACTACTCTAAGTTGTCCCTCCAGAGCCTCTCCATAAACAATTAAGCCTTACATTATATATGAAACAGAACTGTAACAAAATTTAACTTGGTCACATGAGCATTGCAATATTTGAATAAAAATTCATGACCTAAGGATCAAAACACTCTGTTTCTGTGGACTTTAGATCCACTGAAGAGCTCATTCTCTGCTACATCCATGAACAGTGCCTGCTGCCCTGGCCTCCACCAACTCAAGCCTCTTTGGTACCTGCTGCTTGTCCAGACGCATCCTCTTGGCAGCATTCCTGCTCTCGCTCTCACAGGCTGACGCCAAGATACTCTCAGCAACTGCTGAAGTAAGGTGGGAAGGGATAGGTCGAGACTAAAAAGAAAAGAGAGAGAAAAATTGAACAAATTATTAACAGTATCATCAACAGGCCAATGCTGTTCTCCGAAGACCTCGGAGTCCCATCAACATGTGCAGCAGTATCCACTTATTTCAACTGATTTTATTTCAATAGAAGGAGGAAATGGGAATTGTAAAAATGAAAAATGAAAGCGAGTTAGAGGTTAACGCTATAGTTGCTGCACAGATCCGTTCCTACAGCTCCATTGTCACAAGTATTTAGTCAAGTCTATTCAGTTAGAGTTTGATCAGGCATTGGCAAAATGGCCGACTGGGTTTTGGAAGTAAAACAAGTCCTTAGTTCTTGTGTAACGTAAGACGATGCACAACACAGCAAACGAAAACAAATGACAGGGCTGAAGCATGGCTGAGGAGACTGACACTAAGACCACGTCACACAATTTTCCACACAAATATCATGGATATTTAAAATCGAAGCTATAATAACTATATGATAAAAGTGTATTCAAATAAAATTTAAATAGTTCTAGCATAATCCCCATATTCCAAAATGTTCATGTTTTAGATATGAAATTAGTTGTGTATGTGTGTAAATGCAGTTTGTTTAAATTATAAAATATGAGTGCATATTAATAACATTAATAATATAGTAGGCAAATGTTAGAAATCCATATGTATACATATAACATGCAAATTAACTAATTCCCCCAACTAAGCTCCTAATTATCTACAAATTGTTTGCAGCTCTCTGCATCATTCATGATAATCATAGAAAACTTTTCTGTTCTTTTTATCATAATTACATGCAAAATCGCTTAGTTGAAAGATGAAGTACTTGATGATATAGAACATTTTTAATTAAGATAAGCAACTGATAGGAAAGGAAAATAAAAAACTAAACCAAATGAAAAGCAAAATATAGTGAAATTACAAAATAAGAGTGCCTTTGAGAATCTAGCACGGATTAGGCTGCCTTGAAATTTTCAGTCTCAGTTCAAAATATGTATGTGGATGGATATCATTGATTTGAAGACTCTGATCTAATTGACACCAAGTATTTCTTTGTTTGTTTACTTTTTGTAAAACAATTGAATGGGCCCTTTTGTGTGTTTTTGTTTGCTAACTCTGGCTTGGCAAACTTACTTTCAGCAATTGAACAATAGGGCTGATGTGTCAGGCAATATTCTAAAACATCTAAACTCAAACCACAGTGTATCGGTGGCTGTCCTCGGTGGAACTTGTGTAGAACAGAGAGAAAGCAGACCCTGACCTCATGGGAACTGGGATGCAATTTCTGTAGCTCTTCACACAGAATGTCTCCCTGCTTCCCCCTGCAAAGTGGCCTCTGGAGGCAAAATGCGGGAAAGGTCCAAGGTCCTCCTGCCCTAAACTGTGAGAGGTTGGGATGACGGCTAAGTAACTCTGACAGGAGGCGGTGGGATGCGTGAGATGCTATTATTGCGGAGGAAAAAGAGAGAGGCCCTGAAGTAGCAGGGAGCATGCGATAGAAACACATTGAGAAGGAAATCAGGATGGTGGGACCGTGCACTTGGGAAGGAGAGAGGGTTAAATGAAATAAATCTAAAAAAAATCATAAAGTGGCAGAGCATAATTTTAAAATTCATACTGACATTTCTTCATTTTATTGTCTACTTCCCTAAGGATATGGATAAAGTATGGATAAATTCAAGAACCAAAGAATTATTAAGCTACAAAATCAGTGTCATTCAAAGATAACCTCTGCCTATGCCAATGCTACATCTAAACCTCAGAGAGTTGTGCGCTCACTGATGTCCTTCTTGCCTGAATGATTTTTGGAGGCAAAGGTGTACAGAAAAAGTGGGGTAAGAACTTTTCATTGTGAAAAAAATAAATTGTTTGAGTGTAGGCAGAATTAGTCAATCAAGAGAGAGAGCTCACACTTTTATCAAGTACATTAGTAAATGCCTCATCTGGTTCTGGCGATAAAATTAACAATCTTTAATAAACCATCAGTGATTTATTTTCTTAATTATTTATAACCACATGTGACTCAGAAATACATATTTCTGTTCACTATTACCTCGATTTTTCTACCAGGTTTTTCTCCTCTGGGAACCTAGGACGCTATGAAACTCTATGAGGTTCTTCGAGTTATATTAATAATACAATTTTCTTAAACATTTAAGCTTGTTGAATAGTGAAGATAGAAAGTACAATAAAATATTATAAATTAAAATTGCTATAAGTATTTCCTTTCCAGCTATTTTTCACTTTAATAAGAGGACATGACTTTTACTAAAAGAATAATAGTTTTATTGTAATAATTCATGTAGTAGCCATCAGAGAAATTGACAAGGAATGTAAAGTTTTTGCCACTGTTCAGTGGGCCATCTAGGAAAATAGAACGATATTCTGCCTGTGTGAAACAAGATATTGCTTAAGGTCACCCGACAGCCTACTATATTGAGAGCTGGCGAAGAGTTAACCTCACAGTATAGTAATTGAGTTCTCTTCTATTGAGAAAAATAAGGATGTGTGGAGACACACTATTACAGATGAATGGGCTGCTTTTGAAAACAGAATTGTTTTGAGTTTGTTATTAAGTGAAAATTAGATAACTGTAAACAGCCATAAAACTATTTGGCACGTTTTTTTTTTCCTGAAGTTTGAAGAAACTTAGATTAAATAAATTACGAGGACAAATTGAGCTAGACCTAAATGCCAGGTTTCCAGTTTTCTAATCTTCAATTTTTTCTTCCCTTATAACCTATTTTCTTAATTTTTACATAGTTCATCATTTTTGAAATCAAAAGCTCTGAAAAAAGTGCTCTGTAAAAACTTCTGCATTGAGCTAAAACTAAGCAGACCAAAGGTAGTCTACACATGGTAGTATTATAATGATGATAGATTCATATTCATAGGAGTGAACAGGGTACTTATATTTTTATTATAGTCAACGGTATACGTTTTCAACCTTTTTTTACATTTGTCTTTCTTTTCTTTCTCTTTCTCTTTCTCTCTTTCTTTCTTTCTCTTTCTTTCTTTCTCTTTTTTTTTTTGAAGTATAGTCTCACTCTGTAGCTCATACTCATCCTGAACTCACTGTGTAGCACAGACTGGCCTTGAACTCATGGCAACCCTCCTGCCTCAGCCGCCTGAGTGCTGGGATTACAGGCGTGCACCATCACACCCAATTTATGTGGTGCTGGAGAATCAAATTCAGAGCCTTGTACTTGCTAGGCAAGTGTTTTAGCCACTGTGCTATTCCTCCAGCCCCTTCAAGGAATTTTTACATCTCAAATATATGATAAATTGCTCTTCTCCAATGAAGACTGTGACATCCTAATTTAATTTAATTTAATTTCAAGTAGATATTAGTAGTGGCCAACTCCTATTGAGAGCTTAGAATGATTAGGCACTAATACAAAAGCTTAGATTTATTATCTAATCTTGGAAACAATATTTTAGAAAAGTACTCACACTATACATATTTTGGGGAAAAGTAACCTAAAGTATGGGGTTACTATAGAACTTGTCCAAGGTCGTGCAGTTATGTATTTAAAAACACCCAGATTCAAATATAAATCTGATGATCCAACAAAACTAATAATTGTACTAAGCAATTATTCATAATTTGCAACTAATGGCTTATTGAACTTAAATAAAACTAGAGCTCTTAAACACTGAAGACAAGTGCATTTATATCTAACTCCACTTTTAATTTAAACTAAAACGTCCTGATGTCCTTTACTTAAGATGTCGGACATGATTGAAATGCTTTAATTTCTTCTGTTCATTCTGTAAAATCCTTCTTAATTAACATTATAAAGGTAACATTACATTAAGCCAAAAGTTCTAACCCGAAGCCATCTAAATTCACAAGATTTTAATGTTAGAGCAGTGCTAAGTGCCAGGAAATTACTGTGTATGCAATACGATCAAGCTTGGTTTCAAGCCCAAAATAAGGACATAGGATCCGACACAGCAGTTCTTTCTCTTGTGTGGGATAATCATGTTAAAATTTTTGCTTCTAATATGACGAGCCCGTGCTAAGTGCCAGTGCTCTCAATACACACAGAGCTCAGTAATGGCGTGCTTAGTGGTAAGATACTAATGACGAAAGCCTTTGGCTGACTTCTCTCCTTGATAATTTAACTTTTAACCATTTCCAAACACTAAACTACTCTTATCAAGTAAATGAAAATAAAATTGATCAGTTATGCTCTTTACGAAACAATCCAATCACAGACAAGTTTAAAATCTTGTTTTCAATGAATTCTGAGAATCATCGTCATCTGAACACTGTGTCATTATACTGAGAGTTGAGAGTTTATTTAAAAAAACACTGCCTTAGTGTTTTAAGGCACATAATTGCAGAGTGTGTTAAAGGCTAAAGTCAGATGGTACCAGAGACAAGGTCTAAAGTTTCCCTCTTGCATCCGTAAGAATGGACAAAAACACAAATCTTCCAAGTAATAACTGGAAATAAGAATTTTTCTCAGAAAAATTAAATACAAAGGATTCAATAAGGTAACTAAACGAGAGTAATCTGTTTCTGGTGAAAAACAGTATCTTAGCAAATATCCTACTTGGCACATCTTTTAAAAAGATGCAAAATAATGATTAAAATGTACATAATTATACATCATCCAGAATCCATACCTAGGTCAGAAAGATGTGCTCCTATCTCTTTCCCGGAATATATAATAACACCAGCACTAATTATCTGTTCATAATTAACTGTCACTCTCAACTGGGATCTGAGCTGAACTTTTCCCATCCCGCTCTTATCACAATAATTATCTAGGCTCAAATCATTGGTAGTTGTTTTATCCAACAGATGGCCAAACTGTCACTTGGAGCTCTTGGAGTCTAGAAAGTCACATTTTAATTGGAACTTAAGATGCAATTCTGGTTGGCACAAAATAAATGTGTCTTTCTTTACAGATGCAAGTGAAATTCATCACCACACCAACAAACTATTTTTGTTTTTAGTTTCAAACTGCACAAATAAACAATTTCAGAGTCTTCTGAACTTTGGCTGTACATTTAGAACTTTACAGGATATTTACAATTCTAGAAATCTTTTAAAATCCAGAGTCTAATGTTATGATCATGCGTTACAATGTTATAATTATGTACAGATTCTAACCTAATAGTTTCATTATTAGACAAGACCAGATTGGGACATTCACTGAGGTTGTACATTGGACAAATGCTTTTAAAGAAAATTAAAATAAATTATTAGGTAGTCAGAGTTCAAGTAGGATCCTAAATTAAGATTATTCTTCTTAATCTTGTTGTTTTAGAATGTGTGTCGTTAAGAATTCTGAAATTTGGATAATGCATACACACTATCTCCCAAAAATGGCATATTTATGTCTGAAAGGTGTAATTTTACAAGCTGTGCGGATGAAAGTTTCACCTGCTTATAGGATCCCTATTAACTAGTAGTTTCAATCAGACGTCAGTACAACAGAGACATTTTATCAACTATGACAAGTTTGGATATATTAGTTTACAATTAGCTACTTGCCATCTATTTGAACTTTTTATATTCTCTCTAAAACCTATATATTAAGCCATCTATCACTGTTTATCTTTTTGTAACTCGAAAAGCTGAGGTTCAGACAGCAAATAACAAATAGCAAAAATAATGTTGATATCATAGAGAAGTCCAGGTAGTAATATACATGAAGTCACTATTATCTGTATTTCTTTATTAGCAATTGTATCTAATAAGCACTATTTATATGTCAGGAATTATGCAGGATTCAGAGACACAAGCATAAACAGTCACCAATAATGTTTCTAGCATCATGGAGGTTGACGTGGAAGCTACTATGACACCTACCACCTAGGGTAATGCACATATGCAATAAAGCATGTTCAGAGCAGATTCATGTCTTATCACAAGTTCTGAAATCCTAATGTGATATAAACTATAGTGCATTTTAAAAATTTAGGATAAACAAGTGAAATTCACCAGTTTATAACCTTCCTTTTCCTTGACAAATTCATTATTTTTGATGCAGTTATACACACAAATTTTGTATATATGATATTTTTCTAGAACCGTGGTGAGTATTAAAGAATAAGCAGAATAAATATTTGATCATGTTTTGAAATCTGAAGAATTCTGGATTCTGAACCAAACATAGTCCACACTTTCAAATAAAAAATTTTTTATACAAACAAAACAGTAAAACGCCCTTTATCCAGCCTGTGCGGTTTTGATGAAAATTCTAAGCAAAGTGCTTTACTGACATGACCTGCCCTCAGGGAAACCAAGGGAACTCATGTCTTCGTACCCAGATACTAATCTGAGCAGTTAATCCAAATGGGACCAGTCAAAGTCCCTTCTTTGGAGCTGAGACCTGGAGATCAAGTCTTGATCTTAGACTGAGTTTTAAGAACAGAGTCTTACAACCTCAGTTGGCAACATTACCTGACAGGAGACAAGGCTTGTCTGAGAGGCAAATCGGTAAGGAGTGAGCTCAGGTAAGACTTGAGCCAAGAGGGAGGTTGTGCCTCAGCTGTGAGCAACTCACAGCACTTCTTAGTTTCTCAAGAAAACTGCCTCGACTCATTTGAAAGGGAGTTTGAAAGTGTGTTTCTAACAAAAGCGAAATACGCTCTAATTAATCTTCATCTAGGCTTCACTCAAGTATATCATTAATGAATTGTCTACAAACGATCATTAATTTTGAATAATATTGGTTGTTAATAAGGATATTTCACAAATATATGGAAAATTAATGTTTAATGGTTGATATTTAGAAGTATAGTTTGTCTAATTTCATGTCAAAATACTTATCAACACACAAGAAAATTAAAATACATGTTTTCATCTTTTTTTAATGTATTTGGGGCACTGAGGAGAAATGCATGGCTTTCTGCAGGCTAAATGTGCAGTCTACCATTCAGTTTTATACTGAAGTCCCATCATGCCTTCATTTTTAATGGCATAGGCTTAAATTTTAATTTTCATGAGAAAGTAACACTTATTTCGGAATACACATGATTATATATTATTAGACAATTACTTTTAGATCATGGCATGTTTCTCTCATTGTGAAACTAAAATCAAACACCAATTTTATTTCCAAAGTGACTCAATGCTTATTCACAGTAATTGCCAAATAGATAAAAATATTACAATCTAATGTTTCAAGAGCTAAAAGTAATGTTAAAATTAAATAGCATATAATCATCCTAATTAGGAAAACAAAATCTGCATAATACCAGCTAATTGGGAGGCTGAGGCAGGAGGACTTCAAATTTAAGACCAACTTGGCAAGCTTAGTGAGAACCTGTCTCAAAGTAAAATAAATTTATAAAGAGGCTGAGCTTGGAGCTCAGCGGTGAAGTGCCCCGGGCTGAATCCCCGCACTACAAACAAAACTATCAAAAATGACTTGAAATACATTAGGCCAAATTTTCATTTAGTTGTGGCTTTTAAAATTATCAGTTGCAAGATATTCTATGAAACGCACAGTGTACATATTTAACATACTTAATCAGCTTGTCTCTTAACTAACTACTACCACCAAGGAGCACATTAGTAAATATATATTCATCCACTCAGTCTTACATTCAACCGGTTGCTTTTACTTCTCTCTCTCTCTCTCTCTCTCTCTCTCTCTCTCTCTCTTTTCTTTTTAGTTGACACAGGCTCTCCCTCTGCAGTCCAGGCTGGTCCTGAACTCATTCTACCACTTTAATTCTACAGACTTGAGCACGAATCGAGCAGCTCATCACGAGCAAGTACTTGCACTATGTAAGACACTGTGGGTGGTACAAAGACGAACAAGTTGAGAAGCATAGCACTCAGAGAACATAACTTCTTCGTAAGGAACTAAGGCCTGGGTAGAGAGAACAGTAATATAAGACAGGATAAAATAAAACTACAAAAGCTCTAAAGACAGGATAAAAATAAGACTACCACAAAGTACAATTTGCACACAGAAGAGAGAGAGATTTGGGGTGCCAAAGCTAGAATAGGAGATTAAATAGATGAAGATATATTCAGCTTAGTCCTCCACGTAGTTCAATGGGGTGAGAGACTGAGAGGGCTTCCCAACAGAGGGAAGGTGGAATTCAACTTCAGGTCACGCTGTTTTGTTTTCTTCTTATCACTCTACTCATCTGCGCTAAGTAGGGATGTTTTCACGTCTTGGTTCTAGGGCTGTGTGTTGGCTTTCATCCTGACATAGTTTCCACTTTCCCCATGAAGAAGTCGAAGGCCAGGGATACAAAGTCCAGATTTTGATGAATCAGAGATAAGAACTAAGACTCACTTGCTATAAAAACAAGTATTTTCTTGAGGTGTGTTCATCCGTGCCGTTCATTTCCCATGGCTCCCGTTGAGGGTCAGCTTCCTCTTGTCCAGCTCCAGCCTTTGAATGTCACCCTCAGGTATTGTTATTTTGCCTCACTGAAGATAAGTGATCTGCTCAGCATTGAATTATAAGTCAGTTTCTTTAAAATTTTTGAAGACTTTTTTCTAAATACTTTAAAAACTGTGTTCTGACACTGACGAGAAGTACAAGAAGTTATTCGGTCTAATTGTGTTCTGTTTCCAATAACCTATTGTTCATTTCTGTCAGTACATTTAGAAACTTCTTTGCATGAATGTGGACTTATTAAGATTTTCTTAGGAAAAACATTATTGTGTTTATCACTATCCTCTACTTTTTAGTAGGAGTCATAGTCCAAGTGGTTTTGAAATTTTCCTTCACCATCGCTTTGAATATCGCTTTTATCCTTTTTCCAATTTCTTCTCTGAAATGCCTATTAAAACTGAGCATTGTACACTCATCTCAAACTCACATTTTTGTTCTTTTCTTTCATGTGGTGGGGAATTTCCATACTCTTATGTACCCATGTATCGATTTTCTTGGATGAACATTACATCCTGTTGAACACAGCTAGCTAGTACAGTTTTAATTTCAATGCTTATCACGTCTGACAGTTTTTACCTCAAGAAATCGAAAGTTGAGGTTTCTTAATTTCTCTTTAACACATAGGTCACCTTTCCATGCCCCCAGCTTTATATACAGTTCTCACTTTATGCATTTGCCACGTCACAAACTACCTTCTCTATACTCTGAGTTAGGTGGGCATTCAGGTCCCACACATCATTAGCTGTGACTGTACTCACTTTTTAAAATGTTTCTAGCCTCCCAGTTTCTTATTCAATCCTACTTGGGGCTTCCAAGTTGGGCTATGAATTCCCTAGTTATTTAAGGGTCCTAGGAGTTTCCTTCCTTTCCTTCTGAGCTTAGTTAAGTATTTTTAAAAATGTTAAATTTTGTTCAGAATTTGCATGTGTCTATAGAGGGAAGCTGGGTAAGGCTCAGTCTGCGTATTAAAATTTTCAAGTGGGTCAACAGCTTGCTAAAACTAAAATATTCAATGAGGAGTAACTGATACATGTGGAGGATGCATTCTTTATAATTTAATTAATTTTAATAAATTTAGTAAATGATGACCAGAGAACACTCATAACTCCTGAATCAGGGGAAATCTATGATCCAAAAGAAAATATATTAATAGAAGTAGTAGCAGGTCCCTATGAGGGATGATGATGATGATGAGAGAAAAGTGGAAGGGTGCCACGTCATCCGTTATATGTTCTACGCACGCCATCACCCTGCACTACTCCAAAGCCCTCCTGTGGAGGAAAATTGAGATTCAGAAAAACATCATAAAACTTGTATCGAATTGTACTGAGTTAGGTATTGAACTCAGGTCTACTCAAGTGTCATATTCGAAAGTACTATGATTTGGAATTTAATATTTGTTTTGAGATGATAGTCTCACTATGTTGAAGGACTACTCTAGGAGTGAAGACAGATTTATTGTAAAGCCAAAAAAAAAATGATGTACCGGGACCCCTCTCTTAGACGGTTCTTCTGAGTGCTGGGGTTCTAAGAAGTTGCATGCATCGCAGGGGAGAAAGAGAAGCCAAGTAAACATCAGGACACTTCCATATGCAGGTGTATCAGAAATTGTCTAAGATGTTGGAAAAAAGAGGCTTCAAACTTTTAAGACTTTGATGGCTTAAAATATTTTGTGTGGTATGTTTTTAAACTGTAAATATCTCTTCTTACTTATTTTTCTGCTTATAATTTTGTATTTTTTGAAAGAGGACCCATTTTGTATAATCTTCAGGCGTCACCAGCCCTAGTTTTAGTTCTGCCTCTGCTTAGGCAGAGTGTGAGTGAAGGATGGATAAGGCAGAAACAGGAAGCTGAGTTAGAATAATTATGCAAGAATATAAGTACCTAGGATAGAGGACTAAAACAACGGTGACCACAGGTAAAATCGGAAATTATAAGGATGCTATGGGTTAGATCTAAAATGTTCCTCCAAGGCTTTGATGATTGAAGGACACTAGATTATCAGAGCATTACACCTGTCAGCGGATTAACCCCTTGATTTCAGTATCTGGATGTGCTCTTGGTAGGTGCAGCCTGATTGGAGGTGGCTCACTGAACTGTGTCCTAGAAGGCTGTTCTTTCACCTGGTCCCACCATCTCTTTCTGATTCCTGGCCACCACGGATGAGCAGTTAGTTACCCTCTACCATGTACCTCTGCCCTGAAGCTAGATGACGTTTCTCTAAAAACTGTGAGCCAAAGCACACCTTCCCTCACTCAGATTGTGGGTGTCGCGTGTGTTTTCTCCCAGAGATGAGGAAATGACTAAGACAGAGACTTATTTAGAAAATACAGCAAAAGAGGAATAATCATAATTTAGCAAGTATTAAAATCTCACCCTTAGTTTGTAAACAAGGACATAAACCACAATAGTGACATTCTTAACAGAAAGAACTCAGGAAGTCAGGAGGGATGTATGGGTGGGGTGACCGAGGAAATGAGTGAGAGAAAACATAAGAATCAGCACGATGGGACCGCAACTGGTTTACCCGACATTTTGAATAAATGCCAAAGCTTTGCAGGTGACGGGCATTCTACTTTGACAATAGGGTTGTGTGCATAAGAGCAGACATTTGCAGCTGTGTTGATGAGGGTATGCATTAAAGAATCAAACATTGACTTTCTTTGCCTAAGAGCAAAGAATACTAAAAGAGAAAGGATAGAAAAAAGTTTCCAGAAAATGTGGGTGACAGAGATCAGTACGCAATGATTGGATCAGGTGCAAAGATACCTATGTGCTCATCATCAGAACTAATCTAGTGTGTCAGAGAAAATTGGACTCTAAGTGGTTTGATCATGAAGAACTGTCAGGAATTGCTGCTAAGAGGTGTTATCAGTGAATGGAAGCTAGCCTTTTGAGAAGCCTAACAAGAAAGATAGTCTTAGGTTAGAGAAGTAAATACTTCCTTGTCATCTGGGATCAAGTTTTTTGAGCATAAGAGAGGAAATGTCCCTTGTTTTCAGTAAAAGAAGAAAACTGAACACTGAAGAGAATACTAGTTGGTTGGTAGAGGAGGCAATGTGCTAAGGAGGATAGAATAATACAAAAGTAGGGATGGCAGGATTATTAGTACAGAAAATAAAAGGCCAGGACACACCTTCCCAAAGGGACTACTAGAGAAACGTTAGAAGTCTCTGACAATTTTTAGGAGGATAGAATAATACAAAAGTAGGGATGGCAGGATTATTAGTACAGAAAATAAAAGGCCAGGACACACCTTCCCAAAGGGACTACTAGAGAAACGTTAGAAGTCTCTGACAATTTTTAATATTGTGTGTGTGGGCTCTTTTGCATGATGACTGGGGCTAAAGTGTATCTATGTTAGTAGTGGCTGAAAAGAAAAAGATATTCAGACCATTGAAGTTGAAAATGTGAAAGAACTGTGAGATTAGAAGATGAGACATCAAAATTATGCTGGAGAGGGTCACAGAATATAATTAAAAAGAATATGAACAAAGAACTTGGAGAGGAGAGTATCCTGGGGGTATAGCCGACAACTCTAACAGAGAGGGCAAGGTCTGGTACAAATTGCAGGTAGAAATTTTTTTTAAATATGTGTTTAGCAAATAGCATGAATTAAACTAATCGGTCACAAACAAGAAATCTGCACTGTTGTCCTCATGTTATATAAAGAATAATGCAAAGAGTAATTACTACGCCTGTATCAAAGGTTTAAGATCTTCATTCATGATTTTGTATGTAAACATGGGAACACTTCTAACAAAATTTTCAGTTTAAGGAAGCACTTTAGTTCATATTTCTAATATCTCCCCTCGCTACAGGATGAGCAGCAAAGCCATTGTAGCTTTTGCTTCTGCAATCACGGAAGCTATAAATTAAAAACAAGATTTGATCTCTCAACTTCAAACTGCATTTAAAAACACAGAAGCAAAGGATATGAGAGTTAAACCTTTTCAAAAATGTCTTTGATAAGGAAAGGGTTTTTTATGTTTCTGGAATTATACTATTTATTTATTTTAAAAAAGTCATTTTTCAATTTTTCTCCACAAGAAAGACTGTCAAATATTAGCTTGCTTTTAAAATACTGAGTTCTTTACTAAATAAATCTGCACTTTACATTTAAATTTTGTAAAAATACTAAAAAGTTCTTTTTTACTTGGTTGCTTTCTTATGCAAATTGTCATTTCGATATTTTACAACTGTATTATGAATAATATGAATACAAAACTAAGCACATACTTAAAATGATACATTTTCACCGCATCTACCTCCACGCAACATAATAGAAGTTGTTTATTTTGTAACGTTTTGGTTTCATAAAAGTCCTGTGGATATTATATCACGTTTAAAAATTATGAGGACAAAATCATTTGTGTAGATAATTACTACCAACACTAGCCATGCCTCTTCCTAGCTGGGAAAGGATCAATGCTCAAAATGACACAAAATTGAGCCTATACTCCATGATAATGAAACACAGCACATGCCTTATGTGCTGTTAGCTTAGGCTCTAACCTGTGGTGCTACTGGCAAGGGGTAGGACTTGTAAGATCTATGAACTCGGGGTAGGAGATTGGGTCCCTGTGGACACGCCCTTAGAGGCCATATTGGGACTGGGCGTTCCTGCCTCCCGCAATCATCAGGTGAGCAGCTTTGTTTCTTGCGCTCTCTGACGTGATGTCCTGCCTCACTACAGGCCTAATAGCAATGAGGCCAACTTGTCCTTGGATTAAAGTCTCTAAAACTGTGAACCAATTAAATCTTTCCTTCTTATAATTTGATTACATAAAGTATTTTGCCATGTGATAAAAACATGACTAACATGTACCTACTAGATAGGCACTTGGATTTAATTATTTCCAGTTGCATATTACCAAAAACCACATAAAACAAAACTGGTCTAAATTCAATATCAATTTATACACGTGAAATTATTAAGTTAATTATTAAAATAGAGAGAGTTTTGATTAGTACTAAGCATTTCAGTTCACACAACTTGTCATCTGAAAATTCATGATGGTGGAAATATTTTATATAGTCCTAATTAAACCTGACATGTATTTCTCTTTATTGCTTTGTATAATGCAATGAGTACTATACACATGTTGAACAAATGAGTGAATGAAAATTATTGAAATTTTCTCTATAGTATGTACATATAAGATTAATTTGTACGACTTCTTGATTTTGTATTTGAATTGATTTTTCTTTTTCATGCATAACACAAAGCTCACAGCCAAGATATCCCCGTAGTAATGTGAGTATATACACCTGAAGAAATGGCAAATAACATTTTAAAAAGTCAAATGTCTGAAGTATTCCTTTATAGAACTTAAGAGTTAAATATAGTGATTTCCTTTTCTTAAAGAATGAACAAAATAAATTTTTATACATAAAAGAAAGGTACTTCTTAACAAACTGAATCTCTTTATATCATGAAAATATTAGAAAAATATTAATACTAGGTGCTAGTAAAAATAAAAATCATTCTATATCATATCTTATTTTTATTGTCACGGGAAGAAGAAAGAATTTACAATGTACTTTACACTAATATATGCTTAGTTTCAACTGGAACTTTATGTCAAATGTTCAGAGATATTGAACCTTATGTCAATATTGGGTTTCTATACTTTGACATTTTATTAAAATATTCCAATTAAAATTCTTGCTATTATCCTTTTAATCTATTACCTGCCTTCTATTGTGCAGGTCCTATTAGCAACTAAATAATCCTGTAATGTGGTAAGAAGCTTAATTTTCTTTAAACAATATGTCATTTTATCTTATGTCACATCACCTCACATTTGGCTTTATCATTTTTATCATCCAATGAATTATGCACCATGAGCTCCAACCCTACTGCGGACATCCCAGGAGTAAGAAAATATTCAATTGCAATGTTCTGCAATTGTACAACAAAATCATTTTAAGAAATATTTTTCTCACATGTTGAACTGAATAATATCTAATAATATTTTCAGACCTAAGATTTATCGAATGCTTATTTTATACTAGCCATGACTAGCAGAAGTGAGACAATATGTAATCCTCATGTCTTTATGAATTAGGAGTTATTATCCTCTCTAGCAGTGGAGCCTGAGCACAGGCCACTGGTGTAACTTGCCCAGGTCATCCAGCCTAGAAGGCGGCAGATCCAGAACTCAGAACCAGGATCACAGGGAGCGAAACATATTTTTCTAACCATCCCGGAAGGCTGGCTCCTCTTTAAAGAACACTCAGTTTCTTTTTAGAAAATAATAAACATTTCTACAAGTCAGTGCAGATAACAGACTGCAGTGGGTGTGCTACTGTCATTGATTTCACGGGATTTTTACAACTGCAAATTTTTCACAGATGATATACTCTGAAATCTTACTATGTACACCACCTCCTACCCTATCACACCTAATAAATTAGAACATGTAATAGCACTAACAGTCTCATTTTTGTGGGGCTTTTTCAGGGAACAGTGCAAAAATAGTTTCAAACAATTTCTGTCGCTTGCTTACACACAGAATTTAGAGAGTGAAAAACCACATACATGCACTGCATATGCATGCCTTCTATCTAGGCAACAGAGCCAAGTAACACAAAATAGAATAAAGTGCAAAACACATTGACATCTAATTTGCTACTCCATAAATATGTTGACGTCAACAATATCTCATCCATCTACGAAGCCCCACTGAGTCTAAAAGTTCATGGTCCAGAACACATAAATAAACATACCCCATCTAACAAAGCCTTGTTTTTCACCTGAAGATTTTTATTCCTTGGTCTGTGTTTTTCCTCGCTTATTCTTTGTTAGTTCTTGGTATGACCTGGTCATGTCCAGATGACTCCACCCATTATTCCCTCATTGTGGAGAAGGCCATTCTCTTACGCCTCCTAAAGCACAGAGGCTGCTTCTGCTCACGGCGTGATTAACCTCAGATTCACTTTGATAGTGACAGAAAAAAACACACGTTAAGGAGACTCTGGTCTTTCTGAGTTGTGCTCATATCACCCTCATTTTCTGTGACATAGTACCACGTGGACTTCTGTGACAAGTGATCTCTCAAGATATTCCTTATTAAATAAACAAAGGGAATAAAACGTCAGGAAGATGAAAAGGAGGAGGGGAAGAAAACAAACAAGCAAACAAAACCCCCCTTGACCTGACATTATGGAAAAAAATAAAAGGACACTAAGATGAAAAAATAAATAGTGTCATGGTTTACATGTGGGATTTGGATGGAATCTAGGGCTGTGTTTTGTTTGAAAACTCACCATCTCAAAACCACTTCTTTTCATCCGCCTGCAGGACTTGAGGTAAGTGCGTATGCGCTTTCTGGCACGCTCTTGATACTCAGGGAACTGTCTCCTGCATGAGTCAATGATAGCCTGGATCTTTTCTTTGGGCTGCTTAGAGATTGGGACCATTCGGTCCAAGTTTTCATCTACAAACAGCCTGACAAACATCTGTTGGCAAGAGGGAGACAGAGGAGAAGGGTTTGGAGGGCTGCTGTCTTCTCTTCCTAGCTTCCTGTCTTGATTACCGATAGGAAAATATTCTTTTCTGGTTTACGCACTGGAGAACTTGCAATGGAAAGCCAGAAATTTTAAGCAAACACTCTTTAAAGATTTTCTAAATGGTTGGATTAAAAAAAAAATAGAGAGAGAAAGAAAGAGAGAAAAGCAGACAGACAGACAGACAGACAGAAAAGAGTAGACTATTATGTAGAAAATAAAAATCAAGAAATAACAGCAGACTGTGACAGTTGAGCATCCCATCAAACACTCTATGAATGGTAAGTACGACTGTTGACATTGCCACACTACCCAGCGGACTAATCTCTGGAAACAATCAAGTCTTGTCATGCATAGTGAGGTAAGCTAGGGAAACAAAAGCAGTGACTGAATAACTGCTGAGGGACAGGGGTACTCATCCCAGCAACCGGCCGAGGCCCCCTTCATCCACTCTGTGAACATGCATACTCACACAACACAACTCCAGTGTTCACCTCACATTGGGCTTTAAAACTCTAAACAAAACACAGCAATTCTGGTGTCTGGTTGGCAAAGAATGTTTCCTGTACTTTTAAAATCCTTCTGTAAATTAAACAAACATGTCTCTAAAATATCCACATTGACCAACAAGCAACAACGTGAAGTGGTATAAAAGTCACCACGCGTGGGGAGTGTGGCGGGACTCACATTAAAAGCTTTCAGCCTCTCCGCTTCCACGCCATCAGCCTCGTTTACTTTCTCGGCGTCATCATGGTCTTCGTGGTCATCGTCGTCCTCGTCCCCTCTGTTGAGTGACAGGTCCTCGGCCCCTCGGTCTACACTCTCGTTTTTGCCCGAGTCATAGCTTGAGTAACTATGTGCAGGAGACTGCGAAGAGAGGGCGACACTGCTGTTTTTAAATGCCTTGCCCATATCTTAAATCTTAACGCCTTATGCTCAGTTCCAATTATGTCTGAAAAAGTTGGCTTATAAATGGATAACTCTTTGCCTATAGTTATTTTAATTTAAATCAAAATTAATTCCAGTAAAATTAAAAATTTATTCTTTCAGTCACACTCGTCACATTTTAAGGGCTCACTAGCCACATGGAACAGTTCCATCATTGCAGAAAGTTTTATTGAACTTAGCTGCTCAAGAGCAATTATTCTTCCCACTTATTATTTGTACTCCAAAAATAGAAGCTATTTGCCATTTATTTTGCAAGAGAACCATGGAATCTTATATTTTACCAAAAGAGATACGACTCCAGAGGCTTATCATTTGGACTGTTTAGTAATTTTTGAGCAAATATGGAAGCTGATAGACGGAACCATTGAATTAACTTGCCCAATGAAGACTAAATAAAACATTATGAAGATTGGGTTGTTCATGATAATATGTTTTTAAATAAGTTCATGAATTATTTATGAGTCTTTGAATGGCATCTGATCTTGTGTTAGGAAAGGAGAAATTGCTTCTTCCTAATCTTCTGTTTAACTTCATGCTTCTGGGTTCCAACACCACACCAAGGACTGGCGAATTTAATGTGAGAACCATTACATGAAAGATGTGGTTCATAATTAAATGTATAAATGCTTAAATATCTGAAAAAATTTAAATTCCGTGTTTACATAGAAATAATTGATGACATTCTTAGAAGTCCCGGTGTCAGAATCTGTACACATGTACGTGCCTACATCTGTGCATACATCCATGTAAATAGGATCATGCTATTAGGAGCAAAGTGGCTTTTTTCTTTTTTAGAAACACAGATAAACAAAAAATGTCTTTTTAGAACCTCTAGGTTAGTTAGTTCCAGAGTGCATTTGGGAGAAGCAACCTGCAAATAAAAGAAATGAAAGTATATGGTGTGATAAAGAGCTTAACTTGGAGATATATATATATATATATATATATATATATATATATATATATATATATATCAAAGCATATGGTAGGCATCTTTGATAAAATGCTAAGCTAAGAGATAAGGCAATTTAAGGGGAAGGCTCCTATACTTATTTTTATATATTTTTTTCTGGTACATTGCCTACCACAAAGGAAATGACAAGGAAGTGGATTGAAAGACATAGAAATAAATTGGCATTTAGAACCAGTGTGTGTCATAATGTCTTTCCTTAAACCTCACAAATACCTACGAGAAGACATGCTCCCTCTGATCCTACAGATAAGGAAACAGCTTCCGAAATGCTAAGTAAATGCTTCTCATTGAGACAATGAAAAAAGTACTATTTGAACCCAGGTCTGCCTGAAGTCATGAGTGGTACAATAAAATGTTGACTCCTAAGTATTAGATGGCAATTTTCCATTTGTGTGTATAACTGAAGAAAGACTGTATTTGTTGTCATATGTGCCTGTTGATGTGAAAACAAAATATTTTATAAACAATCAACTAAAATATTACTGTACAGAGAAGTTGTAAATATTTTCTTTTACAGCAATGACTTTCAGTTTATAAATCTTGGAAAAGAAACATTGTCATTTGCTATAAAATTTCTACATATGATACTTAAATACTTTGGTTTTATTATCCACAGTCTTGCTTGTCTTGCTTATGTTTTTGTCAGTTAGATAAAGTAGGAAAAGTAAACTATTAAATCAAAGATCACTAGATTTTCTTTAAAAATATCTAGAGAGAAACAATGACAAGTTAGTTCTTTTTTCTCAACTTTAGAAATGAACATAACTTGGAATAAGAACATTTTAATAATAAACGACATTAAAGAGATAAATGTTAATTGATAAAGTTAATGAGATAAAGTTAATAAATGATAATAATGAATACTTTAAGACTAACAGTGATTCCCAAATACCTATATCAGACATTTCTTCCCTCAATAAATATTTATTGAATGTCAGTATACATTTGGTACTATGTGAAATTACTATAATATAGAGCAATACCCATTTAGCAATCATTTATTCAGCATCTAGTATTTAAGCCATTTACCTTTATATTAATTTTATAAACTTTCTTAGTGTTATGTGGCCAGCAAATTAAATCAGGATTTGAATGAATGAGGTCTGGCTCTGAATTTACTACCTGTGCCTGTTCACAGGATTGTGTCAACTTGGGGGAATTGGGAATCACACTTCCATTAGGATTTGTCAACCACCCCAGATTGGGGATCAAGAGCTGGTCTGAATTAGAGTGTGAGTGATTTGTGGGCTGGCCAATGAGAGAAGAGCACCCACCCGGATGTGGGAGGGCCAACTGGAACTCCAAGGACATGAAAGGAAGGAAGAGGGAAAGTTGTCACAGCTTCTTCCTCTGGGAAAGCTCTCCACTTCGCGATTGTCTGTGGGCGCCGACTTGCTACACATTGCAGCTCATCAGCACAGATTCGCTCCAGGCTCGACCTGTGCCTGTCTCCCCTTCGATGCTCTTCAGTCACCCATCTTTAGACTTTGGTCTTCTCCCGAGATCTACAGCAGACTCTCACCTCACCGGCTGTCCTGCAATCCCAGTTGGAAGATCTACTTCACGGCCGTGTGGCCATCTTGGACCATCTCTATCCTTGGATTTGTAAACCTCTTGTGATAAAATCTGTGAATTCTGTCTTTTGAAAGAACCCAAACTAATACACTACCTTAATCTAATCCTCTCCTGTCTCTATAGAATGACTATTTATGACAACTACTCATGAGACTAATATAAAATATACCAGCAAGGAATCAATTTGTAAGACATTGTAGTTTTGGGTACCAAATTTTTGAATGAAAGAAACTGTGGGATGTGACACATTAAACCCATTTCCTCATTTAACAAATAACTAGATTTTGTCAACTATTATATCAACATATCCTAAATAAATATTATAGAAGACATGTGTTTTATATGGGATGGAAGATATTTAATCATATTTATATTCAGTAGTATGTTAAATTTTACATGGAGTTTCAACATTCAAAAACCTGAACCTCACAGCACAACTAAGATAAATACATCAGTATATTTGTATTATAAAGGATTTAACATTGATGAAATGTTAATGGTAATAATAATAAATGATGCTACTATATCTAGAGGTTAACATTATGTATATAAACTTGACGAAATCACAGAGTACCTGGATTTTTATTAAGCATTATTTCCTGGTCTATGAGGAGGTCTCTGAAGGAAATTAGAATTTGAATTGGTGGGCACAGTAAAGCAAGCTGTCCTCACAATGTGAATGGGATTCACTCAATGATTTGAGAACAAAAATAAAACAAACAACAACAACAACAAAAGAGCAGGAAAGGGAAAGGAAATGTACCTCTTCTGCCTGCCAGCATTATCTGGGCCATATTACGATTGACTCTGTTTATGCCACTGGCTCCCCTATTTCTTTGACATTCAAATCTTAACTGAACTGCACTACTCGCTTTCCAGGGCATCTGGCCTACAAGTAGTGTATCTGAAGAACATTGGCCAATATACCATGTTATCTACTTGTAAATAATTTAAATATGGCTCGGCAAATTTAATTTATTGAACAACCCTCAGACACTGAGAACTAAAGTAGAGCGGAAGCTAAGTAGCCATCATCCAGTCAATATCATAAGGTAGAAATTCGTGGGCTTGGAAAATAAAGATCTGTGGGAGGTAGCGGACAGAATAAGAATGCTGCATTTCAGAGACACAGAGAGCCACAACAGTAGAGGCGGGAATGTGTAAGAGAAGACAGATGCCAATTAAGACAACGTCACAGACATAGATGGTGGTGTCCAAACCAATGACTTGATCATCGTGTCTGGCCATAGACCTTGTTGTGGTACCCAATTTCTTTGTCAGGTCAGCATTGGCTTTTCGCAAACAGCCTCTTTTCCAGTAGGCTACACTGACAGTCCTAGGGATACCAACCTTCTCTTCACAACACATGTGTGCTTCAGCTTTGTTTCTTGATAAAGAGGCCAGGCCAGAGGCTGAAGTTAATCGAATCCAGCAGTGCCAAATAGTCCAACCAAAGTCCTGGTAACATTTCTGCATCCGGATCTACTTCTTGCTGAAGTTAAGCATTAGAACCCTCGACTGTCTGTTGTTCTCCAGCTTCTCCACCCATTTTCAATTGTGTATAAATTTAACTTTTAGTATTCTTTGAGTAAAGAAACCATACAGAAATAAGTCAATACAAGGACAAATTGACAATACTGAATTCACGCATGGTAATTCAAGTGTGGACCCTCCTAAATGAACAACAACATCTCTGTAACAGCAACAGATAGCCTAAAATCTATCAAAAAGGTAAAGTCCTTTTAATGATATCTATAATGGACAATTTTTAATTGGCCATGTTATTTTAGATCTTCTGTATAATGATAACAGTTAAATAGTACAACTGCATAATCAGAGGAGAAATAATAAAATAGGAATTGATCACTAACCTTAAATGTGAGGTGAAATTTTAAATATTAGCATAATTTCATAGTTGCAATCACTGGCAAGAAATGACAAGTTGCAAAATGGGAAAAACATTGCAGTTATTTTTTGGAGAAGGGCATCATTTCTGGAATAGATAAAGAACTCAAATAATAGGGCAAGTAAAATAGCCAATCAAAAAATGGATAACTGAAATAAATAGACATATCTCAAAAGAAAACATATAGGCAATAAGGCAAACCTCTTTAACACCTTTGGCCTTTAGAGATATGGAAATCAAAACATCATTGAGATTCCTTTTTAACTACAGTCAGAGTGGTTGTCATTGGGAACTCAACCGACAATTGCTAGTGAGGTTGTGGGGAACAGGAAATTTTTCTACATTGTTGGTGGGACTGTAAACCAGTACAACTATTGTGCAAATCAATATAAAATTTCTTCAAAAATCTAAAATAGACCTATTTGACTCAGCTACATATCTCTTCTAGGTATCTTTCTGAAAGAGTTAAAGATGTAATACAATAGTAACACATCACATCCACATTTAAAAGATGTAGAACTCTTAGTAGTTAAATTTTGGAAGCCATCTATATGTCCACCCACAGATGAATTGATAAAAAAGTGGTACATTTATGAAATGAAGTAATACTATGCTATAAAGAAACTTAAATTTGAGTCATTTGTAGAAAAATAGATGTAACTTGAAACCATTCACAACTAAGCAAAGTAAATCAGACGTAGAAGATTAAATATTACATGGTTTCTCTTATATATGTAAGCAAAAGTATAAATAACTTGAAAATATGAATGATAGAGAAATAGGGAGGAAGGCCTTGTGGAGATGGGATGGATAATGAAGGGGTAAGGAGAGAAAGGAGAAGGAGAAATGAGTGAGATGCAGCACGTGTATGCACCAATTCCCCAAGTTGAATATAATTATTATGCATCACAAACACATACTAATAAAAATAATTACAAGGAGAAACATTATAAAAATGAAATTACCTAATAGAACAAAATAAGTCATATTTAGCAAGTTTGAAAACTGTGCTTTTAAATTTTATTCCATATTTTAAATGCCAATGCACAGTAGCTAAGAAGTGTTATAATACACTTATTTGAATGCAAGTTCATTGGCCAACTCATTTCTTTTAGACACCATATAAGAAATATAATCTGTCCACTGTACACAGAGCTACTGGAACAAAAAAGAATTTATAGATCCCATCATTCGGATAAAGGAAATTCATTCTGGCAGTTCCATGAATGTTCACGATTGAAGTTTATTTTTCTGTATAATGTACACTAAAATAGTTATAACTCTGAATGTCATTATTCAGTAGGAATATCATTTCTTTTCACTGCTCAAGATCTAATTATCATTTATGTCTAGTCACATTAAATTCATTGTGCACAAAGATAGTAAATTCTACATCATTCTACTTCAGTCCTTCCCTACAGTGTGAATTCATAGTACACTTACCTATAATGCTTAGCATATTAATCTGCATTTCCTTCAGACTAGATGAGCTAAATCGACACACACTCCTAGACATTTTCCTCACAGCATCTAGGACATGGCTATCCATCGACTGGCATCCAAATGACTTCTAGGTTTTCTTTTTCTACAAAACTGCTTGCTTTTTTTAAAAAATGAGGGAATGTGGGTATTAGAATGATATTATAGATCAAGCAATAAAAATTATCAAAGATGGCAAAATAACCCAAATATGGCAATTTTCACTTCATCTCCTGCCTTGAAAGCTTGAGCACAACCTTCAAGAACAATTTTCCAGGTACTAATCTAAAACGTGTTCATTAAGGCCTGAAAATATAAGGCTATATTAAGGAACCACAATTTAACAGAAAACGCGTAGCTGCTTACCCTCAAGTTGCCACGGGTCAGATTTAGGGCATTAGCTTAGAGTAGGCTGTCAGGTACATAATTCATTTCTTCCTCTTGTGAAAACAATGTGACTCTCCCCTTAACAAAAGCCTTTGTGAAGGACACATGTGTACTTCTATTTTCTTAGATAGAACTAGATAGAAACTCTAATAGACTGCAAGCTCTAACCTGGAAAAATCCCCAGTGGGGTGAGGCTTAATCTGTTTGTTTCCTTTGTAGTCGGAGTCTAGGACAGCTCAGATAGCAACACCAAGGTGTTTGGTATGAGACCCAGCCGGGATGGGGGCCATTTCTAATGCACACAGCCAAAGAAAATAAATGAAAGTGCTTATGACCCCATTATGACACGAGGAAGGAAGGAACAAGGAACACAAAAATTCAATGCTAGGAATTTATAATTCTACAACATACTGTGTGTATCTGTTTCACATCACCAATGGACGTTATTATGCAAGTTAACTTGTCTGTGTGTCTTCCACATAGAATGAATTAGTTGAGAGTGGGGTCATCTAGACACCAGGCCTTTTCCATCTTAATAATCTTGATCAATGTTAAGTGCATAGTACAGACAAAACAAATGTTTTCTGATCGGAATGACTTTGGAGTTGTCCTGATACATTGAGTTAATTTTTTAATAAAATTGTAAAAAAAAAACTATTCAGTTACTTTTAAAAATCAGGTGTTTTTCATAGACTTCTTTGTCATCTTAGTATCCTTATATCTGTGATGACAAAACCTCATATGTCTTGTGCTGTGGCCCCAAATAAAGCCCATAGCACTGCTGGAGAAGTTGCTTGGCAAAACCTACCCAAAACATAGCAAAAGAGAACTTTAGTCAGGAAACAGTGGATCTCAAATTGTGCCTGTTACGCTAGCCATGTCAACATCTCCTGGGAACCTCTAATGACTACAGAGGCTCAGCTCCCCACCCCAGAGAACAGTTGAATCAGACAGTACGCTGCTAAACCCAGAAATCTGGGTTTTAACGTGTTCTCCATGGGATTCTGACACACAAACATTTGAGAGCCACTGGTCTGGAGCTAATTCCTATTTGCCAGAAATATAGAAGACAGAGGGGTAAGTTACACAACATCAGGGAAAACACAAAAGCAAATCCAAGGCGAAGGCATTGCTTAAGACAAGAGGCCCCGGTTCTGACGCAGTTAATGACACAGAAAATAAATGTATCTTAACAAATTGAAGAGACATCATAAAAGATAATGTGTAGAAATTGAATCTTGCCTTGCATAAAACAAAAATACCTGACGCTAGTAAAACTATTGTATTATGTTTTAAGATCTTGTATAATAATGCAAAAATATTGTTAACTTTGATAGCTATACTAATCTAAGATTTGACTAAGTAAATATTTATAATCTATACAAAACAGTCCATATCAGTAGAGACCAAGGGTTACGAAGGGCTAAAATGGCATGAATGCCTGGAATTTGTTTTAAAATCCTTCGGAAAAATTAAGAAAAAAGAAAACAAGCAAGGAAAGTGTGAAAATGTAAACAAGAAGAGAACATCTTGATCAGCATGGAGTTTGCGTGAAGCCTTGGATTAGACATCTTTTATGTTATTTTCTCTAGTTTTAATGCATTTTATATTTTCAAAATAAAATTGAGCGTTAAATTATATGTTAGTTTTTCCTCATTGTTGACTATTTTAATCATGACATTCATTTATTCGATATTTAAGAAGCACAAAAACGATGAAGCTGAAATTACGTATATGCACCAACCCCTCATACTGAATGCAAGTATTGTGTACTGCAAATGCAAACTAATAAAAAAAGAGCAATTTAGAGGATTAAAAAGAAGTGTGATAGTGGTCAATTTTTTTTAGGTTTATATGATTTATCACTCCAAGTATGCACCCTAAATTTAAAAGTTTGGAGAGTTCTTTGAAAACAATAGACACAGAAATGAAGATTTACTTGAAACAATAAAAATACTAATAAATGACACAGTTTAAATATCTTATGAATCCCACAAATATCACTAAATATGAACAAATTTCAATACTTTAAACGTTCAAAATCATATGGCCTATCCCTGTAATAAATACTTTTCCCTTTCCACTTTTCTTGGTTACATAATATTTAAGTGTCTTCATATGACAAGTTTCTGTCACTTGAAAATCAATACTTTCATCCTAACCAATGAAAACAAATATCATCTGATTCGTAATATTTGAACCGCAGCTAATTTTGAGGGGCATTTTAGAAGGAGACTGAGCATCTTCTAAGCTTGTTTTTCAAGATTTCTTTGGCTATTGCAATGGCTTTTTCTTGACAGCACGTATGACAATCATCCAAAGAACTTATGAAATGCAAGATACTGAGTGTTTCAACAAGTATGGACTTGGGTCAATGAATTTTTATTTCCTGCAGGTGCCCAAGTGCTGCAGATGTTTTTCAAAGAACAAACTTGGCATTGTTACACATTTCTAAGTGATTTGTATGTCATTCGAATAGCCATGGTTATGAGCTCCCTGGAATCCCCATTAACTTTGGAAGATATTCGTGTGTGTGTGTGTGTGTGTGTGTGTGTGTGTGTGTGAGAGAGAGAGAGAGAGAGAGAGAGAGAGAGAGAGAGAGAGAGGAGGGGCAGAGAAAGACATCTGTTTTAAAACCTCAGATGTGTAATGACTATCTTTTTCAAAATATTAATCAGCAAAATATGTAGACAATCATTTGTTTTTCAATTGTTGAGTATCTCATATCAGGTTGACCGTTTCTTTTTATTTTCCAATAAAATTTATTTAAAATGAATTTATTTTTGCACAAATGTTCTGTGGAATCTCTGTAAATAATATTCCATGAAGATGTTGAAAAACATCTTTACTTGTTATTGAGCTGTACTTTATGAAAATATTAAATCCCAAAGGCCATAAGGAGCTATCAGGGTACTTACCAAGACATAAATAAAACTTCTGTTGAAATCTATGTGCACACTTTTAAACATGTACGTGTTTCCTCTATTGATAATTTGTTTTCCCCTTGCTCTGTTCTTGCACATTAGCAAGGGTCTTGAATGTCATTACTACCTTCACATACATAATCATGGTCATTTAGTCTTTTGGAGATGATCAATTATTTTATTTTTATAATCTTATCTATTGTGATTTAAACTTTTAATAATAATTTTATATGTTAAGATTTTTTAAATTATACCAGCGTTTTATTTTTGGATTTAGTTTCCTGTAAGATATATTTTCCCTTTATGTCTGAATGGTTGAATGACCAACAATTTCAAAGAAATACATAAAATTAATCTAAAATAAAGGACTATATATTTTTAAATCTCACTTATGCTATTTTGAGCTGTATAATCATATCATTTTGATGTCATATACATAGTTATTTATATATCATAGGACAGTTTTCTTACTGAAAGTTTATGTCTTAAAGCCATTTCATATGTGGCAATTTTATAGGACAGTTTGCTGGAACTGTTTCAGAGGTTTTCTGTGTGCTGAATGCAACGTGTCAATGGAAAAGTGGTAAGTGCACACAACAAGTGACTCCACGTGAACATGTTTCCATTGTTTTCAGATCTGCCATAGGTTTATGTAATAATAACACAATGGATACACAAACTGTGATATTTATACACAGTGGAATCTTTGCATCTATAAAGTCTGACAGCTCGGAGGCTTTTGTAAGCAAAAGGAGGAAATTAGAAACCATCATGCTTAGTCAAGTGAGTCAGAAGCAGAAGGTGAAATATCGAACGGTCTCTCTGATATGAGAGACCCAGATCCCAGACCACAATTATCTCACAGAACTTAAAGTGAAAAGTAAAGGGAACAGGGGAGAAGGGGTAGGAGGTGGATTGAAAGGAGTGTGGGGAAGGTCTTGCTACCTTTACTAGATATGTATGTGCACAAAATGTCCAAAACCAATGTAAACCTTAAATTTTGCACTTATACATATCAATAAAATGGGAAAAAATAGAATTGAAGGCTGGGATAGAAAAAAACAGGAGAATTCATCTGAAGTCTATTTTGTGGGATTCCAATAAAATGAAGAAAGCTATGGTGTGCTTTTTGAGTTTATTTCTTTAAGCTTTAAACTAACTTTGGAGATTTTTGTTTTTGACGGCGTGTCAGTGCTACAATTTGAATCTCAAATGGCCCTCAAAATCCATTTGTATTGAGGCTGGTCCCCAGCCTGTAGTGCTATTGGCAGGTTGTAAAGCATGCGAGAGGCGTGGCCTTGTGGGCACAAGTTAGGTGACTGGGAGTGTGCTCCTTTGGAGAGCATACTGAGATGCCAACACTCCTTCCTTTCTTTGCTTTCCAGCCTGCATAAGTTTAGCCGCTTTGTTCCACTATGTGATACCTGTTGCGATATGTTGCATTGCCAGAGACCCAAAGGCTGTGGGGTCAAGTGATTATGGACGGACACCTCTGAAATCATGAGCCAAAATAAATCTTCTTCTTTCTAAATTGATCATCTCACATATTTTCTTCAATAACAAGAAGCTGACTAATGAAGCGAGAAGCAATCTTGATTTTACATATGTCTTGATTTGAACAATGTTCTATATTCTGAACTGTGGATTTCAACAGTTCATGGTATCTCCTATCTCCATTTCCCACATAGTCTCATACGAAGAATAATAGCACATATTCATATTAGGCAAGCTGTCATTGTGAGACACACTCAGTAGTAAAGATAATTCATAGAAGATCTTCCTACGCTAGTACGGTAAGTAATAATTCAAATGCACCCTTAAGTGATGGTGAACCTTATGTTTTTCATCTATTTAGCACAAGAAGATTTGAGTATGACAGTTTTATGATTTTTTGTCAAAAAGGAGATCAGATTGAATGAGAATCAAAATGGGCAAAGTTCAGAGATTCTAACCTTGAAACTGATTATGATGACAATAAAATTTTGAGTTGAAATTTTTATTTTGAAGAAGAAATATATTTGCAGTTTGCCAGTAACCGCAGCATTTTATTAAACATGGAAGCGTATTTATTTTTCAAAGTGTCAATAATTGATGTTCAATAATCTAAAAGAAAAATGTACCTCTAGGGGTAATCACTAGTACTCAATATTTCCATCAGGCAACTTCTGCAATGCGTAGTATAGCTTTATTCCTGGCTCTGAAAATATCAAGCCTAATACCCATTCATCACAGATACGATTTAATATAAATATTTTCTCTCTGCTTCAATTTATAAGTCATTTACATCCTCTCAGAGAGGTTGACATATGCTTTAAGCAATTTGTCAAGGCTTTTATTTTTATTGCACAAATTCTGACACATACATGCTAGGAATGACACTTAAAATTTCTTTTGATCGTCGGCTTACATGAGTACAGGACTTTTTTCCTCCTATTTTATTGATACGTATAAGTGCAAAATTTAAGGTTTACAATGAAGTTTAGCATTTTGTGCACCTATGTATCTTGTCAAGGTGACAAGGCCTTCCCTCTCTCCTTCTGTCCCTTCCTCTACCCACCCAAGTACAGGCCTTTCAAGAGGAAGATTCAATAAAGTACCTGTTCTCAAAGTTTCTAGAGATAGAATTTGTCAGTTTCCCTAAATTTACCTCTATCATAAACTTGGAATATGCCACATTAGGGAAGTGTTGCACCTATAAATCAAAACATCAATCTACCATCAATTCATCTTTCAAATCTCCAAACATAATTATTAAAATTATTGGCCAGTCACCCTCAAGTAGATGCCCTGCAGTGGCAAGATTCATCTTCAGATATCTCAAGAGAGTTTCTGCAATTAAAGTGGTAAATGAGCAACAGAGGCCACATGTCAGCGTGGGACATCAGACACTGAAGAGATCTTTATGTGGTCAAAACCCAATTCTGCCATTGTCCTCATTTTTCTCACTGCCGAATGGGATCATGGGATCTTTGTGAGAATGAAGTGGGTTGTGTCAAATGTAAGTACATTGCAGGAAGGTAGTATGCACAATATGAGTAAATTATCATTAGTTTATTATTGTTACTGGCGATGACATTGCTTTAAGTCTTTGTAAAGTGTCCGCAGTTGCCCAAGGGCTCCTTTTAATCTCAATGATTAAGTTCTCTCGTCTCCACTTGTTATGTGTGACACAGGAGGATTTATTTAATCTCAGTAATTATCAGTTTCCTCCTTAAAAGATGAGCTAATCAAGGCATCATGTTTTACATGATAAATACACAAAATTTTACGTATCAATTAAAAATGGAGGATAGTAGTAGTACGTACCCCAGAGGATTGCAATGAGATATACACAAGATGGTGCTCATGAAAAAAAAAATGGATTGAATTTCATTCCCCAAAGATAGAAATTCTATGACACATTACACTAGTGGTGAGCAAGAGGTTCATTCACACTTAACGAATGTGAAGATTAGGTTTTAAAATTCAGAACATTTAAAGACTCAACTCTAAA
The DNA here is from genome assembly GCA_004027205.1 of Ctenodactylus gundi. Lineage (NCBI taxonomy): Eukaryota > Metazoa > Chordata > Mammalia > Rodentia > Ctenodactylidae > Ctenodactylus > Ctenodactylus gundi. The sequence goes on from PVKB01000231.1 coordinate 850,762, forward strand.
TGGTAACTTGGCTACAGAATAACACGAAAGCATTTAACAGGGACATTTTAGACAGCAGAAAAATTCAGACAACTGAAAATATCTACTGAGGCTCCATGCACCCTCTGAATAGCGGGAAAACAAACCCCAAAGAGGAACTTGATTGTGAGAGCTCAAAGATCTTAACTTCCATCATTTCGATTGCATGTTGTGTAGTCATACATTTCACATTTTATTTACGCATGTTTTAAAGTGTTATAAATTCTATTTTATGTCATCTGTCGAGAGGATGGAGTTTCATTGCCTTTCATACAGTTTATGAATCATTTATTACTCATAGTTACGTTTGATTCTCAGCATTCTTCTTTCAGACTCTCTTAACTTCTCTTTTCTTCAGGCTACTATTAAAAAATCATTATGCCTTAGTTTTTCTTTATGAATTTTATTGTAGTAAAGTATACTAACGGTACAATGTTGGGGGAAATAAAATTCAAAATGGTATTCTGTAACAAAAGATTTATGTACAGACTTTAGGTAAAATTCTAAAGTATGTAAGGCAAGACATGAAATATATAAACATGAAATGAATACAATATTCTTATTTTCTTAATATTTCTAACTTAATGCCATTCCATCAACACAGATGAATAGATGATCATCACACAGAGGACGATGGCTACCAACCACTTTCATTTTATAGACAAATATAGTACATGTGTGCAGGAATAAATAATCCCTGGAATAGGTTACAAACTTCTGATCAAAAACCTACTTGGTTTTATAGAATAAACAAGTTATAAGAATAAAATTGCTTGACTTTGTTCTGAAGCCAAACAAAATGAAGGAAACCAATACAGAACACTAAAATGTACTGGTGTAAAGTATCTTTCCGCTTATATAGGTACATACATACTTCATAATGCAAATTACTACTTTCCTTCCTTTTTATCAGCTTAAATATTATTCAGTTAATACTTATTAAAATTTTAAATATAAATATTCAATATATTGACTGAAATGTTAGTGGAATTTTTTTGAGATAGGCTTTTGCTCTGTAGTTGAAGCTGGTCCTGCAGTCACTAAGCAGCTCAGGTGAGCCTGGAACTCACGACAATACTCCTGCCCCAGCCTCTCCAGTGCTGAGATTACAGGTGTGTGCTACCATGCTCAGCTAGAATGTGGTGCTGGGGATCAAATTTAGGGCCTTGGGCTTCTGGGACAAAAGCTCTAATCACTGACCCACACCCTCAGGCTCCATTGATGCTACTTTTCATAAATGTGTGGGCAAAATAAAATACAGTTATCCTCCTTTAGTGGGATGGACTATAAACCAATTATAATATAGAGGTGTCAGTTTACACGAATCAGAATTGTTTAAACAGAATTCTGCTGGATAAAATATAAACTCAAAAATAACCATTAAGTTTATTATTTTCATGGTTTGTGTGCCATAGAGATTTAAATAAAGACCTCCAGCAACAAAACTAAACTTTAAAACTTCTTTCTTTAGAGTTTTCTTGTTATAGGAGATAAATTAAAAATTTTATTTTTGATATAATTACGATACTGTTCTAACAGTGGCTAAATGATAGTATTATTATAAAGTTACATTATCCACCAACATTCTCTGATTTCAAATGAAGCACTGTTAATACGAGTCATGTACAGTATAACGATACATTTTTTCCTTCTAAGTACAGATATTTGTGTCTGAACAATGAAGATAATGGGAGTAAGAGGCGGTGTCTTGGGAGATGATTAATGAACATGGATACCATTTGTGTTCCTAGGAAGTTGCCCTGCCCTTTCCACCATGCGAATCACAGCCAGAAAACAGCATTTGGGAGAGGAGAAGCCGCCCTCATAAAACACTGTATCTGTTTGCAACTTGATCTTGGACTTCAAGAATGACGGGAAAGATACGTTTGGTGGATACAAGCCACTTTACCTGTGACGTTTTATCTACCAGGCAGAAAGACTACACCAGTCATTGATCATTTTAATCTGGAAAGTAAAGTTAATTAGTTCTTAATTTGTTCTTGCTCAACAAAACGGTATTAATCTTTAAAACTTGTTTAGTAAGGATTCAAATATATATAAATTGTTGGCCATCACTTAACATTCTATGCAGAATGGTTTACCATTAATTCATATAAATCCAGCGTAACTCTTCAATAATTCTCCAATTGTGGTTCCACAAAACGCAACCTCATACACAGGCATTTAAAGATTTTTAAACACCTCATTGTTTATATGTCTCAGAAAAGAGAAAAATCATCCCAAAAGTTTATTTTTTGTTTTGATTTTCATTAAGAAAGAAAAAAGAAATAACAAGGATAATAATAAAGATGATAAGGATGGCTATGTAACAATTTGTTTGGACGGAAATATTCTGTATGTTGAAAACTCATGTGCATCCTTTAGTTTTAAGTATATGTTCATACATTGATGTAATTGATGCAACTAAGTGTAGATTTATGGCTTGGGAAAGAAATCAAAGTAACTATACATCCAGACACTGTATAGTAAAAGCTTACTAATGTAAGCTGGAAATACCCTTAGAAAGATTGCACCTGTGAAGAATATACAGAAACTACCTTCTGATAAGTCAAAGACTCTGATGAAAATTTATTTATTCATTTTATTATTTATTTATATTTGTTTTGGGAACAGAGTTTTGCTCTGTAGTTCAGGCTGATTCTGAGCTCACTATGCAGCCCATGCTGGCCTCAAACACAGAGCAGTTCTCCTGCCTCAGCCTCCCAATTAGGATTACAGGAATGTATCACCATACCCAGCTTATGTGGTGCTGGGGAATCAAACCCAATACTTGTGTATGTGAGTCAAAGCACTGTAATGAAAATTTTTAAAATAACGCTTAGAGAAAAAATCATAAGTCTTAAATGGTTTTTAATTAAGTAAAACTTTCTTTGCTATATCACCAATATTTGATCTACAAAGAAAGATTAATTTTCTGAAAATTCAAAATTTTTGCTTTTTGAAAAACATCACTGATATGATTAAAGGAGGAGTCTCAAACTGAAGGCATATGGTCACAAACACATAAGGACTGGTAACCAGAATGTGCAGAGAGCTATCAAATCATTGTAGTGAGAAATAAAAAAGAGCAATGATTCGAACTGACTCCTAACAAAAGAAGCTATAGGAACAAGCAATGAGAAGACCGCGTTATCATAAGCCAGCAAGAAAGATGAAATTCAGCTGTGCGGTGGTGTACTCCTGTAATTCTAGCAATAGGGAGGCTGAGGCAGAAGAATTGCCATGAGTCTGAGGCCAGCCTGGGCTACATAGTGAGTTCAGGATCAGCCTAGACTCTAGAGCAAGACTCTGTCTCAAAACAAAACAAAACAAAACAAAAAATTCAGGAAGAATGAGTTATAAATTATCATCACACACCTATAATGGACAACATAAAAGTGACTAGGACTAGTGAGGACACAGAACAGCTGGAACTCTCACATAATTTGGGCAAGAATGTAAAGTGATACAGCCGCTTCAGCAATGAGTTGGGCAGTTCACTTTAAGTGCAACATACGCTTATACAATGAAAAACCTTCCACACTGATTTTCCTAGCAAAACAGAAAAACTGTGTTTCAATAAAAACATGTTCTTGAATGTTTACACTGCCTTTTTGATAAGTGCCAAAATTTGGCAGAAATACATGTGATCCATTAAATGCTAAGTAAGCAAGTTGTGGCACATCCATACAGTGCAATACTAATCCATAAACTACTGAGACATGGAATTTCATAAAAGAAACTCACAGTGATTCTCCTAAGTGAGAGGCACCAGCTTCACAAGGCTATTTACTATGTGACTAAATTAACAAGAAAAAAATGTGGAAAGAGTAGAACTCAATAAACAAAAATCAGATTAGTGTTTTCCATGGGCTGCAGGTGGAAGTAGGCATATACCACAAAAAAGGGAAGTAGAAATGTGGGCGGGAACTAACGGCTGATGGTCATCTCAGTGTCTTGATCTGATGATGCTTATACAACCATACGCTGTGTCAAAACATATAAAACATCACACTACAATGAGTGAGTTTTATTATGCATAAAATGGGTTGAAAAAGAAGACCTGTGCCTTGACTTGACTTTAGGAGAGCTGAAATGTTCGTACCCAAGAATGAAGCTTAAAAAGTAGATGGTGTAGTAGCTGGGAAGTGGCATGGAAGCTTGAGACAGTGTACCATGGATACACGATGACAAGGATGCTTACATGCCTCCTCACATAAGGCTTCTAGGAGCTACATGGGAAGAACAGCAGGAGAAACAAAAATAAGGAAGGGAAAATGCATAACCTGGAAATATAGCCAATAACAGGCCAAAACCGTAAACTGTCATGGCTTGAGCAAGGAAGAATCACAACTGGATTTTGCAAACTAAAGCTTTTAAAAACTTTGTTAAAGTTCAAATCTGTTATGTGTATATAAATCTCTGCAACATACAAAGAATGCTTTGCCTCACAATTCTTACTAAAAATATTGGAAGAAAAAATTGTCACCTTATAAACGTATTAAATCAAGCGAAGAGAATTTAAAATCCCAAGTGACATGATGAGTAGACCAGAGACTCATTCCCAGGTCTCTCAAGCCCAAACGCCCCTCCTCCCCCTTTTTCTAGTACACCAGAGCTTGTCTCAGCTGCATGTGGACGAGGCCACCTGGAGGAAGGAGCATTGAGGTGAGTGGGCACCAGTGGTTGGGCTGAGCAGGAGAGACGCACAGATGCTCTGGTGCTTCCCGGCCTGCTGAGCCCAGATTTTTTTGTTTGCCAGTGGAGTCCGATGAAATTGCAGAGCCCTTCCCGTGACACTCAGTCTTATTTTTCTTATCCATATTACTTTTCTTACTAGGAATAAACCCCAAGAACCAAGATGAAGCTCTTTATTTCCTTCCATTTCCTGGAGGTCAGACACACAAAGGAACACAATTACTCAACATATAAGGATCTGGGTTTCCAGACCAGAAAATAAGGTTCAAATACTGCTTGTGAAACATGAAATTATTAAGGAGGCTTAAGGTGGTTTTTGAAAAACAAATACAATAACTGGCAAAGTAAAAAGATTATCATCAGTACTGTCCCTCCACCCTCTCCTGCCTCGTGCAAGTGGCCATCAGACCTTTCCTTCCCTCCACCCATGAATAAGTTTACAGGAAGCCACACAGCAGTCAAGAGACTTAGAGTTTCAGAAGATGCCAAAATGCCAGGATATGAAACATCCAAACATAAGAGAATCTATGAGACTTGGTTATTTGTTTAGGGAATGACTGTTCATCCTAGGAATGACCCCTACAATGAAGCCCTTCTCCCTGTAGAGAAGACAGATGTGCTGGGACAAACTCCCTTTCATAGTTCTGTGATCATGGGTATCAAATTTATGATGAATTAATAAAATGCCAGAAACACCACTAAGAGGATAATGATGGAGATTAGGACCTTCGAGGCGCGTAGGTATGATTCACGGGCTTCACATGTCTGCTACCAACCATGCACCTGAATGCATGTCTAATGAGAAACATTAGGGACAACAACCTACCACATCTCACATATACTCTATGCATGGAATTCTGAAAAAAGATGTCAAGAAAGAAAACTATCCTGAAGACTCTTGTGATATGTAATGGCACCAAATGCAAGTTGAAGAAATTCATCCAATTATTTCACAAAGATTTATAAAATCAATGGCAAAATATATTATCAATCAAGAATTCAAGAATAGACTAAATAGGTGCATAAGAAAGATTTGCTGCAATTCCCTATTGCATCTCAGTAAGATGAATGATAGTGTTTCTTAATAATTATGATCCATCCGGGTAGAAAAAAACTATTAGAAATTAATAACACACATGCCTTTAAACAAGACAATGAGAACAGTTTGCCAGAAACCAGCCAAATGATAACTTTTAATACGGATTTAATGACAGGACCTTAAGTGGTTATTGTATAACATCCAAAATAAAGGACGAGTGTCTATGAATGCTGATTGACCTAGTGAAGTAATCAATTAATTTTATAACATTTGTTTTCTGTAGAGGCACAGATGGTAGATGACATTCTTATGCTCAATGTATTTTAGTGGCTGAAGCAAGATATTTATAAAATCGAAAGCAACTTCTTTGGGAATTGCGGAAGTAGTCTAATAATCCATCATTAATAATTAACAAGTTAATATTGGTAAAACTATTAGAATAGTGCCTGCCATAGTGAAGCACTATGGAAGTGTTTGGTAAATATAATTACCATAGCTGTCTTAGAAGCATTTCTTTATTGATACTACACTACATCTGTAGCACGATTGTGTTGCATACTATGTCATGTACGATGCCAATAAGTGAGGTGTCAGGAGTTTATTCCTTTTCCATCCAGGATAATATATCAAAGTGCAAATAGGTTAGTTATTTTAATTACAAAATATTTATTAAGCACATTTATGTATCAGGGACTGTCTAGTGTTAGGATATAGGATAAACTAAAACACAAATTACACTGTCATGCAAGATTAAGTTCTCCTAAGGAATTTAGCATATTTCTGATTATGTTCTATATCATAAGTCAGAATAATTTCCGACTTTGGTATGTCATGTAAAAACAAAATCAAATGGAGTATTATAATAATGATAAAATTTTCATAAATTGTCAGCTTTAATAAGATGAAAACAATTTTATATTATAAACTTCTCAGAATATTAGGTAGTTGGTAGAATATTATTATTATATTATATATTATATTATATTAGAATATTGGTAGGTTGTTGTCCTTACCTTTTTATATTATAAACTTCTCAGAAATGAGAAGTTTAGTAATTTATCATGCCAGATTTCTGATCATACTCAGTTACTACCCAAAATGTTAACGCTATTAACTCTCTCAAATATCCTACCACTGCTACAAAGCTGCACAAGCATAGTTCCTTGTCCTCTTAAGCTTTGCAGGTCAAAGCTGTTCAGCCTGGTCCCTGATGACAACCTGTCTTTAGAGCCCATCTGTTTAATGTACACCTAAATTTGCTATAGTCATAGACTCACTACCTCTTCCAACCAATCATTCTTCCTTTGTTTAGTGAAACCCACTTTTTTGAAGTGCAGCCTATCGATTTATACAGCATCCGAATAGGTCTTTTCTTTTTAACCATTTGTTTGATTCTGAGTAGTTAAAGAAGCGTTTGTTGCTTGGCCACCAGTGCACCTTCCTATCCAAATGAATCCATTGTTTCGAATGACTTCAGCATCCTTCATGATGCCGTGCCTGTCTGTGCCTCAGATCTCATAACACTTGTATTGCTCCATTCAAATGATGTTTATATTCACACCATTTCATACATACACTAAAAATCATATCCTAGATCTTATTACACAAAGGAACTCTTCTTTAAAACACAAACTTATTGCTCAGTTCCACAATTACAATTTTCTCTCCTTACACATTTTGCCGCTCACACCCACGATATCTATTACCTGTCTCCACAAAGATTTTCAATCCTACCACTCAAATTTTTTCCCAATGCATCAATCCCTGATTCTTTCATTTTCTTCCCGTTCAATCTAAAAATTTAATGTTAACCTTAAGCCTTCCCTCACCAATATTCACAGTGTGCCCTTTGACCTCCGCCAGGTCCAAAGTAAAAAACACGTTCCCTGTTTCAGCCTAACTTTGTCACTCATTGAGCCTACCACATAACTTGAGAAAGTTACTGGTTATTTTATATTAAAATTATGGGTTGTGGTTAATGTTAATCTCTGCTTAGGGATAGAGTGAGAGGCTAATGAATGAATGAACAAGTGAGAATAAATAAATTAATGTAACACAATTACCAGTAACTACTGTAGCTCTGTCCTGGTCTATACCGCAGTAGCTAAGCACATGTTGATGCCTGAACATAAACTCAGTAAAAATAACTCTTGTTCTTCGGTCACCTTAACCAGAATTATAATGCTCCATAGCCACATGGAGCAGTGACTGTCACACTGCACAATGCAGGGGATTTCGGTAACTCACAGACATTTGTCTTTGGACAATGATGTTTTACGTAACTGAACTGTGTTCTGCACGTGGATAGATATCAATGGAGACATAAAATGAGATAAAATTAAGTCTTGGGTTTGTGCACTTTTGATGCATCTGCAAGTAAAATTAATAAAATCATTCTTGCAAGATTGTAGTGGCAACTCTAACTGTAAACAAGCAAATTCTTCAAGCATATATCAGTAAGTTTTTTATGGAAAATACTTGACATTACTGATTCAGAGGTTAATCTGCCATCAGCAGCTGCATAAATCTTCTTTAAATGTTAACAGGAGAAGGTTAATGACAGTTACTCTAAGATCAAAATGAGGGAACAGTTCTGTACTGTGGAAATTTAGTTTCTTTGCATTCTAATCTACTTAGCCTGGATTTGTGCTTCTTGTTTGCATAACTTTAAGTTCTGATTTATACATTAAAATATTTCAATAGTTAACCCCAAATCTATTTTTCTCTCTAGTCTAAACTTGGGGTACTTGCTTGTAAACTGAAAAAATTTAAATGTATTCAATCGTTTAATAATTCTACTTAAACCATCACCTGGTTAGTTTTTTTTTTCATTTTTTATTTCTTATAATGAACATCATTAGCCATAAGAAATATCTCCAACAAAACGTGAAGATCTTTCTTTACATAATGAGGTTCTCAAAAGCAATGAGGAAAATTTTGCCTTTCTCTGAAACTGAATTTTAATCAACTCTTCCACTCTTCAGTAGTAGCCACACATGGGCTTAATCTGAGATGTCGGATGGAACTAAAGGGGAAGGAAAGGAAGACGAAGAGGAACTCAACAGCTACAAGCTTTTTTAGAAAAGAAAAAGCAGTCTTTGAAGATAGAAATTCACCATGTCTGAGCATTGAGGAGGAATGTGGCTCTGAAGATTACTGGTGTTTTGTTTGTTTGGTTTGGTTCTGAACAAAATGGTTTCAAGAACGTACATTAACACTCTTGTTTTAATATTACAATTTCCGGACTTAAAATTTTGTTTCAAATGTTCAAACATATGCCTGTGCTCAACCTTCTACAGCTAGACTGACCTCCCAACACATGCATACGTGGAGCAGTTCATGTCCTCACGAGAGGCCCGCTTATACCAGATTTCAAGACAGCTTAGAAATCTTTAAAAAATATTTGATTTCATACCCTAAGGGTTGAAACACCAGATAACTTCTGGTATTAAAGCATGAGGAACATTGTGGACATGTATCCAACAAAACTAGTGACAATCCAACTGGGAAAAAGTCATTTAAAATTTCTATAAGCCATTCTAAGGGTATAGAGCAAATTAGAAAATATTTAATCCAAAAATCAAATAAAATGTGATAAAATAAACAATGTGAGGATTTGTGGTATTTGAATAAGGAACATCCTCTCATTCACTTTTCCTAGCACAGTGACACAGAAATTCTCCTCCAGGTTCACAGGGTTGAAACCTCAGGCCTCCCAGAAAAAAGGAAAATTGTCCCACGGGAACAGAATGTCAGCATTTCTCATCCTGCCTTCTTCCATATTGCTGAGGCTAAGTTCTGGATAAATGCAGCCAAGGCCAAGGCCTCGCTTCTAATCACACCCGTGTGGAGGGTGGCAACCGCTGCAAGTGTGACAGCTCTGATCCAGGGATTCGCTGCCTAAGAGAAGAAAGACACCATACCATAGACGAATCCTAGTCTCTAGAGTAACTAACTATGTGAGCAACAGGGACAAGACAGGTGTAAGCTTGAGGATGTTCTTCTAAAAAGTTTTAATGAAAAAATAATTGAAGATTTCTAGATGAGTTGAATGTGTAAACTATGACCGTGACAGTGAACTATAAACTGATTGATTTGCAGGACAGAACCAAGGAAAGAGAGCATGGCGGAGGTCTCCTGCTCACAGACTTCAAGCACTGACCGTGGGAACGTTTCCTCCAAAGAAGCCTCACTTTTTTTTTCATTAGTCTATTCAGCAAATTATGCTCAGGGCGTCGTTAAAACAACGGGAATATAAAGTAGTATGAATGTTATCCTGCTTGAATTAGTTAAGAAAGGCTTAGCAGATTAATAAAGCACAGCCTGGAAGTGTCCATGGATGGTTGATGTGTAGGCCAGGGAAAGGAAGGAGGAGTGACATCTTGGATGTTGGTGGTACCAACAAATTAGTTTGTAGCCTCAATGAAATAAGATAGGAAAAAAGATGGCGGTGTTCCCAGTTTTGAAGAACTACACTCTTTGTCACCACCTTGAGACTTTGGTCTCCAATTTCTTCAGCGTTCTTATGCAGATTCACATGAATGGTTTCCCAGTGAAGATCCGGGCCTTCAATCTTGGACTGGTGCTATGTTCCTGACACCTTTTGTTCTGTGGCTTTGGTCTTGCCTGAGCATTGCCCAGCTCTGTAGTGTGCACATGGCCAGCTAATGTAGACTACATACTATTTCCATTTGCAGGCATTATCCACACAGTGCGATACTAATACTGCTCTGAGAAAATGTACAGAACCAGAAATGATTTACGTCTTGGTCTGATATATAAAATATTTAGAAATGGGTTATGGAGGGATTGGAAGCATAGTTCAGTGACAAGAACTTTAAGCCTGAGGCTTCAAGTTCGATCCCCTAGAACCATTAACAGCTGGGTTTGGAATTGCATTCCTGCAACCGCAGCATTCTGAGAGCTGAAGCACGAGGATTGCAGTGAGTTCAAGACCAGCCTGACTATAGGGCAAGACCCTGTCTCAAAAAAAGAATACAGAAATACAGATCTAAATCCTGTCTTTTACTAAGGCAATTCTGGTTGTACATACAATGTTCTTATTTTACTTACTGGTGTCATACATCTAATGGCAACATCGTTCACCTAAGACACATGGATTATAGAGATAACAAGTGGTTTTCTATAACTGACCAATTATTTGGCATGCATCCTGAGTTTCCATGAGTGATAAAATAATAGTAATAAATTATGGCCCTACTAGTCAACTTGCTCAAGACCTCGCTTTTTGCTGAAAGAGCAGGAAGTCTGGAAAAGGTCCTATAGAACGTAACCTGCACTTTGGCAGTTATTGTGCATTGATTCAATTTCAGAGTTTGTTCAAAGCATGTGTCTTGCCATGATCTTAAGCCTGTGATAGATACTTAGGGTTCAAGTTTGAGCCAAATCATTGTGTTCATCCTAGAAGTATTTGTATTCCATCTCTCAAGAAGCAAGAAGTTTTGTCAAGGTAGGGTTCTGTGCTAGTCTTTTCTTTCCCTAACTAGTTCTTTATTTCCCATTAATTTCTGGCAAAAAAAAAACCCCATCTTGTTGAAAATGTCAGTTTTGATAACAAAAAGGAGAGCTCTTTTACCACTTTTGAATCAATATCTCAATATTCCTAGCATGCTCTTGAGACCAGACAAAGGTCTCCTAAAAGAAATCAAAGAACCTCAAAGGGGTAAAATTCAAGCGTGTGAGCACTTAGACACTTAACAATGTATGATCCTTCTCAGGGGCCAAGAAAAAAATCTATACATCATTCTTTATGGGCAAAGATTATCTAAAATGCTTTAGTGTTTGGAAATTTCTATTCACTCTATTCAGGAATAGTGGTAATGTCTCCATAAAAACGTTCTTAAAATTCAACGACATAGCTTTGAGAGGAATGCTAATTTGATTTTGAATGTATTTCCTAAAAGTAAGAAACTATAAATGTGACTATAGTAAGCATACCTAACAGAATGTAAAGAACAAGTCTTGAAATGAAAGGTCTTCAGAAAAATGCAATATAAGTCTTAAGGAAAAACATTTTTATATTTTATGAATTAAGATAATATAACTTGTTTCACACAAACAATGTCAGTAAAAAAAGAATAGTTTTGAGTTATTTTTAATGAGTACCAAGTATAAGGATCATAAACCATCATTTCAGTGTAGTAGAGCACAGTGGAATATCACTTTTGTTTACTAGAATTCTTCCCAAATAAACCTTAGAAGATTAGCACCCCAAAGGACTGTTTCTGTGCATGATAAAAACGCTAACTAGCTTTTCTAAAATTTGCAAATTCTTTTTTCCAGATAATCCTAACCTGTCATTCTTATCTTTTCTCTCTTTCACACCCATACCTTTGGGTAAAACCTATATACTCTTGGTCTTCTTTCAACTATCTTATTGAATGATTAAACACTAACTATAAATTGTTTTAAATGCTAATGACTAGATGGGTGGTCTTCTCTGCAACAGTAAAGGAGTTAAATTCATAGACAAATATTTAGAACATTAAATTGTTCATATTAGTTCTGAGAGAAAAGAGAAGATAGTGATATTCACTGCATCGTGAAGACTTCCTAGACCTTAAGTCTGCAGTAATTAGATAGAAACACAAGTCAATGGAGAGAGAGAGAGAGAGAGAGAGAGAGAGAGAGAGAGAGAGAGAGAGTGTTGGTTTGAGGTAGTCAGAAATAGTAGCAACTGTCTTTCTGGGGAGATGAGACCGTATTCAGAGACAGTATTTCCTAAAGATGGGGACTCGGCTTCATTTTAAAGAGTGGTAAGTTGTGAAGATGGAAATTAAAAACACTTAGGTCGGAAGTGACAGTAGAAAGCACTACAGAAATAAGAACTGTGAGAACTAATTAGCTTCAAACTGGGAGTCAGGATAGCTGGGAAAGGGGTCAGGCCTACCGAGAATCCTTCTGTGATTTATACTACCACCTACACAATTCTGTGCTGTTGGTCAGATCACCAAAATATCTTGGTTGGATCATCTCAAAGATATTATCAATGGCCGTGTTGACACCTTGGCTTATCCAGTTTGAGATTAGACAGACTAAGAACAGAAATCTTATCGTTACACATACTAGTGGCATTGTCCAAATCCAGAGACATGGTGCTGGAGACTTTTGAGATACGGCTTTGGCCTTCCCAGCATCACCTTTGCCACTCTTTCCTCTTCATCCCAAACTCCTGTTATATTGACCTTTTCTCACTTCTGCAAATTCGCCATGTTTCGCCTTGACTCCCAACCTTCGCTGTGGCTGGAAGCCATCATTTGCACAGAACACGGGCTGCTCCCCTGCCTACTCCCTTCTTAGACTTTGGTTCTTTTCCTTGGGCTCTGACTCACTGAATCCAAAACCATGCCTCTGCTGGCACTTCTACCACTCTCTGTCCAATGAGGATCTCAACCCAACCAAACAGAAGCCTCCAAGACACTGCAACTACTGCTACCTGCGTCGTGCCTTTCAACCTAGGTACCACAACAGTACTCGGCTCACAAGAGGGGCTCAATAAACACTAAGTAAATGATAGACAAAATGTAAAACCCTTGGAAGCAAAATTGGCTTATTCAATAAAAGTCCTTAATACAAATGTTAAATAAGAATGTCTAATATTCATAAAAATTAAGCCTCTATGTACTTTTTCACTTATAAAATCTCAACATGATTTGAGATCAGTGTGGATTAATATAGGTTCCATTAAGAAGACATAGTTCCTTTACTAAAATTAATGTCTAAAGGGGTCACAGCTTATCTGTAAGATAAACAGCTAAAATATTGTTTCTTACTGTTGACATTTGTCAAACTTCTATGAAATAATTTGGTAGTAAGTAATATCCCTATTTTTTAAAGAGAAGTGGCAAGAAAAAATTCATTCATGCTCATTCGCTTTAATAACATTATTTTTTTTTTTGCAGAAGGCACAGATGCAAATTTCTTTATCTTTTAATTTTGGCATCCACTCAATCACTGAGTTCTCACATCTACCCTTTCTGTGAGCTCCTTGAGGACCCACACTAAAACATGATTATCTTTCCTCATCAACTCTTGTTTTTCAGTGCTCTAAAATTATTCCATGCAGGTATGATGCCCAGGAACGTCCTTATTGTTGCATTGTTTTATTATAAATTATTTTTATGACTGCTTCACATAATAGACTGGGCTGTTAGAGATTAGAGGCTCCATTCCACTTATCTTTGTATCCTCAATGCTTAAAATGACATCTGGCACAGAGTTTGGCCTCGATAAATGTTTGTTCAATGAATAAAATAAAGTTTGCCTTATTATTTGTGCAAATCTAATATTTCAGTAATATTGAACAATTTAGTGAATTAGGAAAACTTAATTTGGCTTCCAAAAATGCAAATGGAAGCTTCCTCAATGCTGAAAAATCCTTTTCCCCTTGCATATGAAACCACACTTACAAGGGGCCCTGCCTTGCCTCGGTTACACCTCTCCCTGGTTCTGAGCAGCTCTACACCCATCACACTTTTCTCCCATCCTTCTCTTCAAATGCTCGACTATCACCTGCTCAACCTTCTGCCTGATTTCTTTCCTTTATAGTTATGACATAAATAGTGAGAGCTCTTTTCTTATTTTGTCCTGGGTCAATAGGAAATATTCTGTGTATGTTTTACAGTAGAATTTCATGCGTCTTATATCCCATTCTTAGCGTTTAAATCAGGACTTGGCGTATATTAAAGAGTAAATTCACATTGAGAATTAAATAAAGGAATAATTTGTAATGAAGTTTGTTCCCTATATTTAAGAGTAAATAGATCCAAAAAGAGATTAAGAAACTGTCTAAAGCCACAGTTTATTCCAGTATACAGTCTACATCATCTTTTTTCCTTCTTTCTTTCCTCATTCTTCTTTTATTTTTCTTTCTTTGTACTTCTACTTAAAAACTGTTTTTTCTTTTGACACCAGGTGAGGTGATGCGGTTTTCAGGAAAAGCTTTTGTGATTACCTGAATTCACATCCGTTTGGATCCTCACAATAAAAGAAGTCATCTTTCCACATTTCTTGGTGATTTTCCATTTCACATTACTGTATCTCCTAGTCTGTCTTATTATAATATATATGTGTTTCCCTGTTTTACTTGGTTACTCTGGAGTACAAGCCTATTTATTTTTTATTTCTGCATTTTCAATACTTAGCACATAATTGATACTCAAACTATTTGCTGAATTCAGTTGAAATGTCAATGTCAAGCTGTAGTATCTTAACTTATACGTTGTTTTTAATAATCAGCTATTCTGTATAATTTTAAATTATAATTAAAATCATACAAATCTGATGAACACGCCTTTTTTCAGGGAAGCCACGTACAGCTTTTGCAGGTTCAAGTCTCAGTGCTTCGAGCTTTGTCATTTGTTGTTTCCACTCACCTGAAAGGCCCCATGGGAAGCGCCAGGGCCATCCAGCAGGAGGCCTCCGGCCCTGTCTCACTTCCGCCCTTCTGCGCAGCTTTAACAGTGACTCAAGCCTCCTTCTCTTCTGCGGTGGACTGCATGTGCCAGACTCCTTATGTCTTCTTGCTCTCTGATTCACGTCCTTCCGTCTTCACAGTCTCTATTCTTTTATTCACTAGACTAGGTAAAGCGGTCATTTTCCTTTTGGTCTCTCCGCTGCCTTTATCTCAAATCCCCGAGCCCTGTCATGTGTTCGGCCAAGACTCATTCGCTCTTGCTACGCGACTCTAATCATCATAGACTTTGACAGTTCCCCATGCTCACATCCCTGGCCTCACTTAAATTTTACATATCCTTCAGCATTTCCAAACCCCGCGGTTATGTCTCCTCAGATCACTCTGGCGCCTCTTGCATTGCGACATTATTCTCCTTTCTTTTTAGCCCTTCCAATTTCGGTCATCAAAGTTATCCTTACATCTTGAGCTCACATAAAACTTCTTCAAGACGTGTCCGATTTCCCATGTTGTGATTTCACAGAACATTTTCCCTACAAGAAATGCTTTCATGTATTAAAATTTTAATTTTTTTTATGTGGCTCCTTGAAAAAAATCTTATAGTTTCCATAGTTCCTGGTAGGATAATATACTTGCATAAGCATTGAGGGATATTAGATAAACTTGAGTAATGCTTATCCAGATGTAATTTTCTCAGCTAACACCAAATAAAATTCAGTAAATCATTCCTGCATTAATAGGCATCTCTAATGAGAAGGTGTGGTGTTTAACTTTATGTATTGGTTGAGCTAAGGGATATTCAAATATCTGGCACAAATATTTCTGGATGTGCCTGTCTGTTTCTAGAAGAGATTAGTATCACCCTGAGCAATATGAACTGACATTCACCAGTCTGCTAGGGGCTCTACCAGTGGCAGAAAACAGTGATGAGCCTCTTGCATGGCACTACTCCATTGGGTAGTTGGAAGATTGATCACTTTGGATTGCTTTTATTAGAGAAGGAGTAATGTTTGGTCTTTATTGGGATACAGGCTCTGAATAAATTTTTGTCACCTTTGCATACAGCATTTAGGTCCCAAGTACCATTCAAGGACTTTTACTCAGTACCATATCTACAATCAGCATGATCCATATAGAATTGCTTCTAATCAAGGAACTTACTTTATAGCAGGAAGAAGATGAAGAAGAAGAAGAAGAAAAAGAAGAAGAGAAGGATGAGGACAAAGAGGAGAAGGGGGAGAAAGAAAAGAAACTCAATCCAGGTAAATTCGATAATGGCCCAGTTTCTTCAAGTATGAAGGTTTCATTAACATGTCTGGCAAAAAAAAAAAAAAACCCACCTTGACCAGCTGAAGCAAAAGAAAAGGAAGTACAGAATCAGTAGTAGTCTGGTAGTCTTTGTTCAGATATAGTGTATGGTTTAAGCGGGTACACCTGGGTATCAGGTTGAGGAAGGATCAAGTTTTGGTGGTTAATTTTAAGTGTGAACTTGCCTAGACTGGAGATGTTGATAAAATATTATTTCTCAATGTGACTATTGGGGTTTTTCTGGAAGATAGTAACATTTGATTTGAAAACTGACTAAAAGTATTGCCTTTAGCAATGTATGTGGGCATCATTTGAACTTTTGTGGACCTGAGTAAACAAACAGTGGAGGAAGAGTGAATTCACTCTACTTTTTGGATTAGGACATCCATATTCTCCTGTTTTCAGATATTGCTACTTCTTGTTTGCAGGCCTTTAGATTCATATTGGGTCTTTACACCATTGGTTCCACTGGAACTTCATCAAAGGTTTCCCTGAGCTTCCAACTGCAGATGACAAATGGTAAGATTTCTTGGGTATGTCTATGTTTGTCCTACCCACTCTGACACTGTGGAGAAATCTGCAAAATATATAAGACTAATACCAGCCATAATATCTCGGATAATAAACCTATAGAAATAATAGCTCAAGTTAACTTTGGTTTTTACAATTTTAACTTAAACACCAAAATGAAATCAATTTTCAAATGCTTAAATTTTCATTAGAAGAAAGTTTTAGTTTGATTCAAGAATGACATCGTAAGATCTCATTAATGCTCAAATATCTCCTGCTGGTTATCATGTAATCCTTCTGAACCACACACTGAAAATTAGTTGTTAGAATCATGGTTTATGATTAAATTTTCAAAAAGGAGTCTCTTAGCCAGATAGATAAATTGTCTACTTATCACCAAGAATACAGCAGACTCTTTTTCAAATTTAAGATCAAAGTTATAGTGAAGACTTTGGTGAAGGCAAATGGCAAAGTGAAAAAATTCTGGTATGAGAAATTGGGTGAGATAGAATCACTGTGATATATCCCACGTCATTGCATTTTGTTCAATATACATTTGACAGGAAGGAGGCCTCGTGCACTCAGACCCTTTTAGTTTATGACTGTGCCATCACCACAGTACTGTTTTGTCCTCTTTCTCTATGAATTTTCCCTTAAGAAATTCAGAAATGAAGAAAAAAACTTTTCTTTTTTTCTGGCTGAAGTGATCAGAATAGGTAGTACGAGAGAAATATTTTACTGGCAAGAATCCAACGAGGTCAGGGAAGGTTTTAACAAGCAAAGATTTCAAGATATTCTAGGATGCACTTTATGAGCATATGCTATTCACAGCGATAGGTTTAAGAATAACTCTAAAATGCCCCTGGAAATGTATTAGCTATTCCAGATTCCTGCACGATCAGTCTAAATAAATAAAATAAATAAAAAAGAAACAGAAAAGGGACAATGGAGTAAAAAGAAGTGTTACAAGATTATAGAAATTAATATGCCTCTCCAAGTCGCCAGTCTCAGTAAGCAACTTGTAGGCTGTTGAAAATGGATATAAAACTTTCCAGACAAACTTTATAAAGCTGAGAATATTTCCGTAAGATTTAGATAAGCTTGAAAACTCCCAGACTAATGGGAATCCGTATAGCAACTCCGTTCACTGACCACATACATGAAAAATGTATATAATCTGATTTAATCTATATTACCCACCCATGATTTAAATATTATTTTATCTATTTCACTGATGAAGTATTCTGTGTCAAAAGATAAAGAAACTTAGGCCAGTTTCGGATCTGATAAGTGTGGATTTCTGTGTAGGGAATAACTATGAACCACAAACTAGCAGCTGGAGGTCTTAGCATTGGTCAAGTTGGCTACTGTTCGCTTTAAATCCTGCATGGCGATCTTAACTTACTTCGTAATGGTTTAAATGTAGACTTCAGTGTTGGGAGAATGAAGTTTAGCATTTTGTGCACAAGGTATCTTGTCAAGGTGACAAGGACTTTCCCACTCTCCTTTAGTCCCTCCCCTTACCCACCGCTCCCTCCATGGGACTACTTCCAACTTCTTTCCATCCTTGTTATGGACATGCATACATTAGAATAACAATTTAGCCTAATTCCATTGGATAGTGATGCATATACATGAGTTAGGGCTTAGAAGAGTGCCTAGCCCATAGAAAGAGCTCCACGAACTTTATTTTTCATTATGAATCCTTGAGATCATATGATGACTTATTCTTTTTTAACTCTATCACCTTATTTATTCTATTGTTCTTTGCTTGTCTAAAGATCTTTACTCGAAAAGCATGAAAAAGCACATTAATGATGAGGCTATAGATAATTGATTTTAGCTGGATATTATAAGACTCATCTAATATTTAATACTCATTAAAACATTATAAGCTATTAGATTGAGAAAATTGGAATAAAAACTCCTATGACTCTGGTTTTAAATTTTATTCTTTTATTCCCTCAAATATGGGTCTTTATCAAGTGTTGCCAGGAGTCCTTGTAAGAACAATCATTTCAAGAAATATATAAATATGTCTTGAGTGTCTAAAGTAGAGTTCTTTCTTTCAGAGCTCCTGTACAAACTCAAGACACCTATAGGCTGGATTCCTTTTTTTTTTTTTTTTTTTTTTGAGACAAGGTCTCACTCTGTTGCCCAGGCTGCTCCTGAACTCCGTAGTGTAGTCCAGGCCGGCCTTGGACTCAGGAGAATCCACCTGCCTCAGACTCCCAAGAGCTGGTGTACGCCACCATGCCAAGCTTTCCTGTGGTGCTGGGGAATCAAACTCAGGTACTTAGCATTTACTAGGCAAGCAGCTTAACTGCTGAGTTATTCCTCCAGCCCAGGAATGATATTTTTAACTACTTGACCTTGCTTCTAATGATTGAACACAAATATAAGAAGACAGACTTCCCCTTACACACAAAACAAAAAGAAAAAAGTAAGCAGATTTTAAGCATAAAGACAAATAAAATAAAGCTATCGCTTTTTTGAAAAATTAAAGAAATGTTTAACAGTTGGCCAGTTTTATTTATTTTGTATTTTAATTAAAAACACAATTTATAATAGTGGCTAGTAACTACTTATGAGTGCATGGCATCAGTAGCTGGAGGGCCAGCTGGGATGCTGTACAGTCAACTGAAGCAAACGTGTATTTCTTTGTACGTGCAGAATTAAACATCAACTTCCCCTTGTGCTTTTCAAGGTATAAATTATAGAAGACACTGACCTCTCCATTCTCCTGAGGTAAAGGTGAAAGGAACTCATATGAAGCGGGATATATAGAAGAGTAACACACAAAATGCCATTGCTGTTTTCATTGTGTACTTGCATGAGGGCGTATCAGCACATGTAATGGTAAGCAGGGCAGTGAAATGGTGCAAAGGGCGTGAATTTGGGAGTCAGAAACCCTTCAGCGAAATCTCAGTGTCCTCATCTGTGAAATGAATGAGTCCTGATTTTCAAAGTTATGCTATTCGATAATGTAATTGATTTTATGCTCTCTAAGTAGGGTATCTTTTCTCAAAATTGTACACATTTAAACTTAGAATAACAACAGGACCGACACTGTGAAAGTAATTAGTCACAGCCTGGTATAAACTTGTATATCCCTAGATGAAAAAAGTGTGCTAAGTACAGGAGGCAAGTGTATCTATTATTGAGCAGAAATATCCTTGCTATTTGTAAGGATAGAATAAATGGCATGTATATGTGAGTTGGCACACACACACACATATGTATTATACATATGTACTTATATACAGAAATATAAGGATGCCCTTTTAATTTGGAAGTTAATGTAAGTATAAACTTGACATTTATCCCATTTATCCCAAATGCATTTATGCATTTGTTTCCATTTATAGACTAATGCAACGAATGGATTATAGACACGTTTACTTTTTGTAGTAGACCAAACTGATATATTATTTGCACTTTGCAAATTAATTCTTTGAAAAAAACCTGCATGCCACTGCATGTATTTGCTATTTATCACAGACTTATCTCCTAATTATATTAGATGATTCCATAGTTTGGGTGTCAAGGCCCATGTACTGGAGGCGTGGTAGTCAGCCTGCGATGCTTTGGGAGATGATGAAACCGGTAAGAGGTGTGACCCCATCCCCCACCGCCCACACCCCCATGAGTGACAAAGATCACTAGAGTCGCGCTCCTGAAGGGCGTGCTGACACCTGAATCTCTTCTTGTCTCTCTCTTTGCTTGCCAGCCACTCTGAGATGCGCTGTTCCTTCCTCAGCTCTTCAGCCGCTCTGCTATGGTGACTCCAGTCCAAAAGCAACAGGGCTAAGATATTAACAACCGAAACTCCTGAAATTATAATCCAAAATAAACCTTTCCTCCTTATAAGATGATTATTTTCGGTATTTTGGTAAGTGACATGGAGCCGACTAACAGAGCTGTTATACTCCTCGGGACGTGTTGACCCATCACAAGGACCATGTCATCTACGCAGATAATTAGACTCACACGGCATGAGCCAGACTGGGTGTACAGAGTTGTCAGGGAGTTCAGAGTCAGGAGACCTGAGCTCAGGACCACGTTGCAGCATTTCACATAATTAAGAGCAGCTGAATCACTTACAATCCATTGGCTTTTATTTCCTTTTGTTTAAATGCAGCTCATAATTATACCTCCTCTTATCACATTGAGTTGGCTTGAATAACAAATATGAATGCATTGAAAAAATGTTATCGTTAGGGTTGATATGACATTCCAGTATTAGAACTCATGGTCTTCATCCGGTGGCTCTTAGGTCCCTTTATACCCTCTAAGTTCTTTCTAATGAAGCACTGAATGCTATTCATTTAGCATTCCAAATATGTCTCTTAAATCCACTCTCCTCTATATTTTCACTGCTACCTCGCTAAAGCAAGCTCTTCTGTGAGTAATTTATTCCTTCCTCTTCTCATTATCCTTTTCTATTTCTTCAGCGTTACGGAGCCATAGATTTACTAAGAAAAAATGGGGAGGAAGAGAACGCACCCCGGGATGGGAGCTGGTGGAGAGAGAGCACGTGACCCAGCGTACTGCTTCTTATCCTACGTAAAACAATTTTCAGTAAAGATGCTAGAATAGTGTAACCTCAAACCTCAATGTGAGCACGCCATTTTTCTATCCTACATCCCCAAATGACTTTCCATTAACAAAAAGTGAACTTCAAATTTTAAAAGGGAACTGAAAGCCCTCTCCAAGCCGGCATCCTGTGTCTTCCTCAGTCTGCTTGGAATTTTCTCTCCTCCATCACTACATGTGTCGTAGCTCCACCTCTTACTTAATAACCATAAAGAGGCAATCGAAGACAAAAGTAGGTGGCCTAACAGGCACTTTCTTACACATATCAATTTCCGTGTTATTTATGTGTCTGTCTTTCTGGCCAAAAGTTGAATTCTTAATAATAGAGATTTTTTTTTGTCTTTTTACTACCCAGAAGAGGGCCCTACTTATATTAGGCATATGTACTATATATCTTTTCCTTCTTTATGTTAGTGTATCTGAACAAGAACTGGACCAGAATCTTCACATAACATCAAAAAGCCACATATTGAAAATTACCAAATTGAAACTATAATGAGTGAGAACATATACAAAAAAACAAAATAATATTAAAAAGTCAACCTATTACTCAACATATCCAAATTTTCTAAAGAGATATTTTGAAAAATTTAGTGCTTCTGTTCAACAACATTAAATAAAATTATACAGCAATTGTTAACTATCATTGTATTTTATAAACTTTAATTGGAATAGTAGATACATTTGGGTGAAAACTAAGTGAAAAGTATCACATGAAAAAACACAGGAGAAAAAATGTAACTAATTAAACAAAAAAGGCTGAACCAGAATCCAAACACGTGATGACCACAGTTACACATAAACTCTTAAACAATAATCACCTTCCTACAGCAGTTATTATTTGAAATGTCATTCTTCTTATGTGATTGTTTTAGAATATTGTGCCATTTTAAGTAAAATGTAACACGTTAGAAAAGTAAAAACCTAAGCAGAAAAGAAAATCAATGATTGTTTTAAAGGTATATATTTCCTTCCGTTAGAATTCTGGATGTGTTTCCATTGTTATTGATCACTAATTGTAGACTAGCTACTAGGTCCCAGGTTTATAATTGGCTGTTGTTTTCCACACAGCCTGTTCCTTCCTTAACACTTTTTTATGAGCCTGATTTTCTAAGCACATCCATCTACTCGCTTCTAAATTCCAAAGTTATTAAGTTGTCCCTCAAAAATGTGGCCATCAGCAAAGAACATAAATATCACCTAAACTCTTTTCCAATGCAATATACTTAGTTCTTAGATTGGTTAATGTGATTCCTTGCTAGTCTAGTGAGGAAATTTACATAATAATAAGCAATCAGTAAATGGCACAGTCCAACTCAGCTATTCTTTTTAAGCACTTCTATTCACTGCTCAAGTGTTAACATGCTTTATAATCATTTTTGTTTGATATTACTCACAATAAAGCTGCGAAATAGGTCAATATTCAATTCATGGGGATGTAAGCTTCTCAAGGATTTCACATGATTAAGGTTTGTGTACTGCTCCAAGGAAGAAAAATGGGGCAGTGGTGTCACACACAGAAGTGACAAAACATTCCTAAGAACTACAAAAGGTATTAGTGATTGAACACAACTTTATTATGAAGTTCTCCTGAAAATAGGGATGGGGATAAACCATGGTTGATCCAAAACTGGACTCTGGAACCCTTTAGATGTTGATTCATACTGGAAAAAAAAAACCTAAATTTGCAAAATTCCAGAGAGTCTTAACAATTAAAATGGTACAGCATTCCTGCCTCAGCCTCTACAAAGTGTCTCCAATCTAATTTTCCTCTATATCTTCAAGTGTTTCTTTAGTTATGCGTTTGGGCCCAGTTGTTAACATGTACTTTCCTGACCATAGTTCAAATTTAGGCCTTTGGCACCTTGCTTGTGTCTTAGCACTTGAGCCAATAGTGAAATATCCTACACTTCTGATTTTAAAATTTCTTTCTTACCTTGCTGCCTTCATTTTCTTTCTTGTAGAGTGTTTTCTTCTACAAATTCCTTTAAAACCAGTTTTTCCTAATGGGCTGATAATTCAGAATCTTAACATATTTTCAGTTTTTTTGTCAATCTAATGTTTTTCCAGATGATTTTTATCAACCACAGAAACTTCAAGCAGCATTTCTTCTTGAAACTCTTTCAACTGTCTGTCCTGCCAACTTGTACCATTTTTCTGGGCTCTCACAAATGTCTCCCATGATAACTCTATGTAGACACCCTGAACATTATATATCAAAATCTACTTTTCCAAATATTTCTTGTTCTGAATCTTAGTAAATGAAATCATCATCCATTTAGGCAATCAAGCTCAAAATCTTGGCATCATTCTAGAATGATTTAAGCCTTTTTTTTCCATATTAAGTAAGTCTGTATTTTTTTAAAATATTTATTAAGGAGCTACTATGTATCAGAGATTAAGCCAGGTGCCCAGCATACAGCAGTAAGTAAGGTAAATATTATTTTCTTCAGATATACTTTCTAATTAGAAATACAGAGAAAAAGAGGATTTTTAATGCGAAAGGCATTCCATGGACTTTGGAAACATATAAACTAGACAGCTATAAATTATACTCTTGAGAATACTATGCCAAAAGGACCAACATAACATGTCCATTTTTAAACTGAGTCTGCGCTTTCCATTCCATTGTTACTAAATAAAGTTGTCATTATTTTCCTTTCTGGGTTTCCACAGTGGCTGTCTAACAAAATTTATATCTCCCTCTCTTCCCAAGTTCCTACTTCACCCAGTGCAATGAAGGTAAAATACTTTTTTCCTAAAATTTCAAGCTTACTACAATCTCACCAAGCTTGACTCTGTCTACTGAACACAATCCAAAAATCTCAAAATAACTCAAAGCTTCACTGACGGAGATTCTTTGTACTTCAACCCTTCAAACATCATCTCTGCTGTTGCCTGACGAAGATTCTTGCAAATCTCCATGCCAGGCGAGCATCCTCACAGGTGTAGGCCTCAATATACAGTTGCCCCTTTACCATAAACAATTACCTCATCTGAACATCTCCCACGTGTCCTTTCAAGCATTATTATAATTCTTCCAGGCTATCTTTGTACTCTCATTTCACCACACCCATACATCCCTCGTATCATGAATAGAATCAGATTGCAGTCACAATTTTATCTCTTTTTCCTGCTAGACCATGAGCCTTCAAAGAGTGGATATTATGATTTGTATGTGGGCTGTCTCACAACAATGTCCTATATTTGGATGTTGTAGAGTACCTATGGAACCAAGTACCCTTAAAAGGTGGAACACGATGAGATGGGGTGCGACCTTGGGGCTTGACCCAGAAGGGGAGGATTACTGGGACAGGACCTGGAAGGGTGTATGGAACCTCTGCCGCTCCTCGTTCACTTGGCTTCCTGTCTGAGCAGGTCATCTCTTGCTACGACCCAGCCATGTGCTCCTGATGCTGCCAGCAGCCCACGAGTGGACTGAGACTTCTGAAACTGTGAGCTAAAATAAAATTTTCCTTCCTTATGTTGTGGATGTTGGGTATGCCGTCCCAGCAATGAGAAAGTAACTAAGACAATAGCTAATAACTTCTTGGCTTTTTTTCATACTTTTGCTTTTGCTACTTTAAATGTAAGAATCTATCACTAAATATTTGGGGACTAAATTAGCTAGTGCTTGATAATGACAGGTCCTTCTGCCAACACTATGTCATAAAATTATAACCAGTTATCAATGAGTAATGTTTCCCAAACCTGAGACCAAATGTTTTTCTTATCAGCATTAAAGATCCTTTGAAGTATCTCGCAAGAGACTCTGGAAGAAAAGTGATGGTCTTACTTTTCTCTGAAAGTCCAATACTCAATTCTTCTAGGACACATTTTGGCTATTATTTTAATGCCAATATTATTTTCATACTAGTACTCTCAATGTTTTAACATAAAAATAAATATTTGTCCATATTTAATGCAAGAAATTTTTCTACACATGTGTATCCTCTTTTCCAAGACTATATATTTATGAAAAAAGACTGGCATTTCTGTGGAAGGTCTCAGCTATTACCCATAGCTACAAATATGCCAGATATTTTTTCATGACATAAATTTAAAGTGTACAAAATAATGTTTTCATATGCAAATTTACAGTTAAATGAGTACTCAAGTAAGTCATTCCAATTCCATTACCTTCCACCTTCCTCTTTGATGTGTGTATATGAGTGCTAAGAGATTCAAAACTCTACTCTTCGCAAATCTTGTACACATAATACATTGTATTATATTTGTGGTATAAGGAAATATACTAACTATATTTTTCTTGCTACACATTAACTCTCTAGACTTATTTATTCAATACAGCTACCATGTACTTACTGTAATCATTTGACTGAGTGATTGAAAATAGGCTTTTTATTTGGCTTCCAACATGCCACTCCAATTGGTATTACAAATTCAATTATTGTCTATCTTTATTTCATTTGGTTTCTCAGCACTGACACTCTCTTCTTGAAAGTAGACTTTGCTTAGCTTCCTTGGCAAAACCGTTGGGATTTCTTCCTGGCCTGTGGGATTCTCCTCAGCTGGTTGTTGGTAAATGGTTTAGCCAAAATTTTAAACACTCGGTGCCTCAGAGGCATCTCCTCCTCCACTAAACACACTTCTTATGTCTCTCATGAAGCCCAATCAGGCTGTGCTTTTCATAAATCCATCTCAATAGAGTTAGAAAACGATTTTCATTTATTTACCCCACTATTTTCATTAAATATTTTCACTTAATGTGTGAAAGAATCGGTCTTAATGAGCACAGTTCCTAGAATAACAGTGAAGAAAAGTAAGAAGAAAGGAACAAGCCATTGGGTAATTCTAGGGAAAAGCACCATAGAGTACAAATGGATGTGTTATGATTATTTAGTCTTTATAAAGACAGTGTAATATGAAGGGCAGGAAAATAAGCACCATTTTGTTCTATAAAATATGTGCAGTCATTCGGATCATGCTAGTGAATATACATCATTTGTGCTCGTGTGATCTGGCTTTAACCCACTCAAGAGGATATTTGTGCATTTACCACAGCAAAGGCTGTAGTAGCCTCCCTCAGGCAGAAGAGCTTAAGTGTCTGATAATGTTGAGTGACTTGCTTAAAAGAGGATGAAACGACACACCCTCAGGCAGGAAGATGATTTAAATAGAGTTCATTTAGGAAGCCCAGTGCCTCCATAAGGACAGAAATTAATGCAGATATATATATATATATATATATATATATATATATATATATACCATTTCCACAAATCTATCTCAGTGGGAAGGGCTTCAAAATATATATATTCCATAAATCTCAACATGTTAAAACAGGATTGGGAGGCTTGTAATTTAATTGCAGATTCTACAAATGTATGTACCTCTACAACATGATTCTGTCTGTTTTAAAATTTCTGGAAAGTTAATTTCTCTAAGTGGCCATTGAATCCACATATCTCATGCAGGATACTAACAATTTTCTGATGTCCAGGAAGTAAATTACTGACGCAAGTCCCAAAGCAAACCAGAGAATCTGGTTAAAGCTCTACTGCGACATATGTCTATCCAATCTAGGGAAACAACATAGTGACCTTTTCATTGTTCAAAATTGTGTACTGAGACCTAATTTTTCACCTTTAAAGTTCATAAAGTCCCACTGACAAATTCCTAAACACGTTGTATAAATGACATACAATAAATCGAACAACTCTATGTGTCAGATAAAACCAATAACGTTGAAACACAATTCATTTTGATAACTTATTCCTGCAATATATTGTATGAGCACAAAATACGTATGATTATAAGTTTCTTGGTAACATATTACAAAGATTCGTTTTAAATACCTTGTTGGGAATAAAGTTCATTTTCTCTACATAAAAAATTTCATGTGATTTTCTTCACCAACCTAAAAATTCTCTCAAAACTTAATATGGTCTCCTTACCTTGCTTCCATTTTCTCTCGTCTCTCGTTCCATCTTGAGGTCAGAAATTAGAAGATTCTTATATTTATTTTTTCCATTACTGCTGTGCTCATCTAGTCTGTATTCTGAAGTCAGCTGTGCAGACAGGGGACTGTCACTCAGGTTCAGTGGCTGTTCATCCTGTTCGAGCCCAGTTTTGCCATCGCTGTTGGAGTCTCCCATCTCCCTGCTGTGTGTTCCTCCTGAAGCAACTGAACTGTGCCCCAGCGTCTCATTGCCATTAAAGCTCTCTGCAGCAGAATCATCTGTTGGAAAAAAATTGTATTTTGATTTTAATTAATATGCTGCTCATTTTTTATTTTATCTAGCATTTACTGAGTTTCTATCAAGTGTGTGGCATTGTGCCAACTAGTGTGTGTGTGTGTGTGTGTGTGTGTGTGTGTGTGTGTGTGTGTGTTCATAATTTAACCTAAGCAAGAACCCTGTGAGGCAACTATTGTTATTTTTAATCAAGCAGGCCCACTGAGAAACAAAAGACAAATGAAAGATAAGGAATGTAAACATTTCAATATCATATGCTGTTGCAGGTGCATCTCAGTGCAGAGGTCCTGAGTTCAGGCCCCAGGACCACAAAAATAGACAAAAAAATATTAACAGTGAAATTCCCAGGGACGTTGAAATTCAAAATTAAAGAAATGAGTTCGATAAGTAATTTGGAAAACTGCACATGTTCTTTCACTCAAGTTGAAGTCCTTATGCTAATATGCAACAAACTATTTCTAAATTTATAAGTCATTTCTTCTCATGAAAATAGGAAGAAAATAAAAGGAACACATTCAAATATAACTAATAATTCATCAAAAAATTAACATTTGGATACTGGAATTCTTTTTGAAATACACTAAACATTTCACATACCAAAACTTTATCAACATAGAATAAATTACACAATATATATACCTACATACATATGATACATATGCATATGTATAACATTTTAAAATAAAACCTGCATTAATAATAAAAAATCCAGTTTCTATTGTGATTAAAAATTAACATGCTGTATCCTTTTATATAAAATCACCACCCATATCCAGCAAATATTATATCATTTATTCATTTTTAGGCAAGATAAATATTACCATTTATCGGGACAGTCTTTTATAAATGTCATTTAATTATAATTTCAGCATAAAATGTAAACAATAAAGGAGAAATATTTTTAGATGGAGTAATTCACTCCAGATGTTACCAAGGTAACTAAATTCAACTGCTTTACAGATTGCATTCCTGAGTAAATCAGTATGTTTTATAAAGAACAAATGAGTGATTTATATTTATATCAAATGAATACTTTCATGTTCTGTAATTTAAAATGGCAAAATTAGTATCTCATGCTAGCGCTTTAGGAAGCAACATTTAATGCCTTGTTTTTGACGTCTTTACTTTAAAAATTCAATATAGAGCGGTGAGCGATCATTATATTGACAATATAAATTAGTAATTTTACATTGTCTAGTTTCATATAGTCATATCAGCAATTTCTATTCTTCCTTGTACTTTTCTGGAATTCAAACAACAGACCTCAAACTCCATTTATCCCAACCAATTTATACTGATGCAGTGCTTTCAATGTGGCAATTTGCTGCCTTGCCCAGCAGAGTTTGCTCCATTTGAATGGCTGCCGGCTGTGGGCACTGAGCTGCTACACAGAAAGTCTAGTTCTAGATCTGTGAGGATGGCCTTCCAGTTCACAGGCCAGGGTGGCGGTCCTTCCCTCCAGGGTAACGAGCAACAGAGGAGAATGTGGAATGTGGTGACAGGGTCCTGTGGAATCTAGTGACATCAGGAGGGCAGCTGACTGTTTAGATTTAATTTGTTCTTAGGTGAGTATTGACGGAATAGATTTAGTGTCGCGGAGACTTATTGTGCTAAATTAGCTTGGATGAATCTCTTGTCTAGAAAGTCTAGTAACACTAAGGAAGCATTGGCAGAGTAGACATTTCATTCTTTTTCCTTTACTTCATTCCCTCTTATTCATTAGTAGATCTCCTAGAAGTGCTATGCTTATGCTAATTTAAACAGCCCCACCTTTTAAGATTAATACTTGGAAGTTTAGTCCTCAAATCCAGGTCAGATGTTCACAGGAGCCAAAAAGCTTTTCGATGTCTTTTCCAACTGCACTGTTAGAACTTTGATGCGATGTTAATTTCCTTCTTATGTCTTACCGTAAAATGGATTTAAACTCCAAAACATTGACTTGAATAACCATGATCCAAGGTATCTTAGTATCCCAAATGTAAAAATTAAATAAATAAAATGAAAAATTTAATAAAATGTTTCCAAAATCTATTTGTAAAATAAAAAATTCAAGTGCAACTTCTGTTTTCTGGCCTCTGCTCTCTCTTCTCCCAACTCTAGAGACTGGTCTAAAAAGTAAATACTTGTCTACAGGACATTATAGCTTTCTCTCCTCTCCTCTCTACCGCAAGCAGGCAATCTGACCTGACCTGTCCCTTAGACTGCTTCCCAGCCCAGGCCTCGCCTCTGTCCCACACCCTGGTTCCACTCTCTTCAGTGGCTCCTTTCCCAGCATTTTGTCAACTGGAAGCTCTTTCTTCACTTTTTCATTTTCTTTTTTTGCAAATCTTGTGGTCACAGTCTCTGGCCTTCTATTTTACTTATCTTCTGTACTACAGTTCTAACATTTAATTATATACCCATTATCTGTATTTTTAGTTATTATTTTACATGCAAACACATCCACTCCTGACTGCAAAATTGTCCCGATCTTCCAAGATCTGGGATGCCTGAAAAACCTGAGGAAAAAAATCATAATCAGGAATTCAATCTTACAAGTTTTATTTGCAAAATATACATCGGATTCTTAAGCTTGCACGAAAGAGTGTGGAGTCATCTTGAAATCAAACAGTCATACTAAGGAGAAATTTAATGACAAAATGAAATAAATTCAGGTGTGACTATCACTAAGAGGACAAAGACACCTTTCTAAAATGATAAAACTGAATAAATTGATTTCACTGAGGACAAATAAATGACAAGTGTGTGTGTGTGTGTGTGTGTGTGTGTGTGTGTGTGTGTGTGTGTGTGTGTGTAAAAGTCTAACTCTGTAGTCCAGTCTGGTCTTTAACTCACTAAGTAGCCTAGACTAGCTTCTGAACAACACAGCCACCTTCCTGCCTCAGCCTCCTAGGATTGCAGGCATCCACCACAATGCCTGGCTTATGTGGTACTGAGGGACTCAGCCAAAGGACCTTGCTCTTGCCAAGCCAGCCTTTTAACCACTGAGCTATACCCTCAACCCAGAATTTTGGTTCTTTAATAAATTATTTCTACAAAAGTTCAGTTTGGTAGCTCATAACTCATTCTTGGAATGACATTTAAGGAATTAATTTTGAGAGAGTAAAAAGGTATTTCCTGGCATAAAGCTAAAATTCAGCACAGAAATAACAACAAAACCAATTTTAAGCTATCAATGTACAGATCATATTTATTATTTAGATTATGGGTTTACAGTATTTTTAAAACATGTATTGTGTGCAACACATTCTTGGCACACTGTACCAAAGGGAACATCTTATGGGACCTGATCTTATCTTCAGGTGTATCAGCAGAATTCCAATGTCAATTAGTAAATAGCATCTAGTCTGAGAGAATCTCGCAATAAAGTGTCGTAAACAGAGAAGATTCTCCACAGAAAGGAAAGTAACCTACACATCACTGAGGATTAAGGGGCTTGGGGAAGGACTCTTGCAAGAGATAAAAGGCAAAGGAAGCCACACATGTAGATAGAAGTGCAATGATGGTAGAGACTAATTCAGCTTAGGAAAACACACAAGGAATTTCTGCAAAGGAAGTCAGGGAACTGAGTTGGTTGGCTCTAGTTAACATGACATGTTAAAAAGCGTTGTGGATATTTTACCGCATATTTTTATTTCTGAATGACTTATAAAATTCTTAATCATTCTCTGAAGGGAACTACTTGAACACAAGCGACTAATTATATGAATCTAAACTGAGGAATGTTCATTTATCTTAGTCCTTGCCTATGTCACGATCACCTGACCCGTAACAAAACTTTATCCAATTTTAAGATGATTGATTATCTTAAATAGTCATTAATACATGACTTGTTCATGGCTTAATTGTCTAAATAAATTATAAAACAATGTTTTCATGTTTACCTGCTGACTTGTTTAGGGTTTCAATGATCTGAATATTTTATAGACAGTATTATGCATAAACATCCGTTTTTTTCCCTCAGTTCATATAATAAACTGCAGTTAGCACATAGTATAAAAATTCACCAACACACCAATAGTACAAAAATAAACAGCATTGTTATTTATCCCCCTGTCAGAAAAATAAAACCTACTATGATTGTTAAAGTTAGATTGCAGTCTAAGTTTTAGAACAGAGGAAGAATGTGAAACTACAGTAAGAAAAAAGCAATCATCATAATGATCACAAAAAGGAAATCCAAAAGAAATTCTGTTTTTCTCACAGACGTTGTGTTCTTTAGATTAATAAAAATGATTTTAATATAAACTGTATTTAACAAAAACTAGAAACTCATTAAGTTACTAATGATAATGTCCCAAGGCCATTTCCACATCTTTTTTGTTTGTTTGTTTGCCTTAAATGCCATTACAACCAAATTAACACACATTTGACCAAATATTTCCAGAACAGTCCAGCAACACACAATGGAGTTTTCCATTAAATATCTTAAGCAGAAAAATAGGCTATGTTCTTATTTTTGTCAATTTGATTTGAGACACCTAAAATTATTTTATGTTGACAAAGTCACAGTTACTATGAATATTTTTGAGTTTTATTGCCTCCAGTCAAAACTGAAAATGTTAAATTTCAGTTATCCCTCTCTTGAGTTACATCACTGCTATCCAAGTCTCCTGGATAAGTGCTCTTGAATTAGGTCTCCTGCCACTTATCTCACACGTCTCATATTAAACAAAGTACTCATTACTGCCATAGGTTTTTAAATCTCCGACACCAACACTTGCTTGGTCATATTTTTCAGTGAAAATTTATTTGGTTTCTGTTCTCACCATGCAACACTTAGTCATCTTATGGCTTGTAAAATGTGTTCTATTTACTATTTCTATTGTAAGTTTCCATATGGTAAGCCTTTTATATGTCATATTTCTTTGTGATCATTTACAGAATCCAGTCTAATGTTTTATACAGAATTAACATAATAGTTATGGGTATAAAGACTGATCTATAGATAGAGATAAACTGTGTCAGACAGTATGCATTAATGCAGTTGTGTATGGCATTCATTTATTGGGAATTTTTAATATAAAAATATTTAATGCCACAACATAAAACTAAGTGATTAATAATGTGAGACTTTTGGCACTCTATTCATACAGCAAGCAGTATATACAATGACACTTTCATGTTAAAACCTAAAATGAATGTAAGACATCATTCTATAGTAGGTCTCTATTTTCAAAAAATACTGACAAATAACCACGAGAGAAAATATGTACCAGAAAACAAATTGAGTGGACAATAGAAGCAAAAAATATTGTACCATATTATTATCATGTCACTCTGTTGGAATATGATTTGAAAATTTGTAAAAGAAATGGTTCAGAGTTTTATCATTAATTATCACAAGGTGATAGCTAAGTTATGTGAACAAATGTCATGCTGAAAAGAAATGTTAGAATTAAAGCAAACTAAGAGAAGTTTGTCCTAAATTGGCATTTAGCTCAAGCATATATAAAGGTGTTTTTCATCTGTGAAAATAGTAAAACAGACAATGTATTATTCAAAAACACCCAGAAAAGCCAATAAATAAGCTTACGCTTGAAATTAGTGCCTTGAACCTGGACAGGATCTGGCCAGCTTCAAATACATTCTATTGCGAGCACTGTTTGGGCAGCAGCCTCCTGACAGAATTCTCCTACTCCCAAAGGGATGAATGCGCGGATGGATACACAGAGATCAGATGGCACCCGGGTATGTGCAGCAGACTGGATTGGAAATGGGGCCTGCAGCAATCTTTAACAGAAAAGAATTTTGTCACAACACACATAGTTTGAGCATAAGGCCGTATCTTTTTTAATGGATGACTCTGCATTTTGACAGCTGTCTCTCTTTATCCAAGTGGCCAGCACAAATGAGTTCCACCTGAGCCACTAAGTAGGCTATCTGCACGTGCTTCCTGTCTCCACTTCATCCACTGAAAGCACAGTCTGTAGAACCGAGTCTGCCTAGGGCCCAACAGCATATTAGCAGATTTACCGTAGGTTATCACAAGATAATACTTAATTTGTAGGCATTATCTTAAAAGAAAAATTCAGTGAGAAATTAAGAAGGAAAAATGTTAGTGACCACACGGCTTCCAGGAGTCTGTGAAACTACAGTGCTGTCATGGCTTTCACGTGCAGGTAGGAAAGGAAGCCCACAACACGCACAGGACATTGAGCAGTAAGTCATTGTGTATACTGTCCTAGGAATAAAGACGCTTCATGATTAGTTTTCACCATTTCTTGGGTGGTGGTCAAATAATACGGAGGCTTAGATACTGCTAATTTGGAAGATTTTTTTAACAAGAATAGGAGGAAGGAGAATATTGATCAGTTTTCCATAACAGGTTAAGGGCCTAAGAAATATCGCGCCCCATCTATGTATACTAAAGTAGACGATGTTCTTAGTAATCAAATGGGGTGTGTGATTTTGTCTGTTCTTTCTACTTGCCAAGGAAGCCCCGGATTCTTCTGCGTTATCATCAATAGAGCATCAGGCAAAACAGGAGGACAGGGCAAACAGGGCCAAGATTAATCCTTCAATCACCATGTGGCTCTGAGTCCTCAGTTTGCCAACCAAGTGTGCAACGTTAATATTTTTGTAAAATAAACAACTTTGAGAAGCTTACAAACATGAGAGGGGTAGATTGAGTTAGAGCCCTTTATTTCTAGATGGGATATCATCCTTAGAATGAACGTGTATTTTTAACTTGCTCTGGTATTTTTACCCATTCTTCCTTGAAAGCTGTCACCTATGGAGCTTGGAGTGGCTTATGTGCTACATTTTTCCCAATACAACATAAATTTTAATTGAGGAAATTATAAGCTAGTGGAAGAAATGAAGGGTCCCGAGGCATCCCCTTTTAGTTACTTTTAGTATGCACTTTATCACAGACAAAATATTCATTTCATAAAAGGATGAGATGGATGATGTAAAACTCAGCCATACTGCTATAGGAGACAGTTTCTATCCTCAATGGGCTGCCTTTCAAGATGTAGCGTATGCTCTAAACCAATTAACAGTGTCTAGGGCTGCCTCCCTGTAGTTAGGGCATCAGTTGGTTAAACAAAGCTGGCTGGAGATGGAAGTGATGTTTATCTTAATTCTATTCTACAACTATAGGAACTGCGGGCCTGTAAGAAAGTCTCTCCCAACAAATGAGTAGGATACTAACCACTTCAATCATGTAGGCAACTAAGGGAACAGATGTAAAAAGAGGGTTACATCTTGGCCGATACCTCGAATTAATCTAATCTCAATTTCTCTTTCATACAAAAAGACAGAGAGATGGTGAAAGAGCAAAATAGATCAGGCTGTGGGTTCTCAGCTGGCACCTGAGACATCCCATAGGCTACTTTGCAAGAAGAAATGTATTATTGACATAATTCTTGTGGGCAGACACGTAAAACAACAGAACTTCAGTCCGTGACATATCCCTGTCAAGTCCGCTGAGGAATTTAGTTGCTGGCCAAAAAAATGAAACTATGAAATGGAGAGAAGAGCTTCATTGTAGAAGAAGGTTACAGTTTGGAACCAGGTGCAGACATCAGAGTATGAAGTTTACCTGAATTTCTTTGTCCACTGTCAAACATCTCATTCCTCATTTCCTCATGTTCTGTAGCCACTGTTGTATGTACAGTGGTAGGTAAATATAATAATATAGTAATTACATAATTTCAATTGTTACTGAACTAAAAGGGAAATAAATATAATATCAGACCTCAGAAAAAGAGGTGTCCTCAACATCATCGCTATGCAATAGCTCAAAGTGATATAGATTACTTCTGCCTGGAAAATAATGACATTGAATGAGATTTATATGAAAAAAATAACAAGTCCTCAGTAGAAATATCTTTAAATATGTGAGGATTTTTTTATGGTGGATGACAGTAGGATTTGTGTGTGAGCAGTCAAAATGTGGACATGTGCCTGAAGAGAAAGACAGAGAGACTCCTGACACACATGGTTTTTTAACCTGCTGATGCAATCTTGGAGACAGAGAAAATTGTTAGACAGAAAGTTAGACATTACGGGTCTATAACTGGAAGTTGGGGCTACGTGAAAAACAAAGACTGGTCCCTTCCTTTTTCACTGGCTTTTTCTATCTATCTATCTATCTATCTATCTACATATCAATCATACATACATACATACACACATGTTCTTAATTCATACCTATATCTTAATATATAGATAAAATCCACATAATCTTAGGGTTTCAAACTTTATCTCAAGAGAAGGCGACATTTTCAGAGCATATGCTACTAAGACCCAGGGCTCATACAACATTCAGGAGATGAGAGAAGGGTCTGGAAAACCCCTCTAGGTCTCAAAACAAACTAACCAGAAAACTTTTACTTAGGGAATGAACAAAGTTCCATTTCTGTCCATAGAGGTCAGTATATGTCCTTTTCCTCATAAAAGAAAAAAAAAGAACTTTGGAGGCAGGAAAGGCTATTCCTTGGAAGGCCCAATTAATCATTTAAACGTAGCGTTAGACCACATTCAGTGCACCGGGGGCTTGGTACTTGCCTACATTAACACGTGAAGCTGTAGTCTCTCTCTTGCTCCAAAAATTCATCACTTATACTCCATATGACGGCTATGTGTCTTGCACGAATTCTCTCATCAAAGACACAAAGAATCAAGTTATGTCGCTAGTTTCTCACAGTGTTAGGTGTCGTGATCTCAGGAACCGGTTTCCCAGGGATAAAGGCCATGTAAGAAGAAATGTAGAAAAACTTACAGAGTTGCCAAGGATCCCCATTGACTACCAGCAAGAAAGCAGGGATCTCAGCCCTACAGAGACAATAAACTACACTCAGCTAACAAGCTGAAGACTGAAAATGAATTTTTACCCTGAATATTCGTATTAGAATTTAATTAGGCTGAGATTTTGAATGTGTTCCTGTGATACAAAACCTGGACAAGGGTGCCCACACTTCTGGCCTATGGAGAAGTAAGATAGGGCTGTTGTTTTAAGCTGCAAAATGTGATAATTTTACACTGCATCATGAAAAGAATACAGTGATGAACATACCAAATTTTCTATGCTGTGTTAGGATGAGTAACAGCACTCAGAATTATTCAAGTTTGTGTCAAATGATAGTAGTATATTAGTGTTACTCAAACTTTAAATGCTTTAGAAATTCCTGAGAACATTGTTTAAAAAAATGCTGATCCACTCAAAACGTCTAACCCAGGAAAAAAGCAGAAAGTTTGGTTCAATTTTTCTTGGTTGAAAACAGAAAAATCTAGAAGCATTTTTTTCAAGTATGAGTTTAGAAGACATGTGTAAGAAATTAACATAGAATATGTGCAACACCTCGCTGGTCAAATATACAATCATGCAAGGCAACTGAAGACACGAGAGGAACTAGGTATGGTGGACTACTCTGAAATCCAGGTTTAGAGAGCCTGAGGTGGTTTTAATCCCATTTTCAAAATCTCTGGGAAATTTTGAGAAAACAAAGTATCTCCTTCCTCTGTTAAAACTAACAACTGTATTTACTGTCAGTGGGTTCTCAAAAAATACTGGCAAAGGGTATAATTTTTCCCAAACAACTCAAGGTATAACTAAAGAGACAAAGGACTGCCTAGGGAAAGGCATCACTTTGGTAAACTTTATTAGTGAACTTTATTAATAAACTCCTGGGAAGGAAAGTCTTCACAGGGGTTAGGTGTATGACTGCAGAATTAAGAATCCATCTCTGCCTACAAAGTCAAGCTATGTGCTATCTATGTGCTCACATCGGCTGAAGTCGTTTTCAGCTTTGCTCATGTAAGAGGTACAGTGTCACCTTAGGAAGAACTGTCATGGTGCGCACGGTTCGTGCCCCCTTCGCTCTCCCGTCCCTGGGAGCTAATCTTCAGTTCCTTAGGTGAACACTGGCTCTCTGAAAGTGCTTTGAAAAGAGGAATCGATTGACTGACTGATGATTGATTGTTCTTTACCTGAAATTCCTCCACAGAAAAACATGATTTCAACTAGTACGTGTAATTTTAACCTTTTAACTCTAATTGTAAAAGGTAAAGCTCTTTCTTTTGGTGTTTTCTTTGCTTAGTGAACATGGGCCTACTGGAACACCCTCTCTGAGTCTGGTGTGTTTTCTATCTAGGTATGGAAGGTGTTTCCTCTATGTTCCACTCCCTAGCATCAAACGTTACTGTGGATCTGCCATGAAGTACAAGGTTTGATAAAAAAATACGATGCTTAAATTAAAAAAAAAATTATAGTAAAATCTACATATTGTCACTAATCCCTCTCAGTACGTTCCTCCTCTCTTAGAACACAATTATCCCATCACTCTTGCCATTTTCTGAAGCAATTCTGGAAATCCTGAGTGTCGTTACAAGGTCTGCTGTGAATTCAGCCAATGCCGCTGCTGCATGCCGTCCTACAGAACGGAAGGCTTGTAAGAACATTATGGTGTGGCCTCATCTGCCTTATTCACCAGATCTGGCACTACGTGACTTCTGTCTCCCCCTCAAAATAAAAATAAATGGTACATGCTTTTAATTGATCGAGGACAGCCAGGTAGCCACAGCAGCACAGCTGAAGAGAACTAAGATGGAAGACTTCCAGAAAAACTTTAGAAAGTGACACGTACGGTGGGGTCAGTGAGCTTGAAGGGCTGGGCGTATTTTGAGAGGGATTAATGGCAATGTGTCTTTTACTATGACACATGTTTAGAAATGTAAACATCTCTACTGTGCTTATGACCACACCCTGTAGCTCTGTACCTTTGCTCCAGTGAGGCAGATGTCCCATGCCTTTCCTCCTCTGGCTTAGGAGCGGTTCTGTTATGCGTTGGGTTGTTCTGTTATCCACCTGAATTTATAGCTCCCCTAACATCATGTAAACATGGCCTTGGGTTAAATTCTTCTGATGAATAGCACAAAATGAGCTCTGATTTCCAGATTAGGTCCTCTCTGGCACAATTTGTCTTACTGTGGCTTCAAATCTTTACTGTAAATATTTTGAGGTATTTTCACTCAAAATGTCAATTTATTATTTGATATCCAAAACAATTTCACAAGAATTCCTTTCCCGATTCTCTCCCTGAAGTTGAAATCTATCATTTTTAGTATTACTGACATTAATGAGCTTATCGGCATCTTCAAGGATGGGAGGTCACTGACGTTTTAGTGACAAATTGTAAAGCTTTCGTATTTAAATAGTGTTGAAAGACTAGGACGTTTTTACAAAGACCTAATTGTCCTGATTTATTTGAACAGAAAGGACTATAATGAATTTACCACAGTAATGCCAATGGCCTTGTCTCATTGAATGCTGTAATCATACAAATAATTTTGGTGTTACTACATCTACAATATTCAAAACTGTCATGTGAATGGCACTGGCAGTTTTACCATTTCCAAGAGCCTGGTAAAGACAAAATGAAGAGCTTGCCCAAGTCACACGCACAGTGACAAACATAACATTAAAAACCAGCTTTGAGTCCAGACCAAACGTCTGTCTAAATTCTACTTCTACACCTAAGCAGGATGCGCATGTTTTGGTGTTGTGACAGGAGCCTTCAAAAGACAGGTGGTGTGTTAGGTGGGAGCCATGTGAGCTAACTTTGGATTGAGGAGGCTCTGGAGACACTGCTGAATGCAGGGGTACCATTCAAGGTCTCCGTGTCGCTGTAAAATCATAAAATCATGAAATCAGGAACCACAGCGAACAGACTACTACCATATCCTACTTGCTACGCAAAAGCTTTCTGCCTATATTTTACTAGAAAAATATTGAACAGACTCATGTTTTTATAAATGCAGATAAACTTTTGATGTCATAATTAAAGAAGTACAGGCTGACCGATGACATGATATTTATAGCTAAATACAGGCATATTTGGCATTTAAGCCTGGATGATGTCAAAGAATACCATCTTAGGAAACCTTCTAAAGATTTGAATCACTAGAAAGATGAAGAAAATGCAAACAGTTATCTCTAAATAGATGAGATAAACGTAAATCGATATCAATTTTTGTATTTTTAGGATACAGAAAACTGAAATTCTATTGCTAGGAAAGAACAGTAACACGATGTCTTCTTTTCTGTTTAAAAATGATTTTCACAACTGATCTAGTCTGTACATTTTAGAAATCCTGCAAAGGAAAACACATGGGGATCATTTGCTGCCTCTAAGGGCTGTGAGATCATCGGAGTCTTCAAAAGCCCCTGTGATTCACTAAAGGGAGCATAGTTAGTGAATCTCAAAGCTGGCACTTACTGCCAAAAGTCACATCCGGCACTACGTGGTATTTTGTCCTAAGGAAAGATGGCTTTAGAAAATGTTTGAGAACAGAAATAGTAAAATACAAAGAACATAACTCAAGTCAAAGGGGAGATGATGTTGAAGGTGGCTGAGAGAAAGCTCTGAAGTGAGAAAAAGATTAAGAGCTATCTGGGGATGAAAACAAGGACCAAGAATTTCGATTAGGAAATATATTTTCAAAAGTGTAGGAATAAAGTCATAATTAAAGTATGCTGATGCAGGAGAGTAATAAAACAGAAGAAATACCCTATAAACATGACACATACTCCTCTGGCGACCAAGATCTTTTGAAATTCCAGTAAGGAGAGGACAAGAGACTTGGCCATTTTTAATTGTTATTGTTATTGCTACATGCCATATGCCTTGAAGCTAGCCTTAGGTTTTCTATATAGTAGGTAGTCATAAAATGCTTGGATAGTTAAAACTGGTGTTTGGAAACCACAATGATCCCAATTTCTATACTCATGATTTTCATAGTCAAAAACTTTCTATATTACACGCTAATTTTTCACATGATTAACTCATAGTTTTTCTGAGTGTTGAGAAGCATGGATTTCTTTTAACATTCTTTTCCATAAAGAAATATATATATAAATCACCAAGTGAAAACACAATTTTAAAAAAACGTTCAATAATAGAAATATTTTTGCTGATATTTTATTATAGTAAATTTGCCGAAAGTAATGTCAGACTAAATTTGAGGGGAAAAAAAACAAGTAAAAACTGAAAGGATTTTCAGAAAATGAGGTAATCTTTTGACAGTAGTGATGTATATATTTTTTTCATTTATATTGATCAGTCATAAGGACTCAACAAGTTCTTCTCACATCCAAATTTAAAAATATATCTTGGTTGATGGCTAAGAAAAAAATAGGATATATATATACACACACACACACACACACACACACACACACACACACACACATACGGTCGTGGTAATTTAAACTTGCTCAATAACACCAAATTAAGGTATTTTGTAATGCGATTGTTTTTAATTAGTTACAAGATGTTCCAAATATTCCTTTCACATCAGGTTTCGTGCTTTTACATCCATCTCACAGAGGTCTAGCCATTATAAAATCTTTATTTAGATAAAGCATAATTTATTCCATTTTGAAAACTATTGTTCCTAGTGTAGAGAAGTGAGGAAATATGCACTACAGTCTAAGAGGCTTCATTCTGAGCCTTTGCTGATGATTGTCCCCTTCCAAGTCTCTTTCTCAATGCTTACCCACGTCACAAATCTAAATAGGATAACAAATTGCATTTAAATGTTGGCATCACTTCCATATTCTTTCAAAACTAATTAACTTCCTACCAACCTACAGCATGGTAGCCACATGACTTGCTCAGGCTAGTATTGCCAAGATAGGTGGCTAACCAGATGTCTATTTTATCATGATACAATGAGGTCTAATCAGAAAGGTAAATTAGGTAAAAGATTCCATCTCTTGCAATTTTGACTAATATCTCTCTCCACTGCTTTTTTCTGTCCTTGTTATTTCAAATAGTGCACACACTTTCACACGCACACTTTACTGTTTGACTCATGTCAATTATGTGTCATTAAAAATAGTTAGAATTACCTATTAGGTAACCCTAGAGCAAGTCCTGATTATCTGAAGTCACAAGGGTACAGTCTAGGTTAAAGCACTTTCCTAGCTAAGAGCAAGGGCCTGAATGCAATGCCTCAGCACCATGAACTAGCCTCAGCTACATAGTGAGTTGTTCAGGACCAGACTGGGCTATACAGCAAGACCCTGCTTGAATGAGTTTCTGGTAGTCACATCAGTTTCAGAGCTCAGGTAGCACCCAGAAGAGTTGACATGATGCCCTGGTCTTTCCGCTGCGTCATATATCTTTCTAGCTCACTACTTAAAGATTTTTCTTTGTCTTCTCCATACTGGATTTTCTGGTGACACTGCAAACATCAGCCATGTGAAAATAGCATGCCATGTGTGGCGTGTCTGGAGGCAAAGCAATTCTTTCTAGTTACAGGATACTACATTTAAAAAAATCTTAGACGTTTTATAGGCGTGGATTGAGTATATTTTCTGAATCACGGGAAGATATGGGATAAAAATTTTATTCTATTTAATTTCTCTCAACCAAAGCAATATAAAATGAACTGGAGGGGCTGGAGTGGTAGTACAGCAGTTAAAGCACTAAGTTTGATTCTTTCGCACCACATAAACTGGGCATGGACTCACATACTTGTAATCTCAGCACTCTGGAGGCTGAGGCAGGAGGATTACAGTGAGCTCGAAGCCAGCCTGGGCTACCCTGTGAGCTCAGGACCAGCTTGGACTACAGGATGAGACTAGTGCCTTAAAAAAATAAAGTATCACATTTCTCATAATCATTAAAGCTGTCACAACTGTTGTTACTAAGTAGTTACTTGAAAAGTACTATGATTAGTCTCACCTATTTTACTTTTTAAAAAAGAAAACATGTGAATCATAGGTATGATATTTTAACATTTTAAAAGGTTGTTTAATCTCAATTTCTACCATCACTCTTGTAAAGAACAGTGCACCCTGACGCAATACTGGCCCAAGGTAAATATTCACAGAATCCCAAATTTCAATTCTTTAGCTACTGTTGCCTATTTTTCTATTTGAGGAGAAGGAAAGAAAACAGGAGGCAGAGATACAATGAAATAAAAAATGAAATGTTTGTCACAGGGTAAACATTCACTAAGTTGCTTAATGGATGGGTGAAGGAAAGAACAAAAAAAAAGGGTAGAAGAAGGGTGTCTGCTCTTTCGTAACCACAGAGACATGAGAACACTTTACAAAAACTGGAATATTAGAAGAGTTTTGGTTTGCCAAAGAGTTAACATTTAAATGATTGTGTTTAAGTTAACAAAGTATCTTAGATATGTACATGAAAATTAGTGACAAACAAATGAAAGATTAACAGTGGCGACAGAGAAGATCAGTCATGATGAGGGAAGGGTGGGGACATGAGTCAGCGAAGAAAGGGAAAAGGAAGATGAACAGGAGAGGAAGTTCAGGAGGTGAAGAGGAAAACAAGAAGAGGGGTTGGGGAAGCCACTCATTTCAGTTTGAATACCGCAGTTTGGAAATAGTTACTGGTAATATCTGGGTGTCTCTCAGGATCTACTATCTGCAAGAGCGGGAATGAGGGTAGTGTTTGCTCCCTGTTAATGTAAAAAATGCTAATGTCCTACTGCAGTGCTTCTCAGATGACCTTTAACAGAGAACTTTATCTTAGTATTTCCAATTCGTGATGGGCAAGCGGTTTGCTTTTTTTTAAAAAAAGGAAGAAGACAGAAAGTTAGAAAGAAAGAAAAGAAAGAAAAAGGAATTCTCCAAACCTAAAATCCAAGGAAACAGAGATGCAAAACCAAAGCCACTGAATTATTACTACATTCTTCAGACTCTCAGCTGCTTGGTTCCATCCATACTTATCTTGCCATATACCAGTAGCCAATCTTTACAAATCACCCGTAGCCCACTGAGTTCTCTT
Organism: Ctenodactylus gundi; assembly: GCA_004027205.1. Lineage (NCBI taxonomy): Eukaryota > Metazoa > Chordata > Mammalia > Rodentia > Ctenodactylidae > Ctenodactylus > Ctenodactylus gundi. Next base: position 894,346 of record PVKB01000231.1, read on the forward strand.
TGAACAGACTGGTCTTGCAGGCGTTTATTATGATTTATGAAAACATATCATAATATAGACATAAGAACATTAAAAGCATAGCTGTATATTATAGATGGATTTTTTGGAAGTTTATTTATTCCGGATAATTTTCCCCAACTTATTGTTGTATAATTCCAGGAAAATAATAAGGTAGCTTGCATGACTGTTTTTAATTGGTAGACCGAGGCGACTGAGGACAAAGAACCGACTTGTTTACTGAGGGTCCTGTATCGAAGAGCAGAATAGGGCGAGACCTGATTCCCTCAACACCCAGGCCACTGTTTTTGCCCATAGGGCCGGGCGGCTCTTCTCTGCAATCAAATTGAACACGCAGCATTAATTAGCAAGATGAAAGCACTTTTGTTTTCGCTTTTGGCTAGCACATTCCAACGAGTCTAATTTACACGTTTCAGCTCTGCAGACGCTAGCAGACCAGGGTTTAAAGAGCTACATTTTATTTTGGTTTATACTCTATTTCCAAATGCAGAAGGTGAAGATGTGTAATCCATGCTTTAGAAGAATTGGGTAACTACCAAAATTAATCATGGGTTGTAAAAAAGATAAGTGTGCACTTTTCTTTCATCTGTGAATTTTCAGGTCTTATGTAGTGCCAGTTCATATAATATATATATATATATATATATATATATATATATATATATATAATAAAGATCTCAGAAAAAAGTAGCAAAATGTTCTTTCCAACAATTGATTCAGTCATGATAAAAATTAAATGAAATGTCTTCAAAATGTTAGTCATTGTTGCTTGAAAAGCTATCAAATGTTCTATCCATTTACCAATGATCAATTATCTTTTCAAGGAATATGCATCTCAAATGTTAACAAAGATATATCTACTGCGATTACAAAGAATTGAATCTTTTTTTTTTGATCATGTTGGAAATTATCTTTCATGAACTACATTTTAGTGCTAATCAATCAGTTCTATTGTAAAATAAAACAATAAACGAGGCAGATCTTGATCCTTTATGGGACAAAGGCAAAGGAAGGACACCAGAGATAGCAGCAGGGGCTCCAGGGAATTCTCTGCAGCATGCCCAAGTCTGCATGCACCCTGCCCCCATGCTGCTGAAACTCGAGTTTCTGGTACAACTCAGAGTAATGTTATAGTATTTGTAACTTTGGCGTCAACAACAACAACAACAACAAGTACCATGTGGGATAGGCCCCAGTAACAGTGCTATAACAGCACTCAAGCCAATCTCATGCTAAAATTGTACAAATGTCATCAAAACTATATTTTATATTTTAACTACTTTATTGAATTTTGTCCTTTTATAGTTAGAGATTTGTTTACTCTCTCAAAGACTAGAGATTACACAGCTAAAATTATAATTGGCAAGGAGCACTCAGGAAAATTTTATTTGATAACCAAATCTATGATGAAAAACACAACGAAGATACCTCCATACATTTGATCAAACATTTCCAAAAAAGAGAACTGTGCACAGGTTCAATAGCATGTGCTTTACTTGTAATCGCTAATTTCTCCAAACCTAAATATTTAAAATGAGAGTGTTAGCAGCAATGTAACGTTAGTTCCAGCACTATTATTTCTTTTGACAATTTAAAAACTAGTTTATAGATTTTAAAGGTGAATAAATCCTTAGGCTAGCCACATCTTGAGGTCAAAAAGGCAGGGTTAAAATCCTAAGGTCAAAAAAGCAAAAGTTAAAAGAAGAGCAACGATGGGAAGATTTGCAACAAAAAGTGAACGACAGCAGAAACGTCCACATTCTCAGTCCTTTCCCCCTGCTCCTCACTGTGAAGAATTGGAACTAGAGGGAAGAATCAAGGCAAAGAGAATCTGTAAGATCCACTGTGTGCAGGTGTTAACAGAAGCAGATTTCCTTCCTCGTACAGAGAGTAATCATCCTTTGGGACCTCATTAGTACAAAAAATTTTTTAAAAGTAAAAGCTTGGTTATTACTTATAAATTTCCTGCAAGCTTAAAATATTTTCTAAAACAATAGATAGATAGATAGATAGATAGATGTGTGTGTGTGTGTGTGTGTGTGTGTGTGTGTGTGTGTGTGTGTGTGCAGAATCCTTTTACAAAGCGATGGCCTCTGAGGATTTCTGAGTTTCCAAACTTTTCTGAAAGCATTAGAAAATCATTATCTATTTTTGTCTTTTTTAAATACATTTTACCAATTGGAGTAACTATTATTAGCCAAGACTGGAAGTTACGGTTATGTCAAAGTTCGTATTCTCCTTTTAAAATCAGCTTTCATTTTGTTCCAAAGTTCACCGCACCTGCCACACTGTAAGGAAGATTATTTTTCTTAAGCCCTAGGATGCAGGAAACATCTTATTCTACTGTTATTTTTACTGAAATGTCTGAGAAATAAGTGGTTCCAGCTCAGATAAAATAAGAATCTTAAAATTTCTTTCTGTTGCACGTTAACATATCATTCAAAGTACAGTGTGACTCAACAGCGTAGAATGTCATAAAGGTGCTCCTTTGAGGAGCAGAATCCGAAAGGCTTTGGCTGTGGACCACAATGTTTTGAATATCCTTCAGGTGTTTTGAGGTTTTGGCTCAGACTTGACCTTCATTTAACACAAGATTATAAGCATCGCTTTTTTAATCTCTGGTTCTAATGTTTCTGCTCTCTTACTCCAAGTCATTGAATGAAATTCATGCATAAGACAGAAGCATCGTATCAATAAAATGGGGAAAAGATAGAAGCATGTTCCCTACCTAGAAATGATAACTTACTTTTATAAATGAAAAATGTCAATAACACCCCTCACACCGAGCCTAGTCTGTCTTTAAATGAAGAGAAAACTTGGGCCAGCAAAAATTATGGAATTTTCTGAAATTGATAAAAGATAATGTTCATGTTCACTATCTCCTATCCTAATTGTCATGAAGCATGATGGATTCATATGGATAGTCATACGGTGGAAAAATTGTCTATTTCTCTTTAACTACTATCTCAATTTCCAAGTTAAGCATATGTAACATGCATGCTCAGAGAGTAATGTCTTATCAATAAAAATACCAGAACAAATACCAATCAAAAAAAGAAGGAAAGAAAACTTTCAACATCGATATAAATTTGGTAAATAAATGACTGCCAGTGGCTGCTCTCATTTTTATCAAGCACTTAATGCGGCGTACTTTCCTTTATCTTGGAATGCCTCTTTGAATTCCCAAAACAGTGCTATGCAGTGGCTATTGTCTCTGTGTTACGGGTAAGAGAACTTTGACTTTCTGCAGCCTCTCTGGAAGACCCCATGCACCTGCCTGCCTCCTTCTGTAGCCCTGTACACTGTAGGATCTTCATCAGAGCACTTTCCCACTTGTGAAAGAGGAGAAACCGCATTTTAGTTAAGAGAATGAGCTTTAGGATCATTAAAATAAAACTTTCAAGAACTTAGCTTTGCCTCCTGTAAACTATTTGTTTTGATCCTAAGCTCTCTTGGCCTCAGTTTCCTTAGACATGACAGGAAAAAATGTTAAAAATAATGAGTTAGTGTTTGCTAAGCACCTGGCTTTATCCACATCGAGAAAAATAGCGTTATCTTTGTGGGGACCGATTTTCTTCAAAGTGTTACCGTGTGCCTAGCCAGAAGCAAATCCAAGGTGGGGCCGTATATTAACCGTCTATTGGACAAATTACAAATGCATGAATCTACAGATGGATGAATGTATATGTGGGTGCATGAGTGGATGGATGGACAATCATCTGAATCTCTGGAAAGTACTCTTTCTATTACAAGTCTAATTGTCTTTATTATTTTCTTATTCTTAGAGTAGGATAAGTTTTTGGGAGACACAAGACCAACTAACAGCCTGTTTTTTAAAAATAACACAGGCCGTATAAGTACATAGATACCCAGAACGATAACAAGAAAAATAATTTTATTAGCATTACTCTTCAAGGTAGCATCTAGTGTGCTTCATTTAAGAAATAATACGGGATATGCAAAGTGAACTGGTATCACTTTTTGTTTATGAGTTATAATCATTGATCTTTCTTATGATCAGTTTCCTCACTCATAAAATTTGGGTATCCTGCTGTCATCTGTTTTTTGCGTCATTGCAATAACTTCCTGAGATACCATGTTGAAAATGGGCACTGTATAATGGTTGAAGGTACATTTTCTTTGAGGAAGGAGGTAGCTATCACTTTTCAGCAGTCTTTCTTTAGGACAACTTCTTGAAAACATATAGACCAATAAAGAGCCCAAACTTTTGATTTACCGAAATAGGATGTGGTTCTTCTAAACCTCAGACCTATAAAAATGTACCTGCAGAATTAGCTCAAGGTTTATCTAACAGGACACAGGAGAAATCACAGGTGCATCCACTTACATAGAGTGATACACAGAACTGCCATTGTTGGTCTTTTTCTACTCTATTATGCACATGTGTGAAACACTGCCTTGATATTATAGTCACTCTTGAGTCAGCCTCTACACATACTGTCAGATAAGCTGTGTTCTCTCTTTTGCTTCCATGTAAGTACCGAGAAACATTTTGTTGACAAGACTGTAGAGTTTAATTTTCTTAACAGTTAAAAACTACACAGCATCAAGCAACTGTTAAGTGTTGAGGTTGTTTATGTAATTAGAATAATTATTAACATTGTCATCATTTTGGTGTTACAATGACAGAAAATTATGCCAATTATCCTGAAAAAAGACAATAAAATGCTTTTGTCATGAGTTGGGTAATTCCTAAAAAAGTGGTTTTCTCTTAAATTCAACTAAATATGTGCATTCTTCTTGGCAATCAATTTATTTGATTATATGTTAATATCAAAACCAAAGTACAAAAGTTCCCTAGTTAAAAACTATTAAAATATAGAACTGTCACCACCTAATAGCTAAAGATAACTTTTTGGTCCAACTAAAAAGTTCAAATGCAAACACACAGCTCACATTTTCTTGCAGTCTAATTGCTACACAGTGCTCAAATATTAAAGAAGAAGCAAAATATGACATATAATCCAGCAAATGTTGAATATGTTTTGAAATTTCCCTTACATGAGAATACCAAAATATAATGGAATTAAAGAATAAAAACTAGATTTTGAAGATGAGGTAGGTTATCATAAAAGAGGGAAAAAGAAGATTCGGAGAGAATTAGATAAAAAATGCTAAGAATCGTATATAAGGTGTGTGCGTGTTCCAATATTCCCACAGCAAATGTAAATATTATGTACCCCAAACACATAAAAAAGAAAATTTATGCAGTAATATGACCTAAAACAAACTTTTTGTTAGCCATCGTGATTAAAGGCAGTATTTGTTTTTTTAAATGTTAAAGACCAAAATTCTAAGCTCACGTTCATTGCTGCTGTCTCTCAGTGCCGCCACAGCTCCAACACATGGCACATTTCTTTGATCTTTCCTCAGTCTACTTATGACACTTATGCATTTAAGATTCTGTCCTTAATGGAATCCAATTCTTGCCCATGCGTATCTTCTGTTTTTATTTTATTGTACTGTGTATCTACCACGGAATACAATTTATTAGTCATGACCACAACCCTGAGAACATCGATGGAAGCCTTAACTTGAGCAGTTGGCTTCGTAATGATTATCACCTATCTTGTCACCCGTTTCTTCCTAAAAGTCAAATACTTTGTGAAGAAATTAATTCAGGAAACTCTATAGATTATGTACTTGTGATTTCTTTCCTGAACTGCTCCTATGTGTAATTCTTAGCAATTCTACACGACTTTCAGCTTTTCCTTCCTAGTCATGTCTCCTCTCTCACGATGGCCTAAAACATCTAATGCTCTTACCCCATATTTACAGAGTACGTCGTCCCAGAACACGTGGATTTCTCAAATCTGGCTCATACATGCCTTTAGGCTCCTATTTTCCTTAAAACTACATATTATACAAATATATATCCTAGACCAACACACTTGATCTTTCTACACTCTAATTTTAGCACTTTCTTCAGCTATCTTCCCCACATCACATCGTGTGTCTGCTTACATGCAACCCTAAGGAAAAAAAAAAAGGTTTAGCATTTAATATGTTGTTTTAAAACATATACTCAACAAATATTAAAAAATAGTTTTACAGTAGTGAAACTCCCAAAATTTAACAAGGAGAAATTGTTGCAATTAACAGCTCTCTAAAGTGACCTTTTTAACTTAATAATATGTCATAGAATTGAATCAAATATGATCAGACTGAACTTTAACTTGATTTTTAAAAGAAAATACAGGAAATGATAATTTCACAGCATCACCTTTTGGGTTAGGAATTTCTAATTTCAGTGTCTCCTATAATACATGCATTGACCATCAACTCTACTTGAAGATGTTAGCCTTTTGTCCTCAGTTTACAGTATACTGACCATTGTACATATCCCACACCAATGCTCTTGTAAGCATTTGTTTCTTCAGTGTTTTCTTAGTAGATGCTTGGGCTGTAAGGTCCTTAGACCACTGCTTCTGGCTTCCCATGCTAAAGGTCAGGCCATTTCCAAGTCAGCTACAGACCCTAAAGTATTTGGAAGTCCTCTATGTTTGGAAGAGTTTTATTCTTAAAATCACTCTTGGACTTTTGAAATGACATTCAAAACCTTTGGGATCAGTTCAGGAATAGAGCAATTTTCTCTTTCAAAGATACTTGAGGCTTTGCCTTTCGAAAGATAATTGGACTACGGAGGGTGACGGTTCTCACCAAGCAATACCTCTATGAGCAAGAGGGGCCAATTAAACCTGCCTCGCGAACTTCTCAATTCCCCACCACTCTTCAGCTGACAGTGTTGGGCTCCTAGCCAGTCACCAGTACAGAGGACAGAGTGTGGAAAATTCTGAATAATACGAAACTTTGGAATTTTTGAAAACTGGTTAAGGATACCTCTTGAAAGACTTCAATTAAGCAGTGAATGAACTAAAATCTTCATTCAATCTTTTAAAATTTATAAGTCAGCTATTTATACATGTTATGATCTCAGGAAAGGGTGCGTCTCATTTTATTCTCAGTCGTCTGTCTTCTACCCCAATCCCGTTTCATCAGTTCTGATCCTAGAAACACGTGGTGATCCTTAAATTTCACTCTCTTCAGAATAAAGTCTGTGATGTTTCCCATTTTCTCAAACACTATAAAGAAATATAAGTTAACTATAGAGGAGGAGGACCACCCCAGCAAATTTACCTCTTTTTCTTTGTAATGTTTAAGCATCCTACTTTAGACCACTAACAGGAATAGCTGAATAGAGGTTACCAGATTAATTTGCAATCCACTTCTGAGAGGGGCTTCCTGACTTCCTGCTTTGTCTCCATTTTCTTAGTAGCCTCAGGGTCTACAGAATCACACCCTGAATACCGTTAAGCCAAGTGTGACGCTCCTGGTTTCACGTGCACTTCCTAACACAGGAAGGAAATATTCTTATGTGGTATTTTTATGAACTTGTACCCAGTCTAAGACTTACGGTGGTTTATGCTAGCCTTAAGTTCCAGAGAAATGGAGTGCCTGGGTGATTTGTGTTCTTACTTCACAGAAAACACCCATGTCTCTTCCATTCTGAGAAATTAAAATAGCATACTTCAAATGCCAATTAAACATTTTATGAGACTGACTATATTTAGCATAGACTCTCCTATTATAGTATATAGTACATTAGTAATTTAAGATAATATAAATGAGTAATAAAACCCAGTTTCTAACTACGTTATAAATATATAGCCATGATCTAAGAAATTGAATCATGAACGCAGCATAATGCTATATTCACCATGGACCTTTTAAAGAAAAGATATACATTCAAGGCTGAAAAATCACAATCACAGTTTGCAACCTAGAAATATTGTATGTCGAATCCACATATTCTTGAAATTTATTTTATTTTTGTATGTGAATAAAAGTGTTCTTGGAAGTAATTAAGTTTTTGAAAGACTAGATATCTCTACAACAGATATTAATATCAAACATTTCAAATTCGTGAAAAGGTTTCTAGCTTCCAACCTAGGGAAAATAAATGTAATCCACGATAATAGTGAAAGAAATTGTATAAGTACATTTGTACAGGGGGAACCCCTGTACAAATCCCACATAGATGTCCCCACAGAACAAAATCCATTTGAAGGAAGCAACAGAAAATCCTGAAAGATTGACACATAGCACATGTTTTATGCCGACAAGTTGAAGTACCAAGACCACATACGACAGCTAAATAATTTACACTTCCCCAAAGAATATCTTTTCATCATATTACAATTATCTTCAAAGAACTACACCACTCATGTGCTTCTAAGAGGATTTTAAGAAGATGTATAAATAATTGTAAAAGAGCACTTGCCAGTCTAAAATGAAATTCCTCACTTTTAGTGTTGAGGAAACACAACTTGCTTAAGATACGCACATTCTTTTCAAGATTTTTTTTTTCCTCTACAGAATTTTAAATTTAAATGCACAGTACTTGGGCTAAATAAATTAAGTGCCAAAGGCATATGACATTTTTTTTCTTTTCCTTTTTTTTTCTATCTCATTTTGCCAAGCTCCCAAGATTTTACATAAACATTTCAAAAGTATTTAAATTTTCCTTCAAGTTACTGACCTGGTAACCCTTTAAATGCCAGTAGCTAAACTAGAAAATCGCTGGCATTCTGTCAGTCTCCTGCTGCCGCACAGCTGCTACATGGGACAGTCTTGAACAAGACTTACACAAATCGCGTTCATGAGCATTTCATTCTGGAGTAGCTCACACTTACGGTGGGTTCTGCTCTTCAACTTAAGTACCAGAGTCTGTGGCAGGCCAGTTCTCTCATCGCCGATCCAGCATCCCTCAGGCGAGGTCCAACCTTTCCCTCGAAGTGCTCCCAGGGATTAGTGAGACTTCCCCTAAATTCTCTCCTCTGCACAGTAAGAGCTAATCTTTCCTGTATGAAACAGGAGATGGGGTTGCTATGACAACAGAGCACATTCTAGCAGTGGGACTACTGAGATGAGCCTTCAAAGACTCGGAAACATGCGCTCAGTCTTGCTCCAGGGCTACGGGCTCCTTCCTTTAGGATTTAATCCCCCGACAAGTTTACTGTCAGCCCGGGTTGTGGATTATCTATGCATTTTGCTACAGGGGGATCACTGGGTAAGAACGTGGCTGGAAGATCACAGAATTATTTAATAAAAGTGCCACTCTCGGTTATAACAAATTTCCAGTTGTAAATGCCCTATAAGGCTGTTTTGAAACACTACCTCCACTCAGATTTAAAACACGCTGCTTAGTCTTAGTTTTTGTAAAATAAAAATAAGATGTTGAGAACCGCATCTTCAGGGGAAAAGCTTTGTGTGTGCATGTGTGTGCATGTGCACGTATGTGTGCGTATCATCACCATTGCACGAACTTGAAGGTTCGACATAGTCACACACACACACACACACACATGCACGCACGCACGCACGCACACATGCACACACATCCATTTTCTGTCTCTGGCATCAATGTCTGGAGCCTTGAGGTTTCAGGGTGGGGGAGGGGCTACGCTAACAAAGCAAATCCATGCAGCCGTATTTTGCATACATATATTAGCCAGAGAATAATCACAATCAGCTGTAATCATTTAGAAAAAAATAATCAGAAGTGGAATTTAAGAGCCTATGCCACAGCAGAAGAGATCTGGTATCAGGCCATGATCTGTGAGGCCAGATTTTATATATTGTTTTCAAACAGAGCAGCTCCATTTTGGGGGAGTAATGAACAAATACATTCTCATCTAATAGTTGACAATGCATCCCAGCGCTTCTATCCCGGTGCTCTATTAAACATTCATTTTCTTCAGAAATATTCCTTAGATTCAAATATGTCCGTCCTTCATTCCGGAGGGGAAGACACAGGGCGGGGAAACTTTTCTTCCTCAGCCACAGAATTGCCCGGAGTCAGGTCCAAGTCACCCTATCCTTCTTACCTCTTCATTTCCGGACTGCCTTTCCCACTCTTAATCCTTCATGTTACCCTGAAGGTGCCTTACTGTGCACGCCACCCTTCCCCCACTGGCTGTCACTACTCTGCTTTGCAGAAGACGCCGTGAAATCTACATTGTCGACATCACCCGCTCCTTTCCAGTGCGGAGGAAGACCTGAAGACCTGGACTTTGCGGCGGGCTGTCACTGAGGGGTGAGGGGACACAGAAGTAGACGAGGGACTCACTGAACTGTTAACCCTCTAGCAAAATCACTGGCCTACCTTCAGCTACTTCTGGCTCGTTTCCCCAATCTCTTTGAAAGGCTTGAAGATGTTACCTCGATATCAGCACTCCACATGATGCACATATTTGTGTGCATTACAAAGAGGGGCATTTTAAAACTGATTTTATGCTTTGGATTTCTACCATAGAAAAATGGCATTTAAATGTTTGTTAAACTGTGCTTTCATGTATATCTGCATGATATGTGTGTGTCCACCTCGCAGAACACGCAGATAATTTTGTTCTCATAGTTTTTTTTCCAGAGTGTGTATGAAGAAGCAGTGTCACAATTCAAAAAAGTTTGAGCACCTGTTTTCATTATGTTCATTATTATCTAATTAGTAAAGGGCTTTAAAAATTTTTCACTCTCATCTTCTGGGAAACTGGATAAATGCCAAAACATGTAAACAACATATGGCTTACTTTCAAAATCAACCAACCAGAATTACTTATTTCTAAAGAATTTCTTAGCTAAAAAATGTTAAAATAATTTCCTGCTCTAATAGGTAATGTTTACCATCTGCTCCTCCTTTAACAGGGGCTACCTGGAGACCAATCACATTGTGAGTATTGCAGCTCTCGCTCCAGACTGAAGAAAACACTGCTTACAAAGAAAGTTTAAATAAGTCTTACTGAGTGTGCCAGGACTTATATCTCAATTTTGAAAGTGAGTTTTAACAGCTAGGAATGTGTGAAAAGTTTACCCTAAGAAATTTGATATTTTTCTAATTTCTTTGATGTGTTATTTATACGAACCGCTACGTTTCTATATAATAATCAGTATGGCCAATAAACCGCAACGATGTGTTTATTTTAGAGGAAATAAGAACAAGAATCATGGAAAAATAACATTTTTCTCAAAATAAGTTATAAAGATTCTTCTAGTTTGGATGTTGACTGTGCCTTAATGCTCATGTGTTCAAAGCTTAGACTGTAGGGAGAGGTAGCAGAACACTGAGGAACTGGAGCTGGTGGTGGGTTCTAAGGTCGTTGGAAGGATTCCCATCATTCTTCCAGATCTCTTTGTGCTGTAGGTGCAGATGTGGTAAGTTTTCTCCCATGGATGTTCCCTCTGTTCTGTAGACCCATCCGCTGCCTTCGGCAGAACTGAGTGGATGCACACCGGTGCCATGATTTAACATATTCAACAGTCAACTAGATAAACATTTTTACTAGTTCATTGCCTTGGGTATTTCCCCAAACTGATTAATATAATGGTGACTCCCTCAAGGAGTTCTGAGGAAGAAGTTTCTGAGATACTGGAGCCCATTGCCAGGAGTGCACAAGGTATTTTTGTTTTTGTTTTGTTTGCTTGTTTAAGAAACTACCTTTCAGGAAAGTCTCGGGTAGAGCCACTAGACTTTAGGTGGATATCAAACACAAACAGTATGAACAAACTGCATTAACCCTCACTGTGTACTACTTTCTCACTATCAAAATGGGGAGAAATAATAGTCCTTGCCTAAAAGGATTTTATAAGGATTTAAGAAATACACACACACACACACACACACACACACACACACACACCTTTATGTATTATCAAAACACTGCCTAGTACATGAAAAATAGTATGTAAATAATGGATGTTATTTAGGATCTTAAAGGTAGAAACACTATTCACCACTGTATCTCCTCTTCCTAATATAAGGTCGGAGTTGGGGTACAAAATAAAATTGTAAAAGTATTTTATATCACCTATATAGTACTAAAAACAGTAAAGCTAATAACTAGTTTTAAATTATAAGGTATATTAGAAGATAAATATAAGTCTATCTACATAACACATATTATGGGCTTATAATGTTCAATAGATGCTACGGTTTGGATCTGGAATATCTTCCCAAAAGCTTCTTGTGTATGAATGTTGTAAAATACCTTCTGTGGGGTGTTAGGAAGTGGGTTCTGGTCAGAAGGGCTGGAGTATTGGGGCCTATGTCAGAAAGGACTGATCAGTGGGGCTTGACTTGGAAGGGAGCACACTAGCTTCCCTGTTCCTCCCTCAGTCTGGTTCCTGACTGCAGTGGTGTGAACAGTTCCACTGGCTAGGTCTCCACCATGTGCTTTCACCATTGCCAGCCACCCATGAGACCTTTTGGAACTGAGAGCTAAAATAACTCCTTCCGCCTTTATGTTATGGATTCGAGTATTTTGTTCCAGTAACAGAAATGTAACTAAGACAGCAGATAAATATTTACTCAAGAAACGATGTAAAACTTTAAAACGTCTTCTTCTCCTGTTCTGATTTTAAGAATTATGCAGAAAATTGCTAAATATTATAATAATAGGGTTATCTTTGAACAGTAAGTGCGTAATCTCTTTTAGTTTCACAAGAGAATGAGTCGCCACTTAGAATGTCTAATTAGCACTTTCCTCAGTAGACAACTTGGTAGGGGCTAGAATACAGACTTAGATCATTGAGCAACAGCTACGATAAAAAGCTATGGTAGCTGCGAAACAGTGGCTAACTTTTCCCTAAGGAATATGGGAAAGCGTTACAGAAAAAGTGGTCAAAGTCTAAGTAGGACATTAAAAAATAAACATGCAAATTCTTATCATTTGTATATTGCATCATACTTTTCATACCATCCCTATGATTTTAATGCCTCATGGGACAAAATGAATAAGCAATTTCTAAGCATAATGAAATGTACCAGAAAAAATATCAATTTGCCCAATCACTACAGGTTTACATGTTAAAAAGCATTACTTTCAAATGAACCATATTATTTTAGTAAATGAAAGTAATATATGGTTGATTGATGAAAAAAATTCCTCTTATTTTGACATTCTTTATTTTCCTAAGATAATGACATAATTAAAGAGACATGATCATAACTCTATCTTACATTGTATAACAAAATAAGTTCCAGATAGGTCAAAGAGCTGTGTTTATTAATCTATATAAATACTGAAAGAAAATAAGAGATTTAACAAAAAACATAAACAACAGAAATGAAACTTTGAAACAGCTGTAAGATATTGGTTGGCCCAATAATCTAAAAACCTTCAATTATTAATCAGTTATTAGTCAATTATTCCCTATCATTGATTCAGCAAACATCATGTGCCAGGTATTGGGAGTACAAAGAAAAATGGAAGTTTTTACCTTTGAGAAGTTTATGGTGTAGCAGTCTAGACAAGCAAGTACACAAGCCCTTGCCGTTATGAATGTCAATTATTCTAATAAAGTTTTGCACAAGATGTTATGAAGAGATACGGAAAAGATTTTTGTTCTGATACAGGATGGTGGACATAGAAAAGTACTTAACAGGCATGTTTATGGAAGAAGTCTAAAATAACCCAAGAAACTAAAAATGTATGGCTGAAATTTGTTTGAAAGCCTGTGATGGCTAGGAAACAGCTACTATTTGAGAAAGAAAAAAAAAAAGTAGATAAGTGTGAATCAACATTGTGTAAGTGACTTTTACTCTGAATGCAAGTGTGAATTTTGGTGTGAAGGGAGAGATTGAGAATTTGAATACATTCCTACCCTGCGAGGAAAGAGTAGACCTTTGGAAATCCCAGAAGAGTAGAGAGAAAAGAAATGGATTTCAGATAAAAAGTGATAACAAGAATTTAAGTAGTCAGGATTGCAGAGGGAAAAGTCAAGTCACCACTCGTTGGTTTCACCTCTGAGGCCCTACCATCGCCTGGGTTTCACAGAACAAAAAGCAAAGGGATAAGAGGAAACCAGTTAAAAAACAAAACAAAAGCAAAACAAAACATACAAAGAAGCAAAAACATTGTTTACTGTTCTCTGGATTCTGAAAACAAACTGACAAGCCAGGCACAATCAGGGAGGGAGATGTTCCGCTAGCAGTCCAAGCTTTCTGTTGGCGCCTCTCACAGGTTAGACTCCATGGGTGAAAATCGATTAGGAAGGCAACACTGTAAGAACTAACACCCGATGTGCAATATTAGAGTTAATTCAAATAATGCTGCCTACAAGGGAAAAATCTCTGGGCCAGGTAACTTCAGAAAGGCATTCTACTGTTATTGTTGTACAATAAACAAAATTTAAATTTTAAATATTGCGAAGCACATCAAGAAATGAGATCTAGATTTTAAAAAGCATACTATAGAAAAAAGATAACAGAAGTGTAGTCCATACAGATAGTCCTTTAGAATTATTTAAAATAGATTTTAAAATAACCGTTATTAGCGTATTTAAAAGGTTAGATTTTTAAAAGAAGGTGCTTTCACTGGTAGCAGAATCAGCAAAGGGAATCAAATGGACACTCAAAAATTTAAAATATGAAATGATTAAAATTAGACATTTAATAGATAGGTTTTACAGTTGCAAACATAAAGAATGAGGGAAGACTAATAAATCGAAATGAAGATCAGTAGAGAAGATATGTTGAAATGTTGAGTCAAATAAATTTAAAAATTTAGAAACACGTTAACAAAGGAAAATGATACTATCAGTGTTTAACCATCAATTGTCAAAAAAGGGATGCAGTATTATCAATTTTACTGATACAAAGGATGCTTAACAATTTACAAACAACAACAAAATATATAATACTACAATGAAAATTCCGTACAGCAAACGATCCTGAATATTTGCACTGACTTTTACTGAGCTATCATATCTGCTTACAGCATGCGGCTGCAACTACCAATCAAGTTGTGTGAACATGGATGTCAGGTCATGTTTTTAATTATGCTATTGTGCTAATGAGGAGGATGAAAGTATAATATTGAAGATGAATACTGGAACTCCACTTGCTTGTCAATAATGCCAGAAAATTCTTCGGTAGATCCATTAACTTTGTTTTCTAATGTTCAGTACTTTGTATGGTGTCAGTATTTCAAACTTTCTTGTTTCGCACCCTAACATAACTGCTATTTCAAGGAACGATCTTTGTAAATCTGACAACAATGTTCAGAGCATCCTGTGTAAGTTTTGTGATTCAAAAATGTGGTGTCTATTAATTTTTAAAAGATGTTTTACGGTAAAAGACATATAGCTATTAATTCCTTTCAAAATACTCTTCCTCTCTCGGAAAACACTTATCGTGTCGTCTTTGCCATTCTATGACAGGGCTGTAAACTCCCTCTCCAGCATTTTAGTTGCCCTGTGATGTTAGCCTCAGTGTCCCGAATCAATTCAAAACACTTGCATTTCATAGTCACTTTGACTTAGGAGAAGAGCCTAAAGTTATATCATGTCAGATCCTAGGAATAAGGTGGAAGGTCGCACACCCTAATGCTTCATCGGCCTGAATTTCTTTTGGATGGCCCTTGACATCAGCGTTCAGTATGTCTCTGATCACTCCTCCCAGAGTCACAAAGGAAGACTTCCAGAATGGCCTCAGAAAGTGACACAACTGATCAGGGAAGGGTGTTTGAAGCAAGAGAATATAATTTTGGGGGGATTCATAACAATGTGTCTTTTACTCTAACATATTTTAAACATTTAAACCTTCACTGTATATTTTGATCACTCATTGCACATCTGTTAAATCTGATTTGTTTGCAGTGCTGCTCAAGTTTTCTGTTCCCTTGCTGATCTTTTGGGTTGCTTTGTTCATCCGCTGTTGGAAGGAAGTAATCTCCCATTTCCCCTCTTTCTCCCTTCAATTATGTCAATATTTGCTTCAACTATTTGAGGTCTTTAATATTGAGCACATAAATACTTGTAGCTGCCTAATCGTCGTGGTGAATTGACCCTTTTATCATCATGTAACGTTCTTTTTATGTTGCAGAATAGCTTCTGCCTTGGTGCTCTCTTTTCTGGTATCACTACAGCCGCTCTTGCCTTTTGTTGATTAATATTACACAGGACATCTACCTCCATCTTTGACTTTCAGGCTAGCTGAGTCCTTGCATTTATGGTAGTCTCTTGCAGGGGTATATACTGTGATCCTATTTTGCAAATTATTCATGCACTTATGTCTTTTGATTGGTCAGTTTAATTATTAATATTTGAAATAACTGTTGGTGCAGGGAAGAGTGTTCTGTTAATTATTTTCTGCATGTCTTTTAGCACCATGGTTCTTTTCAAATTCTTGCTTCTATTGTGTTTCGTTGATTTTTTGCAATACATTGGATCCCTCTTCATTTTTAAGGAATATTCTAGACATTTTCTTCATGGTTATTATTTTAATTACATGACATATCTCAGAATTATAACATTCTATTTTAAACTGAGAGTAATTTAGATCCCATATAAACATTTATCTCTTTACATCTCCCACATCTATGTTGCTGTCTTAATATACATCTTTATATGTATATAAAATATATACTATATATTATATTATCATTAATATATATGCATAGATTTAAATTTACTTTTCATAGTTTGCCCTTTTAATGATGTGCAAAAATTAAAGAAGATTTCTGATGAAAATAACAAAATATTTAACTAAAATATTTGTTTTCTTTTACTGGAAAGCTTTATGTTTTCATATGACTTCATGTTGTTATCTAGTCTTTTCATTTTACCTTTCTTTTTGAGACAAGGTCTCGCCCGGAAGCCCAGACTGTTGCCGAACTCACTATAGAGCACAGGCTAGCCTGAGACTAGCGGCAATCCTTCACGCCACCACACCCAGCTAATGTGGCTCTGAGGAATCGAATTCAGGGCCTTGGGCTTGCAGGGAAGCACTTAACTGCTGAGCTACTCCTCTAGCCCATCTTTCCATTTTAATTTAAAATTCCTGTTCAGTTTGTTTTTATGCTTTCTAACTTCAATCAATATTTTTTGTTCATGTATAATTTTCAGAATTTTTTATCTGTGTTCTTTTAAAGCTCACTGAGCATCTTCAACAGAGTTGTTCTGAAGTTTTTTCAGAAGGCTGAGTCATCTGTTTCTTCAGAGACTGTATCAGAATTATTTTCTTCAACTGAGGGGGCCAAGGAGCCAGTGTCTCCCCGCTTCATTGCATGCGTTGTAATGTGTTGCTGCCATAGTAGAGATGTGAGTACTTTTAAAAACCCACCTTTCTTATCTCTATGTACTTGATAGGAATGACCTTCATTAATCTACTCAGCTACTGTGTGACAAGGGAAACTATCAATAGAGTGAAAAGAGAACCAACAGAATGGGAAAAAATTACCACCTTACACTTCAGACAAGAAGCTAATAACTAGGATACACAAAACTGAAGAAAAATAGACCTCTCAAGATCAAAGACCTGATTTTAAAAATAAGCAACTGAAATGAATAGGCAGTTCTCAGGTAAAGAAGTTTAAATGAACAGCAAATATATGAAAAGATGTTCAACATCCTTAGTCATTGGAGAAATGCAAATCAAAACGTCACTAAAAAAATCATCTTACCCCAGTGAGAATGACAAATACCAAGAGCCTGAGCAGCAATAGATGCTGGTGAGGGTGTGGGGGGAAAGGATGCTTTTATGTTGCTCGTGAGATCCAAACCGGCACAGACTTTTGAAATCACTATGGGGATTCCTCAAATAGCTGAAAATGAAGATTCTATTCAATCCAGCAATACCTCTTCTGGGTTAAAAGCCATGTATATGGAGATACATGTATATCCATGTTTATAGCAGCACAAGTAGCAATATAACTAAATTGTAGAAGTTATCAAAAATTAATCAACAGACCAATGGATACAAAACCTGTGGTACATGGAATACTACTCCCACATAAAGACACATTTGAGAGTTTTCTAGGTAAAGGGATGTAACTTGAGACTATCATGCTTAATAAAGTGAGTTGGACTCAGAAGGTTAAGTGTCTCATGGTTTCTCAGTAGGAGAAACCCAGAATACAGGCGTTTTATAGAACCAATGGGTGTGACAATGGGAATCAGTGGGGATGAGGGAGTGAGAGAAAGGACCAAAAAAGGAGGAGGAGAAGGAACTGTAATATTGATGTGATATTATGTACACAAAACCCTCAAACCCAATGCAACCATTGTGTATCTCTTGTATAGAACATATATACTCATAAAAATGGAAAAAAGTCCACCGTGCTACATATTATTAGACCTCTCAAATACTGCCTATGAATGTGTACTCTGCGCTTGTATAGGAGTCCTTAATGGTCTTAACTTCCTTCAGGAGTTTACTTATTTTTTTCTAAGGAGCTCGTTTCCTCTTGCTTTTCCTGGCATCTGTTTGCACATCTGCAGAACCTCTGGAGCCCGGCACTTCTAAGACATCAGACCATGCGTCTATTTTCAGTGGCTTCAAGTCTATGCCAACAATTCCAATCATTCTTTGACTACAGAAAATAGAAACTATTCACTCAAGTAGCCACTAGATAGACCAAAAAATGTGACTCATGGGCCATTTTTTTTTTCTCTGATAACGGCAGAGCCCCCAGATGAGAGGTTTCCTCCTGTGTACCTAGGCAACGTGGAGTAGAGTGAGGGGCACAGACAAACATAATTCCCAGAACGCTCCTACGAACTCATCTTAGTTTTGCATTGGCTTGGGCATGGCCACTTTTAAGCCAGTCTTTAGATCTCTCATAGAGGTATTTTGATCTATTTATTGTTATTAGCTCAGGATTTTGAATGGGGATTGTGGTTTTTGAGTTTTCTGACCCACCACCTTGGAGACGTCATCCCTTACAAATTTTAATCTAATTAACATATAGAGAAAGACTTTAAGATGAGAGTTTCTCAGTGGAAAGCAACACTGAGAAGGCTTTGGTAGAATGCAATATTTTCTTTGACTCCAAAAGAGTTAGTGCTGATTTGGTTAGGGTTAAGGGTAAGTTCTTAAGAACTGGATGAATTCTAGT
Source organism: Ctenodactylus gundi (assembly GCA_004027205.1). Lineage (NCBI taxonomy): Eukaryota > Metazoa > Chordata > Mammalia > Rodentia > Ctenodactylidae > Ctenodactylus > Ctenodactylus gundi. The sequence continues at coordinate 913,278 of PVKB01000231.1, forward strand.
ACTGCTAAAGACTTAAAAACAGGGAAATGTTAAGACTAACCTGAAGCCGTCTAGTTTTACCCTATGGCATATATCTTACATTATTGAAAATTCTGAAGCAATTTATGAAATCTACATCCCTCTCATGTACATGCATTTATTTGTGTTCTACTTTCCTCCAGAATCCACACATGTGTGCATATGCACATATAAGAATACATAATTTCTCCCACAATTTCTTCACTTGATTCTCAGGTGAAGAATACCATTGCATTGAAAAACCATGTTGTATCTATCCACCTGGAATTAAAGTCATGCCCTGAAAAAAAAAAGATCCTGTGCCCTTTATTCTTGCTACCACTTTGGTAAGACCAAGCCCTCAAATGAATGTGTTTCCTAGAATGAGAATAGAACATAATTTTAGCTGTGTAGGTAAATTTGATCTTGTTTCTTATTAAAATATCTTGATAGTAATAAGTAACACTTGTTAAATTATTTTATCTGCCAGGCAATAATTGATAGATTTAAATTAGTATATGATTAAGTGCATTGAAGGGCCAAAGAATACTTCACGGTGGAAATTGTACTTCTAAATTTCTTGAGAGTAAGAAGTATGTCTTCCACATCTCATCTCTAATTGCTAATTGCTATGGAGATAGCAAGTGGATGAAAATACTACTCATAAAAATCAATATTAATCACTACACAGTTAATGCTATTAACAGCTTTGTGTATTTTTCTTTATCTCTAAAATACTGTGGCTATTCTGAGCTTCAAAAATTAATAAATGCAGAGCACAATTTCAGAAATTGCAAATTGTGATTATGCCTATTGATTTCAGCCTTTGGAAAATTTTCAGTTAAGTTCTTTATGAATGTAACCTTTCTCATTTGCATCCGCTTTGCTAAGATTTGGTCATAACGATACTACGCTGTATCCAGACCCTCATTTTTAACAGGTGCACTTACATTTCTAGATTCAAATGTTTGCCGTTTCGCCACTGGCCTGTTATTCCTTCTCTTTTTCTTTGCTTCTAGTTTTTTCTACTAGACAAGGCCCTTATCATTCTAAAATTCTCTCGTACTCGCTTTTGAATCTCAAGTAACCTTCACAGAAAACCCTCCACGATACTTACCATCTGGGTAAAATTGCACTCTCCTTGATGTAGTGCCTACATCGAGCAAGCACTTGTCACATTGTAATTATCATCAACATTACAATCTTCAAAGCTAGACTATGAGCTTTATGAATATAAAAAACTGCATCTTGTGACTGTGTATCAGTTTCTATCATAGTGCCTGAAATATTAGCGATCCTCCAAATCCAAGGGTTTCAAATAGTGAAGGGGTCATGAAATGAACTATTAGGTTTTGAACCAAAATCTAACCTAATGTGTTTAGCTTATAACAGCTGTTTTTTCTAAGCTCCACCCTTCAATCTGCACTTTCGTATGTCTTCCTTGTTGACCTGAAAATCCATCACAATGAATATGCTTCCTCCTGCCTCTACCTACGCATTCCACTCTTCCTCCTTTACCCAGAGAAGACTTGGTCAAACACAAAGCTTACTCTTTATTGACTTCCCATGAAGAATTGTAGGTTGAATTTCGAACCCGTTTCTTGGCAAAATGACATTAGAAAACACCTAGTGTGTCTATGATTTTAATTTTATATATACCTTAAGTGTATGTGCATTGCAGATACATTATATAATTTAATCTTCACAGCAATTCTCTGACAAAGTTTTGGCCATATTTTCATAATAGTCTTACTTCAAATCCTCCTTCCCTCTCCAGCTCTCTTTCTTTAGCCTTTACCAAAAGGGACATAAGTTACACACATAGCAAATCACTGGCATTTCTCTGGGTAAGCCATGCTTTCTTCAGATACTCGGTCATGCCTGTGTCTCATGTGCTTTTGTTCTCTTCCTCTCTTTCTACTCTGTTTCCCTCCCTCCTTCTCTCCTTACCTGGCAAGTGCTTTTGTTTTTCATTCAATGGCTAATTCTGATTATTCTTTTCTGCCCTAGCTTAGCATCCTATTTCTTACAAGCCTCACTCTAATGCCTCCAGTTTGACAGATGCCTTCTTCAGCGCACAGCCCTAGCACGGTTTCCTGGCTTTCACTAGCTTCCCAAAATGGACCCAAACGATGTACATGAACACCTCATAACTTTCCCTTTGTAAATTGCCTTTTCTCCAACTCTGTCCTGGTCTAACATGCAGAAGAATACACAGGAAGTAACCTTGAATGAGTCCCGAAGTGAATCCTTAAGAAAGTCTCTCAGATTATGCTCTTACACTCCGTGGACCGCTAAACCGTGAGTGAAACATCTTACTACCACGCAGAAACCATGAGACACAGATGGGAAAAGGTTTTGACACGTGGAGAAAAAGAAGCAAACTCACTGACGCTAGTGAGTCACGGTGCATTCGGACTGGAGCCTCCTGACCACCCCTGGGCACCAGGTGAGCCTGCTGTGACTGTCGTGGCCAGTGAAGCCCTCGGAGAACAGCTGTAACAAGTAGTGCCAGGAGAAACACGAACACCAACGGCTGAGGTCTGTCGACCTCAAAATCACAACACAGAATAAAATGGCTATTGTTTTAAACAGTGGTGCCTTTGAGGTGATATTTTTATATGGCAACAAATATTTTGTAGCCTGAAAACTCAACAGCTTGACAACGAATCTGCATTATTTCTGTCCCTGTACTCAAACTCCCTAGAACAGCACTTCATATATATAGTCATTATCAATAAAGGTTTGCTGCACAGAATCAACAAAAGCAATTCTCAGCATTAATATGCAAAATTAGTATTTTTGTTTTACACTTTCATATTGAATAAGTTATAGTTGTAAAGTTAAATAATTTTTCTATAAATTGGTTTAACCAACTAACTTTTTCCTTTCACTACTTTTAATATATTTTTAAAGAATACTGTATGTTACTAATTTGTGATGTTTATTATGTCTCCTTTATACCCTCTTTCCCCTTAATATGTGAAGTAAGTGAGAAAGGTTTTGTTTTGCTTGTGTTCTTTGGTTTATTGATATATTTTAAGCACCTAGAATACTAGATAGTAACAGCAGATGTCAAATACTTGCTTACTGAATTAATTCATTAAGAGAAAACAGACATCTGTGTGAGACAACATTGTAGAGAAAAGTAGGACATAGAGAAAGTTTATAGTTGATGTCTACAAAATCCATGGCAAGAAGTTTTACTTTTCTGTGTTTTGGCAACCACTATAGAAAGAAAATTTGAAAAAAGAATGAGATAATGAATATAAGATGTCCTGGTGGCTCTGGATACAGGTGCATGAAAACCTACAGATGTCATTACAGATGTCATTTCTATATTGTTGAATGACTTAGTCTGAGTCATCCAAGTATTTCTCAGACAAACTTTTTTTTCTCCAGAAAATATAATTACAGAAAAGGGGGACATATGAGGCATTTGCCCTAACTGAACTAGATTTTCTAGAGAAAAATAAGCAAGGCTTACATTAAAAGAGGGAGAGAGAGAGAGAGAGAGAGAGAGAGAGAGAGAGAGAGAGAGAGAGAGACTTAGACTATCATGTAGCATTTAGTGAAATGTTACAAGATACAAAATACCAGAACATAATTTAGAAGTAGGAACAGAATAAGTATTTAACTTCATCATTAGTTCATAACTGACTTTGAAGGAAATTTGCTAAGCTACTATTGATTGAATAAATTTATCCTCATGATTCTCTTCAACATATGGCAGGTAAGAAAAATATGAGATTTTATTGGTAATATTCAAATACGATAGCTCTAGTAGTATAGGGAAAGAGGAAACTTATTCACCCTCTATAAGTGTCCACTGTTGTGGTTCTAAATAGACAGCTATGAGCTTTTTGGAAGAACACAACATACCTAAAATGACCTTCAGGGATGGTGATGGGGCTGAATATACTCCAGGAAATCCCAATGAATGACCTGGTTAAAGGTTTCTTTTCAAGGCACTCATCCTAAACTACTGAAATCACGTGACTGAATTCATTTCAAAGTTGGCTTAGGGAAGATCAGGTTGTTGTTCACATCAGCTCCATGACAGTGGAGTAATGACTCCCTACAAACTTGTATTAATAAAAGAAAAAAAGGAATAACCGGTTTATTGTAATATATCATTTACTTTATTCATGTATTGCATAATAATTTTACTAGCAAAATCATTAATTTATTGGGCTATCATGTCTTAAATACTTCCACTTCTTACAGTATTTAGAAAAACTAAACAATCGACAGGCTGTGAATTTACATGACATATTTTGCCACAACTCCTCTTGCTATGCTAACAGAAGGACTTCTTTCTTCAATTACCAATGGAATGAATTGGGCAATGTGTCGAATGACGTGTACTAAAAGGACAGTAAGGCTATCAAGATAAGAAAAAAGGTAAAGGAAGAGCATGAAAAAAGAATGGGAATAAAGATAGAATTAGATACGTGTCCAAGGAAGAGAGTGAAGGGTCAGAACAAGGAATGGTAAGCCTCAAAACCTGTGATATTAATAATTAATAAAAAGGTTCAGTTGAAAGAACAGAAGAAAAAGCTACAGAAATCTGATAAAAGACAGATAATGAGAGAGATTATATACTTTTGAGACCTAAAAATAATTAGCACCATATAATGGACCATAGATATCAATTAAATATGCAACCCAGTAGGAAATGTGGCTGACCTCTATGAAAGTGAACGCTTTACCAGGAATATCTGCTAGAATACTATATTTAGTTTCAGATATAAAGCATGATAATTTCTTCACAAATGTCCAATAGGTTGCTATAGTAATTTTTCCCTGTTTTATTGATACATGTAGGGGCAAAGTTTTAAGTTTACATTGATCTTGAGCATTTTGTGCACATGCATATCTTGGCAAGGTTACAAGACCTTCCCCTCTCTCCTTTTGGCCCTTTCCCTACCCGCCTCCCACCCCCAATTCCCATTATTTTTCACATTAAGTTCCATGAGATAATTGTGATCTGGGTTTCTCATATCAAAGAAGCCATTCGATATTTTACCTTCTGCTTCTGGCTCACATCAATGACCATGATGGTCACAAGTTGCCTCCATCTATCCAAGTGCCCATTTAGAGTTTCCAAAGTTTCTAAGAGACAAATTTAACCAGACTTATATTCAGAGTCAGAGGAAAACATCTGATTTTCTAAAAATAGTAAAAGTAGGTTCAGTGTCACTCAAACATCCAGTACATTTCATCTCTATATATCAAAATAAAAACAGGAAGTTGTATGGAAAACATGTCAATACTGTATTCTTGTAAAATGAACTCCAATACACTGTTTTGGTTTGCTCCGTTTTATTTTATTTTTCCTAAGACAGTCACATGAAGCTCAGGCTGACCTTGACCTTTCTATGTGGCCCATACCGGCCTCACTCTTGAAAATCTCCTGCCTCAGTCTTCCAAGTACTGGGATGACATTCGTACATGCCACCACGTCTGCCTTCACTTGGACTTTGATAGTACAAAGCGGAAAGCCACACCCCGATTCACATAGGAAATTAACTTGGGACCCATTCTCAGTACCACAAGAAAACCATTGGCTATCTCCAGAATAAAACGTTTAAATATTTGAAAAAAAAAATGTAAATCACAAAACAAAAAGATTGTTAATTTTCAGAACTTGTTAGACATCATAAAATATGTCATGTAAAGTTCCATTCATCATCCAACCAACTTTATATCACAAAATTACCGATAAAAGCTATATGTATTGGGTGCTATGTTGCATTTTTTGTAGTTTTGAACCATTGTTTCCGAATGGGCAGACAAGATCCATTTACCTGTGATGCCCTTTTCCCCCTTCTTCAATCACGCGTATTCCCAAATGAGGAAGAAACAAAAGATGGAGAACTGAGGAAGGAACAATGTAAGTAGCAGAGCAGGAACAATGGCCCCATCTTGACCTAACAGACGTGGTCAGGCTGCGAGACATAAAACTATATAAAAAAGGCAGCAGCCGTGGAACTAGCAGCACGAACGAGAAGCAGTTGGCCCAAGGGTAAGGGCAATGGCTCCGCGCAAGAGTTTGGATAACTGCCTCTGAATGTCTATGTGTTAGATCTTTCCCTAAGAGGGAGGGAATGGAATCTTTAAAAGGTGAGACTTAGCAACAGGGCTTTAAGTGAGTGGAGAATATCCCTGTGTGGACTGTAGAATCCAGGCCAGTCCTCTCTGTGTCATCTTCTTGATTCACGAGATTATGAGATTTCTTTCACCAAGCCCCCTTGGCCACTAAAATCCAGTACTTGAATAAAAGGCCCAAAGCACTGAACTGGATAGAACACGCAGAAGTGTAGGATAAATAAATCATTTCCTTTATAAACTAATTCTCTCAGCTATTTCCTTACAGTGGCTGAAAGCTAACACACTCCCTTACCGGGATAGGTGTTGGGCAAATATTTTGTTTTCCCTCAATAAGTGACAATTTGCATCTTTATCATCCAGTACTCACTGTCCTAGACTATCCAGAAGTTATTTTGTAGATTTTCTTCCCATCAGCAATTCACTTTTTCCCTAAATTATGAGATTACTTCATCAGAATTCTCAGTCCACTACTGACAATACAAATTATGTCATAGAAGAAGAAATGACAAATGTGAAAAGAAAGTGTATCAAGCTTTTGCATGTGTGCTTACGAAAAGTGTATTATTGAACACAATTCACCTCAGGTCTGTTATGCATTACATGGACATTACCAGTCTTTCTACTAACCTTAAAGACTTTCTGTCAGGTCCCAATTTTTTTTTAAAAGCCTGTAGATTTTTTTTTAATAAACTACAAAGCGATATATAAGCAAAATTATCATCCTTAGGCAAACTGTACTGTTTATGAATTATATGATGACAGTAAATATATATGCTAGTTATTTAAGACACTTATCAATTCATCAATGGATATTATATTGAAAATGAACTATTTGCTCCCATGGTCAGATTATATTGCTCAAAAGCAATAAATATCACCAGTTCTACAATGCAGCCATCATTCTGATGACACGGATGTATATAATTAATTCCATTTACATAGTAGGAAGGCAGCATCCATTCTGCTTGAACACAAACTGATTGGCCTAATTCAAAGATTGGGGATATCATATGCTCAGGGAGATTAGCAATTGTGACATATAAATACAATTTACATACATATAAATCATAAGAAGGAAAGCCTGGCCTATAAAACGCAGTCAACACAGTGTTGCTTCTGAAACACAAAACTTTCTGTGTGTGTGTGCGATATAAGCATTATCGGAGAACAGAATGAATTTCCGTGGAAAGAGAAACAAGACCTAAACAACCTGTCCTCCGCTGCCTCCTCCGCTGGAATTTTGATAAAGCTCACCAAAGAATAAAGAAACAAATGAAGACTACCCCAAAGAATTCTCATTAAAACAATATGTAAATGTAATTGGATGACACTCTGATATTGCATGAGTCTGTAAATAGCCTGAGGGCACATTTATCTTTACCATCCTCTGCATATAACACAGTATCATAAAGACCTTGGATCCTATGTTCTGCCTTTTAGAAGTTTATCTGAACTACTGTCGTAAATAATCGCAGAATCTGACATCTAATCCTTCCAACTGGGAATTGGTCTTCAGGGATAACTTGTTAGACTATGCTTCATCCTGGCAAATGAACGTGTGTTCCAAGTTATGAAATGATCTAATTTAATATTCTTCGATAAGTATTAAGAAAATTTCCCTTTGAAATTCCAAAGTATGAAAAAGTACTAGTGTGCATAGTCATGAATGTAATATATATACATCACTTTTTCCCACTTTTATTAGTGTATATATGCGACACACGACAATTGCATGAAGCTTAAGAATTTGAGCACATATGTATATCGTGACATTATTAGACCCTCCCCCTCCCTTTCTCCTCCTTCTTGACTCCTATTATCGCACCCATTTTATTCCATAAAATGCCTGTGTTCTGGGTATCTCATAATAGAGAAGCCATGTGAAAACCAACCTTGTGAGTCTAACTCACTTCAGTGAGCACTATGTTCTCAAATTGCATCCATGTACTTACAAATGCCTCGACTTTCTCTTCATAGAAGAGCAGTATCTCATTGTGTTCAAATACTACATTTTTGTATCCTTTGGTGTGTTGATGGATATTTCATCAACTTCTATAATTTATCTATTTTTAATTGTGCTGTTATAAACATGGGTGTACATGTATCTCTGTTATATGTTACCTTTAACTCTTTTGGAAAGATAGCCAAAAGAGGAATTGCATGTAACAAATGCTCATTTGTATCATTAAAAGCACGATAAGTCAACTATTATATAAATTTCTTTGGTTTGTCTTTTATGAATCACTACTTTCCTCAGAATTAAAAAAGTAATTTTCTTTATAAATTTTCTAAATATATTCCACAATTTCAACTGAAAGGAGCTTGTTATAATCATTCTAATGTATGCAAATTGTAAGAATGATTTAGATTTCCTAGGGTATTTTTAACTTCCATAATTTATGAATATTATTTTCCCACCAAGAAAAACTACCTAAATTTATTCACTTAATAGATAACACAGTCTTTGCAGTGTTTATTATTAAGCCAACTCAATTAAAAACAAGTAATTAACAAGAATAACAAGGGTTACCTAAATAAAAAAAATTACTGTGTGCTTTAGAAAAAAATAGACCTTCTTTAGGAGCTAGTATGGAAATCTAGCTGGGAATTATTTTTAAAACTGTTAGAGGAATATCAAAACACACATACTTTGGTTCTTCTCTCAAATATCAATCATGTCATTAATTTATTTGATCATGTAATTGTGACAGTTAGTGTTTATTAATGTTATTTGGAAGCTAAAATATTAGAGTAACTAAGAACTCATAACAAATTTAACCCTAATATAAACTAGTTTCTATGATTCTTCCAGTTAAATGTATCTTCCTAAGTGCCCATTGAAGCTTAAATGATGTCACAATGCATTCTAAAGTTCAAAGATCAAAAACATGAAAGATGAGGCAGTCTAAAAGTGAATACTCAATGGTTTTATCAAAAGTAATGAGTTCTTTTTGGAAAGACAGCATGATCTTTTTTCATTTATGATTCTACCAAGAATTTCAGAATGCAAATGTGTTTGCCCAAATATTCTTTAGTGGATTGCTATACCAGTATATTATGGAACACAATGAAATCATAATGAATCTCTGTTTATTTTTAAATTAGAAGACTCACTCATATCTATGCTTTATTTTACTACATAGGATAAAATCCCCTAAAGTTTTGAATAATCTTTTGTTCACATAATGTAATTATATGGACAGAGAAACATTTAATAGAAGATTAAACCCTAAGTTTAGAACACTTCTTTCTTTGATTTACTTAGAATTTTGGTGGAGAATTTGCAGATACTAGAAATGAAGTAAAAATGTCAGTTTTTGTCATTAAATGATGTGTATGATAGTTATTACACTTGGAGAAATTTGAAATATCTACACAAATTTTAAAAGTGAGATATATAAGAGTTTAATTTGGAAATGCTTAATCTTTAAAAATATAAGCAATTTCAGAGAAGAAACTTATTTCAAGTATAATTTATAATGAAAATAAATATGTAAAATCAGAGTTTTAAAGTAATGTCTGTGTAAACTACTTAATAACCATGAATAATTGATCTAATTTAGAAGACAAATTTGGGTCACCTCTTTTTGTTCACTGCAAAGTTGTAAGATAAGATATTCATTAACACATATAGTCATTTGCTCAAAAATTAACAGTATAGCTCTCAAAAGATTTTAGCACTTTATTACAAAGCATTTTTTAAAATTTTCACTCTTAAATTGAGTTACCCTTAATATTTTCCTGTTTTATTTTCCAATTATTTGAGTCCATAGCTGATTAAAATATGATACAAAATTATTAATACCATTATTATTTAAAACTCTTAAATTTACTATGAACAAAAAATACCTTGAAATTTTGTTACAAAAAGCATTTTAATCTAATTAGAACATTTGAGCCATGCTTACATTACACAACCCCAACATTTCAAAGCAAACTGTAGTTGCCAGTAGTGAGCTCCCATATCAAACAGCCCTCTCTTTCTCTCTCTGTCTCTCTCTCTCTCTCTTTCCCTCCCACATGTATCCTGAAGATCACATTTAGCCATTTTTCAGAAAAATTATGTTTGCTTTTTCTATTCTGTGTATCAATAATCTGAAAACTTTATCATAATCAAAATGACAGAATATGTACACAGATTCAAGATGGCACTGTAAAATGAAATGTTTTCATCTTTTGTTGGTTATGTTCAAGCTGGAAACATAGCTCAATAGCCAAAGTGACACAGAACCAACTACTAAGATACGAACACATTTAAGTATCTCCTATGTTCTACACGTTTCTCTAGGGATTGAACATGAACCCCATGGGATAAATTCCCTTCATTTTACTTAGGTTCCAATGGTGAAAGAAAGAAGTTTAACCAAATATTAAAAATCAAAAGTACATAGATAGTAAAAGAAAGCACTACAGAGAAAAACAAAGTGAAGTGGGGGAGTTAAGTAGAGTTTACAATTTCAGGTGGTTATTTCAGATTTCACGGGTAATGTGATATTTAATCCAACCCTTGAAAGAGGCAATGGATGAAAAATGTAGAAAAATATTTTTGTCAAAATATACTACAATCATCCAAAACGCTGAAATCAATGTTCTCCCGACACATCTGACAAAGTTGAGCGGGGAGGAGAATTTTGTGGAGGCCTTTACTAGACTCACGATGGGGCAGCCAAAGGGGCTGGGCAGAGAATCCCACAATGTGATTCGAATTTGAAAGTTCATCGTCACTGAGCACATACTATGGGACAGAAAGGGACACAGGAGTGGTAGCATGATGAACAGACAAAAGGTTACTCTAAAAAAAAAAAAATCAAATGACATCGGTGGTCTAGACCAGGCAAACCGACTAACAAGGGAACTTTATAGGTTCTGAATACGTACTGAGGTAGGAAGAAAACCTGTCAGTTTTCTGATGAGTCAAACAACCAGTATTAGCTAAAATAAAGGTTACGGATAACTTCAGGTCTCTGGTCTGAGCAACTAAGTTAATGAAAACACATTTGCAGTGGAAAGAGCTATAGGTGGAGCTGGCTTATCTGAGTTAGCTTATTAATTACTGCACAGAGAGAAACTCAGTGTGGATTCTATTGCTTATTTGTGTTCAAATGGAAATGCTGAATAGGCAGTTGGTGGTATTGTTTGAATAGAGTGTCCCCCAAAAGCCTCCTGTAGGAGGAGCTGTTTGAAGGTGGAGCCTGGCTGAAAGGACATAAGCTTGGGGCTTGACCTGGATGGGTGTGTGCCAGTTCGGCCTTTCCTGGCCACTCAGCTTCCATCTGTAATGCTGTGAAGACTTTTCCTCTGGCTCCAGCTCTGCCCTGAGTGTCCACCATTTCCCACCACCCATAAATGAACTAGGATCTTCTAAAACTGTGAGCTAAAATAAATCTTTCATCTCTCAAGTTGTGAATGTAAGGTATTCTGTCCCAGCAAAGAAAAAGTAACAAAGACAGTTGGGTATAAAAGTGTGGGATTGAAAGTAGAGATCTGGTTTGAAGACAAAAATAAGATTCATCACTGCATGGTTAGCAGGTAAAGACATAAAGAACATTCTAGACAATACTTTTAAGAATATGGTATACAGAAAAAAATAAAGACTAAGCCACAATATATGATAAAGTTAAGAGATAAAAGAAATGAAAACTTAAGAAACATAGTGAGAAAGAAATAGTGAGCCGGGAGAAAAGGCAGAAGTAAGAAAAGAGCCCCTTTCCTACATGGGAGTCGGCCTCATCGCTCGGGACAGTGGGGAGGTTTTCCATAGAGAGATGGAGGGTCACACATAGGATAAGGAACATGTGAAGGACCAGGGGAAATCACAAAGATGAGAAGGCATGTTGCTTTCGCAGAATGGCTTAAAAACTGAAGATAGCCACAAAATGTCACAAGTAAATAAAACAAATATCTCAGTGTGTCAACTCAGTCTTCTTCCCTCCTCCCCAAATTCTCACAAGGAAAAAAGTGAAGGAGGAACAACACAGAAAGACCTGGTTTCTTCCCGAGAATCCTTGCAGTGACATTACAAATCCTTTCTGGCTTCAAGCAAATAGTGAACAAATGGATTTAAAAATGCAATAAAACTCCCTCTCTGGTCAAGTATGGACAGGATTTTAAAAGTAGGGGTAGCTAAAAGACAAGGACTTGACAAATGAAAGACAAACTTGATGTATTTAAAATTGTGGCCCAGCCATAAGAGAAATTTAAGTAACTATCCTTTAACTTTAATCATCTGACAGAGCAAAGCTTTTTTTAAAGCTTATATGTAAATAAAAACAATAAACATATTTCACCATTCTTTTATAGAAATGCTTAGGTTACATTACAACTTTCATGAGACATAGAAAGAAAAAATCCAAAATAAAGAGAAAGCCAAATAAAGGGATGATTTATTGATGACTGAGTTACAAAATTAGCAAGTGTGAGCATTAAGCTAGCCGCTATTAGCACATTTACAGGAACATATGGATGCATTGGGTTAAACAATGTATGTATTTCAATAGAAAATTGGAAACGTCAAGAAAGCACCAAATGGAAACAGTGGACTTGGAGAATGAAGCAGTATTCAAAAGTAAAATTCACCGGGAGCTTTTTATAGAAAGACTGGACGTGGATGAAGAAATAGTAAGTGGATGTCAAGTAAAATGAAATTATCTAAACTGCAACACGAGCAAAAAATGATTGTGGAAAGAGACTCTTTAGTACAGACATTCCTAGCACGTGGGAGACCTGGAAGCAAGGCGCAGAAAGGCTGGCGACTTGCAAAAGCTGCTTCCTTTGGTCCGATGACGTATAGAAATGCCCCCTTCACCTGAGCAATGACAATTTCCCAACAGTGCACTTGGCATCGTAAAGCACTATCTGCCGTGAGGTTTCTCTCCGGGTCTAGTACACTTCGGAGAGTGAGCAGGCTTCTCTCCTCATACCCATTCATAGGCAGCCCTCATAAACCTTTTCTAGCAACCTCCAAATCCCTCAGATGGGTGGTAGTCTATTTACACTTACTCCAAAGATCACCTTGAATGGTGTGAAATATGATTAGTAGCAACTGGATGAAACACAAGTCTCCGTACAGGAAGATGAGCCTGTTGCGTGAATATTTACTAAGCTTCTGTTATGAACCAGAATTTGAGGACTGGCTTCCTTATTCCTTCACACAAATTTAAGTTGTTTTATTCTTTTATGAAAAATGTGTAGCAAATCATGTTAAATAGTAGAGGAATATTTAAGCTCTCCAACATTCTGCAAAATAGTGGTCCATAACATTTATAAAGTCTCACAAAATGGAAAACAGCAATTCTTAGCAAAGTGACAGACTCCAAGTCCCTGTGTGATAAACTCTCTGCTTAGATTTATTATGAATGTACACCTGAAAACTCCCTGAAGAGTTTACACATGAAAATGTGTAAAATGCAAGAACAGTAAATTCTTTAGAATACACTGAGATTCATTTCACTGAACACAATGACAAACAAACTTTCCTTTTTAACTAAAGATAAGTAAATATATGTATATACATATATACATAAACATATAAATTACACATAAACACACGCATATATTTTATATTTAGCTTACATATAGATGCATACATACTTTTATTAATGTATATATATGTGTGTGTGTGTGTGTGTGTGTGTGTGTATGTTCATACATTAACATAGGTATAGGTGTTTAAATAAAGGGTTCAATGTCCACCAGCAGGCATTTAACAGTTCAATTTTTCTAAAAATCAACAGTCATGCTATAATATTTAAGCACAATTTGTGAGGAAAACAACAAAGGCAAGAAATCCTACCAAAGATTTTTAATCTTGGGTGTAACGAAAGTCCACACCAAGAAAGGTAAGTGTAACAAAAAGGAGAAAATTTGCTTTTATTCATATAAAATAATTGATTTAAAATATTTGTAGAAATGGAGGATGTTAGGAGAAATTTGATATCAGTAGACCTCTAGTGGTTATTTGAGTAACTGCTGACCATCCTGCTTTCCATACTGCCTACTTGAGGATAAAACAAAAAGCGTTCACGTGTTTCAGCATAGCATCTCCCATGGCAATAGTACATACGATGGCAGGTATCAGTTTATATATTTGGAAAACCAAATCATAAATATAAAAGTTAACTGTGTAAGCTGGCCAGAAACCATGATATAAAGCTATGTTACCATTTTAATACTAGAATATCTTGATAGCTTTTGAAGCTACGGACAAACTTTTTCTATCATATAATAATGGTTTCCTTTCTGATCATTTCAGACTACTTGAAATATGCTGCTGACATTTTCATAATACCAGGATTTTGTGGTCAATATTTAAATATATGAGCAATAAATTTATAATTTATTTCACTTGCATGGGAGACAATACCTGCATTCATATTTATATTAGGATGATAGAAACATTGATTCTGGAGTACTGTGGCCACAGCACTATACATCTTGATTAGGCCACAGTAATTTATTTTAGGGCACATAAATTGGATTCTAGTTAAAATCAATTTATCTTACGTGAAGTTAATTTTCCTCTTCTAAGTTTAGGTTGTTCTTACGAAGTGAGTTTTACTCTTTGTTAATAGAGATAACTGTTAAAGGCAGAGGACATTGCAGCAGCAGCTTTTCAGAGAGGGTGACAGATTTTGTAGGCATGAGCATAATTCTTACGAGATGATGGCATATCCCCAATATCATTACTTCAACAGATCTGCTATTTCCCACAAGTGATAAGGTATTCCTTTGGTACATGTCGTCAACTTTTGGGAGGGGGGGAGAATCGTAAAAGAGATGATAAAACATTTACAGTCATGTTCAAATAACTTTTCTATGTACACAGTCAGCAGCTGTGTAGCAACTTATCAGTTCATGACAGACCAGTATATACAGTAGTGATTACATAAGAGTATAAAGCCAAGTGACATCATAGTCATCTTAATTTGTGTAAGTACATTCCAGGTTTGCACCAGAAGCCAATCACCGAGGACGCATTGCTCAGAGTGGATTTCTGTTGTTAGGTAGCAGAAGCTGTACAAAGAGAAGTCAATGAAAAAGGCAGCCACGCCGTAATCGCTCATGCGGGAACAAAACAAGTAACAGACACATTTTATGCCCATTCACTTAGATCTAGGAAGGAATTTGCAAAACACCTTGTGGATGCTTCCAAAAGAAAATAGGTACTGGCTGGGGACAAAGTTCGGTGATGAGCGCCGTGCCTAGGAGGCGTGAGAGCCCAGGTTTGAGGCCCCAGAACCACATAATAGAAGGACAATTCCACATGCCTGTAATCCCAGCCCTCAGGAGGCTGAGTCAGGAGGATCGCTATGCATTCAAGGCCAGCCTAGGCTACATAACGAGTTCAGGAACAATCTGGACTACAGAGTGAGAACATAGGCACCTACTAACACGATACCTAATTTATTGCAAGGTATTAGAAAGGATAACAATCAAGATGATCAACTTAAGATAACAATGAAGCCCTAGAAATGGTCACTTCTGACCTCTGCTCCAAAGCTGGTGATGTTTACTCTC
The DNA here is from genome assembly GCA_004027205.1 of Ctenodactylus gundi. NCBI lineage: Eukaryota > Metazoa > Chordata > Mammalia > Rodentia > Ctenodactylidae > Ctenodactylus > Ctenodactylus gundi. The sequence continues at coordinate 928,905 of PVKB01000231.1, forward strand.
AGCATCCGCAGTCTTGGTAGGCCTGCTATACACAGAGGTGGACAGAAACTTGATGTGCACATAGCAAGTATTTTTCTTTTTAAGTGAATTTAGTTCGCGTGTCCGCTCCAAGTAAGGAAGGTAAATTTATAAACGGAGGTAGGCCAGGCGTTTCCAGCTAAGACTCTGCCTGCTTTGTCAGGCTTCTGACCCTACCTTGATGTATTCCTTTAGGAGAATGAGTGCCATAGCGTCTTGTCAATCCTGGGAAAGGTGCATAGGAAGGAAAAATGCCAATCTATCCTATTCTCCTTGTCTTCCAAGAAACAGTAATACTCACATCAGCTGTCATTCCTTGCTGAATCTGCTGACATTGACCACGTTTGCCAGTTTCCAGGTAATAAATTCACCCCAACCACAGAGATTCTGGACATGAACTGCTCTCTCTGCTGCTTGGCCCCGCTACCCTACCCATGCTGACTTGTGTGTAAAATTTTCCTTTAGTTCAAATTCTAAAGCACTTGATATTCTTAGTATTTAATGTCTCAAATTCATGCTGAATAAGGGCATTTCTATGAGGCTGTTAGTCCTCCCAGTCACCCTCTGAACAATAAGACTCACACATGTCCTGATGGTATGTCCTTCTAATATGTTGCATCAACCCAACCAGCCTTGTGGTGACCACTCATGGTATGTCCTTCTAATATGTTGCATCAACCCAACCAGCCTTGTGGTGACCACTCATCTGGCCCCGACACCTCACTTCTCCAAATTGCTATTTTCTACTATGATCAAACTAATATCTTCTTTTGAAAGGAGTAGAAACAGTCCCTAGGTAATTATGTATTCATGTCTTTTCTATAATTTATTCACTCAGACTTCTAGGCTTTTGCTCCTACTTAGAGCTAAATATTTAGAATTCTATTTCATGCCTGGATTTTGAAAGGGAAGCCATGGCTTTAAAGATAGATATTTATTCTTTAAATTAAAAATAGGTACTTAAGCACTCAAAATCAAGCAATTGAGTCCTTTTTGTGCCCCTGTGCCAGGGTTAGCCTGAGGGGAGCTCATTCAGAAAGCCTTGGATTCCGCTTGAAGACGTGATGCGTGGAAATAAAAAGAACTGAAAACCAAGCACACACAGCTTAGTATAGAAATATTGCCCTATTTTGCACCGTTAGTAACATGCTATCGCTTGTGCCTGTGGTGTGCTCTGTGGCTTATTAACCTGTGCATATCGTCACTTCTTCTGCAAGGCACTTCGAGCTCCTGCATTCCCAGTTAGACTGCAGTATGTAGTCTGTGGGTGTTTATTGGCCTCTTCATGAGACATCATGCCAGCGTCTACAGCAGAGGCTCCTTTTCTGTTTCACCCACTGCTAAACCCTCCAATCCCATGTGTAGTTGTGGCACATGGTAGGTGGTCAATAGTCTTTGTGAATGACAACATTATTGACCTGATTTCTATTACAGACTTTGTGATGTTAATAAGGCAAATAGTGCCCCTCACTGAAAATGAAGGGATTTTCGGTAGCATCTCTGAAGTGGCACACAGGTTACATCACAGGAATGGGAGCCCACGTTTGGTCCTCTGAACCTTGGTCTACGCTCTGTCCATTGAGCTTCTCATTCATCATTATCTCTAACAACAGCTTGGGATCTGCTTTGTGAGGAATCTCAGGAGAAAACTGCTGAACAATGTGAAGCATAATTTTTAACAGGGGGAATTAATATGACTCCATAGAAGGAAAACAAAAGGCAAGTTTTAGTTTTAAAATGGGAATAAATTATTTGGTTTAGTTTTAAAATGGCAGAAATTATTTTGTTTATAAATTACATGGTCGTTCTTATTATGATATCACTTCAATAGAGTAAAAATATCTTGAAAGGAAAAAAAATCAAAATACCTAGTCTACAAAATTTTCATACCAAAAATTTTTCAATTTCTTTTTAAGAAAATAAAAACTGGTCCTTTATCTATACTTGCAAAGACAGAATGACACCTATTTATAAATTGGTTAGCTGACAAGCTCTATAGGATATGTAAGGCCACAAAGTATTTAAAATTAAACAAAAAAGTGCCTAAATAATAATTGATTTATTAGTAGTCCTTGAATTCACCAAGTATCGATACACATTCTCAAAGACACAATATCTGATGCATTCAATAAACTTTATTGTTTTGGGACTGTTCTTTCCATAAATGCGGGAAATTTCAATTTATTACAACAAATGGCTTCTTAGGGAGTTTTTCTTTCATTTTATATACTTTCTTATATTTAGATTGCACCAAATAGTTCATTAACATAAGTCTATTCAACTACAATCTAGATTATTTCCAGTTTTTATATGCATTAACGCTCTTTTAAAATAGACCTATTCAATTAAAATGGTCATCATTGTTACATAGAGCACTTTATTTGAAGATGCATGACTTATCAAATTGATACTTCAAGTAACTATTTGAAGGCTTTCTGTAGGAAAACGGTTCTCTTCATCAACAGTATAAATTGTTTTGTGATTTCACACAAAGACAATATGAAATGTTATAAATAAAAAGCTTAAAAGAAAAAGTAAATCATTATTGGCATAGTGGATGGTGATGAATGGAAAGTGTTTTTCCTTTCCTTCTGACAAGGCTTGGCCTCATTATTTAGAGAAAAGCACAGTAACGCGAAGTGAGAAGATTGAAAATAATGGATGCAGGAAGGAGGCTGTCACAATTCCTCATTGTCCTCTCCATACAAAGGAAGAAGAGAGAGGAATGAAAGAAGTCATCCAAAGTCAATTACACATTTAACAGATAAAAGGAAATTTGAATTTTAAACACAAGGCAATTATTATCAAGAGATACCATTGAAATAAACAGAATTTAGTTTTGCTATCCTATTTTAGAAAGCTAGACAGGACCAGAATGTTTAAATGGCTAGAAATAATATTATAGATTCCTTACAACAATGTAAAAACAAAGATGATACACTTATAAATACACAAGAGTGTGGAAAACATGTATAAGTAGCTATTATCAAAAAAGCAAGAGCTGTATGGCAATATTAGCTTGAGCATTAATTCTCTGCGCTGATAATAAAAATTTCACGGGGTGATTGGGCGTGCATAGGACAGAACATGTATAAAAAGGGAAAAAGTTACAGAGTAAAGTGTTGAAATAGTCCAACGTGGGAGCATGAATTTTAAAATTCAGGATTAACATCATGGGCTCCAGAATCAGAGTGCCTGCGTCCAAATTATGGTGATCATAATCGAATGAAGTGCCTGTTTCCTCACCTATACAAAGGAAGTAACAGTGGTACCTACCAGTGTCTTATAGGATTGCCCTAGAATCTTTCACAGCCAATGCCCCAAACTGCACTAGGCTTTCAATATGCAACCAGGAGATTTTATTTTCTATTCTCACCTTCTATGAGGAATAACTTTAAAAATAATTTGACTTACGTGGTTAAATTAGATGAGAGCTTAGATATTTTTATGGAGTCTGAAAAAAAGTGTGAGAGCCATTTAAGATGACCAAACAGTGGTAAGTTTAACTTGTGTTAAAAGAGGAAGCCGAATCCCTCAGAAACCAATTTAGGACCTTGACATAAATACTCAGTACCATAACTTTAGTGCATCTATAATCCTAATCTAATTTTCCTTGTTTCCTCGTTTATTCAGACTTGAATAAACCAGAGCTACACGGCTGTACTATTTTATTCCATATGAAACTAGGATTTAATCTCCAGGACATAGCTATAGCAAAGCAATAATGACATGTTAGTGAAATAAACCCCATGCTAATTTAAGATACTTCACTGAAAACCCAAAGTTTTTAAACCTCTTGGTATATTTAAAGATCCTAAATACATAATGCTGTTGCTCCTAAAATATCTTTAAGAAATTTTCTAGTACCTCTGGCTCTCAGGGTACATTTTACAAAAAATTACTCAAGAAAAGAAGTTACGATTATTGAAACTTTTTCTCTTCCCCCCTACATATGCACATGCCTACATGAATGTACATAGATTTATGCATTCTCTGTTTTTAAACAAGACATTTAAAACAAGGGCTTTAAGTAAAGAGAAAAGGAAAGAGTGTTAACAATATTCAATCAGTATTCAAGAGCCTTCATAGTGACTAATTTCTTATCATAGGCACAGTAGTCAATGGCAAAAAAAGAACCTACAAGACAACTCTGGGTAACTATTCAGGAGGATCTGGGGAGAGAAAGGGAAATCTGCCGCCTTGATACTCTCTCTAGCTTTATAGGCATTCTTCCCATCTGGGTCTTGGACTCCAAATGACTCCCTACTGATGGAAAGGCCAAAGGGAAAGAGCTAAAGATGACTTTATCATCCTTTTATCCCTTTTCATACAGGTCTAAAGTGGCCTCAAGATACACATATGCATGTACGCGCGTGTACACACACACACACACACACACACACACACACACACAAGAAAGCTGTAAGAGCATCCTAGAAGGGTGAACACTCAAGGTACTATGGAGCTACAATGTAGTGTAGACAGAGATCACCTCATTTTCTCATTTGTGAACACAGAAAGGGTTGCCCCAACCTACGAACCATTCTTAAATTTGACTGAAGAACTATTTATTGGAAAAACTAGAAGAAGAAATAAGGTCTCAAGATTTATTCTTGGAAATTTGTTCATGCTGCCTTGTTTATCCCACTTAGCTGGTTCAAACCTGTGATCCTCATGCTTCCACGTCCCATAGTTCAGGGTCACAGCTGTGTGCTACCACACTTGGCTCCACCAATTTCTTAACAAAGTCATTCTAAGATATATAAGCTACCTTCATTGTCTCCTTACTCCTAAACAGATCTAGGGAGTAGAACAGAAAAATTGCACAGAGAAGAAGAACCAAGCTACCTCTCAAATTTTGACAAAAAAACAACTGAGTCTAAGAATCGACTGCACCGTTACTACAGAAATAAACAGAAGAAGAAACTTCAAAGAACTGTTTCAATTTAGAAATCATTTATTTTGTACTACAGGCCAACCACTCTGTGTCACTCCAAAGCTGCGTGCAAAGGTGCAGAAGGTGTTTCTAACTTCTTGCCCCAAGAAACTCTTATTCGTGTGAAGACGTGAGACTAACAGAGAACACTTGTACTACACATTTATAATAAATGGAATGAAATACTTTCAGTCCCTTTATTCAATACCCTCCAGCTGTTTTATCTCCTATTGTCAATGCACAATGTAGCTATGATCGCTCTAAAGCTAATAAATAAAGATTTTTATGGTCAATTTAGCCCCGTATTGTGCTTGATTAATCAGTTTGCACAGATGTCTTGCAACATCAGCTTCAAAGCCCAGTTCAACACTAAAATTACTGAACTATTTCAGTTATCTGAAGACTAATTTTGTTTTATTAAAGAACTAATATGGAACCGACCCAAATGCACAAGATAGTTGTAAACAAACACAGGACGTTGTTGACTTTTCAGCGAACGTGTATAACGGACCCCTCGTGATAGTACCAAAGACAAAGAAAAAAATAAAAACCAGCTCTCAAGACTTTCAAATTGACAAAATTAGGTGATCTGAGTGTTCAGCGTGGCTAAGTGTGCGAACGAACAGATTCAAAATGCATGTGAATGAATGTAGAACACATTTTCTAACATCTTTACGGAGCCATAGGCTTCTTAATCCTATTTATGAATTAAAAGACAAACATCACACAATATTCAAGGATTGAAAAGTCTTATGTCTGCTCCTTGATTCTAACCAAATTTTTCCCTTTTCCAGAGCTGTGGAAACTCTGAATACCTACTCCATGCACTCTCTCATATAAGCAAATCATCCCGATGACAATGACGGCAAGCCACGGGAGCAAGGCTGCAAAATGAAGAACTAGCCCAGAAGGATAACTTCAAGCTCAGCTCACATCCTTCCATGATCTGCTTAGGTTCTCGAAAAGCGTGCCTGGGACCAATCAAGTCACCCCTAACTTTCCAGAGGACCAGAAGAAACCAAGATGAAACGGGTCTTTGGGGTGTGACAAGTCTTCAACTAAAACAAAAAGGGTAAATCCCTAAGTGAGTACCCATTTATTTTAGGAAGCATTTATGTAATACGAGTAACTGCCAAAAGGAAAAATTTTATCTTAAGAAAACTAGAGCAAATTCCTGCAAAATTCAACTCTATGTGTATAAAAAAATTATATCCCCTGTAGATCGGTTTAGATAAATGTATAACCAGGCATGATTTTGCCACACTTAAGCTTTAGATGTAAGCAAAATTGTTGTTTTGATTTGGGACAGAGAATTACTGCCTAGAAGCAATTTCAAATGACTAAATGCATACATATACTTACATATACATGCATACAGTTTTACAGAAGATGTAACAATCAAAACGTCCTCCAATTCTTTCTAACTGCCTGCTTTTATAAAGATAACTTATGTTTCCGTGAATTATAATATAATCAATTATACAGCAATTATCATAAAAAAGCTTTTTAATCGATCTATCAATGCAACTATCTCACTTAGGGATAATTAATTTTAAAAGTTCAAGTAAATTATTTAATAAAGCATTAGAATAACATGAGTTAAGAAAGCAACAGAAATATTACGTCATGTTCAGGTATTTTAAGCCCAGAAACACACGCAAGTTAAGAAAAATAATGCTGTGGAAAACAAATTCAACTGCAAAGTCAAATATTTCATTACATCTGTGCTTTTTTAAAAAAGCATTATTTTAATAATTTTTGCTCTATGACAAATTTTCTAAGCAATTTCAAGCAGTTAAGTAAACTCACAGAGCAGACAAAGTGACTTTCACAGGACAATGTAAAAGTCCATAGGGAATTTAGTGCTCAGGCTGAAAAACATTTTAAAAGCTTTTCTAATTAAATTCGCCATCATAAAAAATTTAAACAGTAAATTTAATTTTCTATTAAGCATATTGTGTTGCATCATTTTTATTAAAACATGTTTTATAAGATTTTCCAATTAAATTAAATGGTGACTAGTAGCTGCTTTTACTGCTAGTTTATGTGCTTTAATAATCACATTCTATTCAGCCAAATTATATGCCATTTTAGTCAGGAGCCTATTTTTACTTACATTTTATTTACACATAAACTGAGCTACCAAAGAGTATTGTATGCCATGTGTGCGTTTGTGCACATGTATGTTCTCAAATTATAGCCAGTAAGAGCAATGGGTGATTGACAACAGACAAAAAAATATCTTTGGTCAATTGTGGAGCATTTATAAAAAATAGTAACAACCCAGCCTACTCTCCAACTGTTGTAATTGAGAAAACAAATGAGGCCCATTCAAGCTTGCAAATTAACTCCTGCCCAGAAGGCAACTGAAGAGAATGGCCAACAATGTTGGAGCATGATTACCCATGTGACTTCACCCTGCAGACAGCTTCATTTAGCACTTCACAATTGCTGGGTGGATAGATGTCTTCAAAACGTGGTCTGGAGCATTAGCTCCCACACTTATTCCATACGATAATCTTGGTGACACTTTTATCCCCCGTGGTTATCATAGTCATCTCATTTGAGGTGAATCGTATAAATCTGTATTTTTAAAAAATAAATTTCCAATGGAGGAGATTTATGTTGCCAATTTAGCAGGTCGTCCAATTTTGATAGGACAAAAAGTGAAATTCCTATTGCCATATCTCTTTGCTCAATAATTTATCAAACTTCCATGTTCTATTTTTAAAATATTCTTTTCTGTGTTTCCATAGGACAGTGATTATTTTACAAGTATACAAGCCAAGATATTTATCATCTACATATACATTCGTAACTGCTATCTAAAACAAATTTTTCAAAAAACACTTGCTTCCTTATCTTTACTTTTTTTAATGTGCCTTGTTTTAGAGTCTGATAGATTAGGCAAACCATAAGAAAAATGCCAGATTTCTTTAGTTCAACCTTGTAGGTCATGTTTATGCTTGGAACCTCATTACCTCCCTTTTTCTAGGATTCACTTTGAATGAAAAATTTGCCCAATTTATAATTTTATTATTTATTTTTTTGAGACAAGGTCTCACTTTGCTATTCAGGCTGCTCCTGAATTTACTGGATAGCCCAGGTTGACCTGACACTCACCACCTGCTTCAGCTTCTCAAGTTCTAGGAATATAGGTACATAATACACACACACACACACACACACACACACACACACACACACATTATATATATATATATATATATATATATATATATATATATATATATATATAATTTTTTTAAAGTTCACCATGGTTAAAAGTGAGCTGAATGTGAAAAAATTAGATCTTCAGGAGAATTCAATTCACACATCCTTCTCTCGCTGCTTCTCTCTAGACATCACTACATTTATTTACTTGACACACAGATGCTGTTCACACTTATTCATTAATGTGTAGACAAGTTATTGGTTCAATAATGAATTATAAGTCAGAAGTCATGTGTCAACATTTCAGTAAATGACAGACCACATACATGATAGTAGATCTATGTGATTCTATTATTTAAAAGTATCATAGCTGTTGTAGTTTGTGTAAACACACACTATGATGTTCACATAACAAGGTAATCAGCAAATATCACACTTCTCAGAAAAGGCTCCTATATAAATGCACTAAACATGGCAAAAAGAAGCAAACAAAACCATGTTAAAAATAACTCTGCAGTATTTCTCCAAAGTGCCTTTGCAGTATTCAATTGGCATATCACGACAAGGGACATTACTCCTGTTTTCCCAAAGCAATGTGTTACGTGATGCCGCAACCAAAAATCACAGAAAGTTGAAGTTGAAATGGAAATTCATATGTTCTATTATAATCCTTTACTGTTGAAGTTGATTAAGGTGAAGTATGGCAAATTTAAGTGTGTGCCTCAACTTTTCTTTTTTTTTCTAACATCTTTTTGTTCATAAAGGCAAAAAAGAAAAAGACAGTTTGTTGTAATTAAAATATAAAGAAATCTTCTTAAAGTTTCATGATATACAAATATGCTCTTGCAAAAATATCAGTAGCTTATAATACAGTATTATCTCGAAAAGGCAATTAAATTGGTTCTTAGAAAAGTGTTCCCTGCCTCCACCCAATAAAGTTGAGCGCTTAAATGTAACTGAAACTTCACGTCTTTTTTCTGTTTTTTAATTTGACACTTTCTTTTGCCAGATACACTTTAACAAATCACGCCAGACAACAAATAACCATCGATTAGCTAGTTTTAGAAGGTAACATTCATGATAAAATAAATAATTGATTAAGAGAAAGCAATACTTTTTTGAGGTGGTCCATGTTCCCACAAATTTTAGGATCTGAGATTTAGACGCATAAACAGAAGTGACGACGTTTCTACCTCTAACCTATTTAAATGGATGAAAAGTATGGACACTTACAGGCTGGTCAATATTTGAACACAGGATGTGTTCAGCTCAGAGTGTAGGGATGCCTTTCGTAATCCTGTGAACCACAGCCATCATAAAGCAAAGATTCCAATGAGAAAAAAACAAAAACAAACAAACAAACAAAAAAACATATCCATAACCCCACAACACCTGCCAGGATCTTGGGCTTTGATGAGGAAATAAAAAAATGATGCAACCTTTAGTGATAGTTAACTTAAAGATATGCATTTAGGTCTATTTAAAATTGTATTATTTAATCTATATCGTTCTGAACTACAAATGAGGTGAAATTTTTCCTATGCAAATATTAGAGATTCTATATGTTTTTTATCTTTATGCTTTTGTTGATTTGAGGAAGCAATCTGAACTTAAAATCAGCTAAATAAACTACATAGCATACGTTAATCCTGCAATATTCTTCTTACTATAAATTCCTTATTCTGGTGTCTTCTTTACTTTTACCTAATTATCCAGCCTTGGCAAAAGACATCTTCTGTCTTTTTTCTTTTTTTCAGTATACGTATTATACATGTGTATCACTGGTATTTGATAAATAGATTGCAAATATCTTTAGGAATAATACAGTGAAATACTGGAAAAGCAAGCTTATATATTTTCCATTTTGTAGGGCACCCAATAAAGATATTATTTACTTCTGTAGTTATTTGGAAGAATTTTTAAATAACAATATCTAATTTCAGCTTCCTTAAACAATTTATTGAGTTAATAACACTAAGGTAGATAAAATATTTTAATTCAGCATCTAACAATTTACTATTCATATTTTAATTACGGTAGAATATGCCAATTATTTCCATAGAAGTTTCTCCTAAAATTTCCTCAGAAATTTTGGACATATCTGATTTATTGCAAAGAAAGGAACCAAAATGAAAGGTAATGTTCTGCATCTAAGCTAACACAGTGGCCAACAAACCATCATTATGGCTGTTAAATAAAATCAACATTAATTACATTATATGACATGGAAATTAAAATACTTCCTTAGCCACAGTAAACAAGTTGGAAGCACTCAATAGCTAGCACATGTGACCACAGAGGTGGACAGCACAGTCATAGAATATTTCTGTCCTCACAGAAAGTCAACTGGATAACACGTCCTAGCCTTTTTCTCAATGTTTACTTTTAAACTTCGCTCCACTGTGTCTTTTCAATCTGCAACCTGTTTGCTTTTTACAGACTCTCTTTCCCTGCCTATCCTAGTTGTTTTCAAGACAATTTTCTCCCCAGAGAATATTAGAAATCTTTTGGGACACTGTAGTTGTCACAACCTAGAAATGTGATGCTATCTTGTAGTATGTAAAGCCAGGAAGTTGCTGTGTGTCCTAGAAAGGGCTAAAATAACCCAACCCAACAGAGAAGGATGAATCAACAGGGCCAAGATTGAAAAATTTGGCTATACTACTTAGACTGAGGTCATATATGAAAGTCACCCAAAATTAAGTCCTTACCTCCTATACCCAATAGTATGAAAAAGATTATAAAAGTTATTTTTGTATAAATTCTTGTATTTACAGAGGAATGGATTTTTTTTCACATTGGTTAGGGAAAATACTTTCATTCTTTTAGATTATGTGTTAAATGAAGCCCAAGACCATACCTTTTTTTTCCCCTACCATTTTGTACACAACTCTTAGCTCTGAAAGGAAGATAACGTGAGATCAGTACAGTAAGATCTAAAACATGCTATAATTTTTATAAAACACTGACAAAATCATCTGAGTGCGTGTATATAAGCAGAATGGGCATGTGTATAGTGTAGAATGTAAAAATTATACAGGTTGCCTACAGGAGTATACAGGGTCACTTAGCAGAATGCCATTGTCTAAGGGAAGAGAAAAACTAAAAGAAATAAATATGTAACACTTAAGTTACAAGCCATAATTATAGTGAAATTATTGCCTTAATTCTTTATATAATGGAGCTTATAAGTACTATCTAAAATGAAGGCAAGACATATTAAAAGCATGAGAAGATCTGTCAGTAGGATATTTGCATTCTAAGTGATAAACAGTTAAGAAATAACGAAAATGATACAATTTTATACAATTCCAAGTCTTCTAATGAATATTAACTATTAGAAATCAGGTAAAGAGAAGTAGTCCTAAATTCAGAAATATCAGGGCTTTGAGAAGTAAATTTTGGACAGATACAGACGAGAACAAATGGCATCAAAAGCAGCAGGATTCGATAGGATCTCCCGCCGGGCGGGGCGCCAGCCCACCCGCAGATAGCCACTATCTTACTCTGTAGGTCTCTCACATCCATGAATGGAATATAGAGGAGGCGCTCGCGAATGCAAGAGCTCAGAAAGGAGCAAATAAAGCTCGCGGGGAAACAAAGGGAGTGGGTTCCCAAAACACCCCTGTGGAGGGCAGCAAGGACTTAGGGCGACCAGAGAGCCCGCCGCAGACCTCTCAGGAGCAAGGGAAAGAGAGGGGGTGGCAAAGGCGAAGGCCCAGGAGCAGCAAGCCCAGCAGAAGGGAGCAGACAAGGAGTGAAACGACAGGACACTCTTGAAGTGAGTTTCACAGGTAACTGGGGAGGTAAGTCAAGTGGTTCCAATGATGCTTTTCTCCAGAGCTATGTTGAAACTTCATTTCCGATACGGCCCATATTAAGAGGTGTGACATGAGGACTCCTTTCTAAAGAACAGAATCAGGCGCTTTTGGAAAAGGCCTTGACCGAGGGCGTTTGTTCTTCTTTCCCTCCTTCCACCTTCTTCACCCTGTGGGCTTACGCCACCTCCCCTCCCCCAGGCCTCAGGGTGCTACCTTGGAAGAAGAGAGCAGGCTCTCTCTGGAGGCAATATGCTAGCACCTGCATCTTCAACTTTCAGTCTCTAGAAATGCAAGAAACAAAATTTCTTTTCTCCTAAAGTTACTTGTTCTCTTTTTATTTTGTCGTAGGAGCACACACTTAGGATCAGGGCAGACTTCTTAAAGACAGTACTTATTACATCCTCACGACTCAGCAGGTTAAGGAAACCTCCCGTAAAGAAGAAAGAAAGGCAATTTCAAAGAAAAACCCTATTATAGATAGGAGGAAAAGATACGAGCATACGAGAGACTCAGGCATATATGTTGGACCAAAAATAAGTAGACATGTCCTAACCCACAAAGCACACACCAACTCATCATGGCAAAGTTCATTCACCTAGGAATGATATATAGTTATTCCGATGTATTTTATTAAAATCAACACAATTTTTTTATCATATCAGACCGGCCCAAAGATTCCCAACTGGAAATGCTAATAAAGAACCCAACTGGTTTTCACAATCAGAGACAGCCTTCTGTTATGCACGCCCTCCACAGTTATGGACGGGAATTATGGACCACGAAAAAAATGTAATGATTGAATATAATAATTCAAGTACTAAATGACTCTTGATTCATATAAACTGATATTTTAAATATTCAAGCAATGTCTATTCATCTTTTTTTTTTAAAAAGAAATAATTTATACTTAAACCAGAAACATTTCATTCTTGGACTATCTTCCCCCCAAACTTGGACTATTTGCCCCGAAAAAATAAATAAAATAAGAATGTCTTTTCCACTTCGATGGTTGTTCTGCTGTGTAGGAGTTAGACACAATCTGAAAGTCATTGATAACAAGTGCATGTGTCCGTTTCTCATATCTCCTGACAGCAAGATGGCAATATCTTCTATTTTTTTATTTTTTATTTTTTTGGTACTGGAGATTGAAACCAGGGCTTTCACTCTGAGCTTCACAAGTCTTTTTACTTTTTACTCTGAGACAGATTCTTTCTAAGCTTCAAGGTGCTAAGTTTGGGCTCTAATTTAGGGTCACCATGCCTGAGACTCCCAGAGGGCTGGGGTTACATGCCTATACCACGAAGCCTGGTTCACCAACATCTTTTAGAATCATTCAAAATAACAACAAGAATATTCCCTTTTTTGAAATTTTGTATACTTAAAATCAGAAATAATCCAAGTCTTGCTGACATAAACAAAACTAAAAACCTGGCTAGAAAAGTCAAAAGAGATGGTCTGTGAAACCAAAGCTTGGAACCATAACAACCTAAACCATATATACCATATATATATATATATATATATATATATATATATATATATATATATATATATATATTTAATTCAGCAAGTCTATATAATTAAATATTTATAATTGATTTTTTTATAAACCAGTCCAACACACTTTAGTTTGAAACAAAGTGCTTGCATCTAAACATAATAAACCAGGTGATATAACTGAAGTACACAGGAAAAAAATCGCATAGAAACAAAAATGTTGAAAAATGTACACAAGAGTCAGAGGAGCTTATAAGTTAATAGTATCTGACTCCTTGCGGGTTTTGCGTTTTCAGCCATTGTTCAGTTAGTGAGAAGGGCTTACCGTCTTGCTGGGTTTGAAGAGTCTGGGGACTTTGCATTCTTTCCTCAAGATTGGAGCTAAGGTCTGAGTTCACAGCTGACATCCGGGTTGAGTCGCTCATATCAAATTCATCACTTTCTATTGAACTTTCATCCTGAAAATGTTTTTAGAATATTATCAAACATAATAAAATGCAGTACATTCAAATAATGCCTATTTTATCTGTATAATCCATTATAGATTTGTCAGCAAATAAGCTTCTATAGATTTCAATAAACTGTATTTCATGCTAATTGATGCTTAATATAATAAATAAGGGCGTAGTTTCTCCCTTCAAGAAATTTCAACACTTGTTATTACTCAAGTAATGAATTAATGCACATACATATTTTAAAAATAAAACAATATATTTAAAGAGATATTGCTTGGGAATTAGCTTGAATAATAAAAGAATGAATTTCTTAGTAAGTGCCTGCTAAAAGTGCCAATCATAGAACATGACAAAAAGGAAAATAGAAGTTTTGATTAAAAACTAAATGACTTGATAAAATACTATAAGCACAAATCTCAGAGTGTGGTAAGAAGAACAGCCTTCATAAAAAATTTAATTAGAAAACAGGGTGGATTATGCTATAGACAACTTGCTCATCTTGATTCAGAGTCTACATTGCATATGTATCAAGGGAGGATTCTTAGTTGTTCCTAAGTAAATGTAAATTGTCCCATAGCCACAAAAAATATACCCTCGGCAAAACTCTGCAAGCTCTATTTACTAAAATTCAGTTCACACCATGGCCATATTACCACAAGACTGGTCTGTCAAATGGCCAATTCATCAAGTATTACTGCATCTAAATCTAGGATAGTGTGTTGTAGCAGTTTCATAGAAGCCCACTCCTTTCACAGAAATAATTTTTGGACAGAGAATATGCTTGCATAGGCAGGAAGTTCTAAGAAACGTGCATAAAATATAAAGGTTTCATCAAAAACTCCAGATCTCACTTAAATTTTTAAACCTTTGATTTAAAAATCCAGCTTTAACATAGTAGCAGTAGAGGTGATATAAATGCGCTTTATATCTGTTCACTTACTTAGTCAGCACCACAATCTATGATATAGAAAATAGAATGCACCCAAATCCACAGATGCAGAAACTGAGGCACAGAGAAGTTACATAGCTGCCCCTACTACTCCACACCAGAACTGGGATTCATACTAAGTTGCCCAGATTTGATAAAACAGTCTCTGTGAAATGGAAAAGTTAGCATAGTTTCAACACATAATGTATTGGTGTCAGCTAAGAAATGGCTGTAGTGACCCCTGACTACACACAGTCTAGTCAGAACAGAACAGAAGTGTTCTGGCAGACTAACAAACTGGCCGCCTGATCCCCAGGTGCATTCAAGTGAGTAGCCACCTTTCCGTCAACGGTCTGACTGTGTCTAAATCTACTGACTAACAGCAGCTCTTCAGTAACTCAGCAAGGAGATGCCACCTGGAAGATACCTGGGCAATCCACCAAGTAGGTGGATTACTTGTGATGCGCAAACTCTTCCCCAGAAAATTTGTTCTAATTTAACTACTCCCAAGAGTACACAAATCCAATGACCTAAAGGTAGATACAGTACTTCATAAGATCTCTCTCAATGTGGCAATCCTCAAACTAAATATTAAAAAATTAAATTTAAAATTTTATTTGGCAAAATACAAGTCATGGCTTCTTTTTTCCCATGATTTTTGACCAATGTGGTGGCTTGCCTCATAGATGTCTATGCCCAGTCCCTTCGCTCTTTGCGCACACGTATCATTCTCAGATTAAGACATAATATCAATTTCCCTTCTTCTTGAAAGGAAGCTGGAGGTGGTATCTGCTCCAGCCAGTACAACGTAGCAGGAGTGACATCATGACAAGTCGCGGTTTGTCTCTTGGAAACCAGTTGTCACATACGAACCAAGGACCCTGGAGTTACTGCACACTGGGGAAGCGCAGGCCAATCAGATGTAGAGAGGCAGATCATGCAAATGAACGCCGAAGAGCCAGCGATTTAAGTGAAACACTTTGGACCATGTAGCCGAGTCCAGCTGTCACTTGGATAGAGATGAGTAAGTACTCTTCATTTATGCTACAGGTAACAAAACAAATTCTAAATTTTGAACCCACAGAATAATGGAAAATGACAATCAATGTTGTGTCAAGCCATAAAGTTTCAGGAGTATTATAGGCCAATTGGTAGCTGAAAGCCAAAATCCTTTTTCCCATCATACCGCACTGTATTGTTCCATTTATGTTAATGAGCTTCAAAACAGAGAATAGTCTGTAATCATCTGAAACCCATGCACTCGGCATGGGGTAGATGTTGGGCTCTGAATAGGCTTAAATGTCTAACTCGCTCTGCACTATATTGAAGATCTGGCCAAATTTTATTAGATCAAAGCTTCAGTTTCTTACCTGAAAAAATGGTGATAAAACACGTCAGTTGTTTTAAGTATTAAATTTAATGACTTGGATAAGCCACCTATCATTCTAGGAAGCTTTTAATATATGGACCCATTTACCAGGTATTTTAGTAGGATTTATATTGAGGAATACTGTTCTGTCTCACCTGCTTGTCCCCAGGCCAGTCCTCCCCTTCCCTTGAGTTTTCTTCAGGTCCCTTTCACTCACTTTAGTACTTATCCGTACCCACTCCATGAGGGTTCTTATCTCCTGAAACCTCCTGGCCCATTACTGCCAAGAGCACACACGTAATAGCCTTGTCCTCCACCTGCTTCGGTCTTGTTGCTCCCACAGTCACGTCCTGGTCACTGCTGCCAACAACTGGAGAACACGCAATAACCTTGGTTTTGAGCGTGCCATATTCTAACGGGCACTTCTGATATTACAGATCACTCTCCTGAGAGTTCAGCCGCAGTCAAATTCCCACCCCACTGACACGTGCACCCCTCCACACTAATGCTAACCCTTATCCTTTCACGCCCTTTCTCAGCCCGCTTCTCTCCTGATGTCATGTACATTAACATGGCTAAAAACCCTTGGTTTAAGAATTTAATCATTTTCGTAGACCGGGTCTTGCTCTGTAGTTCAGGCTACTCCTTACCTCACTATGTAGCCTAGACTTCGTGGCAATCTCTCTGCCTCAGCTTCCAGAGTGCTGGGATTACAGGCAAGTGCCACCATGCTCAGTTAACATGTGGTGCTGGGGAATTAAACCCAGGGCCTCGCGCTGTGCAGGCAAGTGCCCTGACCACTGAGCTAGGCCCCAGCTTCTTAATCATACTTTTGAGCGCCAGTGGCTGTCTTCACAAAGCCTACACGCAATTTAAATCTTTGTTGTGCCGTACTTGTGTATAGCTGAAAGTACTCAGAAGAAGCTATGTGAATGCTTCCTCTTGCCCCGTAAGACTCCCCTGGCTCATTCACTCCCCACTGTCTAATTTCCCCTTCTCACGCTTCCAGCACCTTTCTAAATGTCTTCACTCTCGCTTCTCCTTCACAGCAGAAAAAGGAGCAAACAGAAGACGCTTCCCCAAGCTCCACCTCCACCTACTTGCCGCCATCGGATCCCTCTGCCTGCGTTCCATTCCAAAGCCAGCTTTCCTGATTTTATACAAGAAGCCACTTTGACTAATGCCAACGAGGTCACTTCATCACTCTTTTCCTTTTCCCTGATCGCTTCATCCCTTCTGCTATGCAATCGTGTCATATACAAATACTCCATCATTTCTCTGATTTTAGAAAAATTACTGTAATAAAAACAACTTATCCAATCTAGACATTCTCCAGAATTGCAAGCCCTGTTTCTGGTCCCGTACACAGCACAATTCTTCGATGATTTCTTCCCCCATTTCTCTTTGAACCCTCTCTCACCATGCCCTTCCTTCATCCCTATCACCCCACAGGAAAGCATCACGGTCATGAGCACCAGGCTAAATGCCGACTCAGTTCTTTGCTTTCCCTTAAGTTGACCTACCAGCTGATTGGACACAATGGCTTACTCTGGACTCCTTCAAACATTTTCTTCAAGTTTCCAATAGGTCACAAAATTTCTGATTTCCTTGCTAATAGCTAGATTTTTCTTTCTTAAAATCTTGTTTTTGTTTCTCCCAGATGTCACAGTATCGGGATTTCCCATGACAAAGTCCTCAGTCTCTGCTTCTCAGTCTGGAGGCATGATTTTGTTCATATTACGAGGCGCATGGCTTTATTTACTACTTGCCAACAGTACCTGGTCTTCTGTCCAGCTTAATTCTTTGCCTGGAGTCACACGTGCCAAACATCTAGTTGAAAAATCCATCGGATTGTTTGTTAAATATCTAAATCAATTTGGGTTCCTAATAAAAACCTCACAACTGAGCTTCTAATCTCATATATTAGATAGGATCTATCATCAGCCTTTCCTGTATCATTTCATGGCAATTCTACTCAACTTGCTGAAATTAAAATTTGAAGCTATCATTACTTTCATTTATATACCATATCTAATCTGCAAGTAAATCTAATTGTATATCCATAATCTGAGCTCTTGTCCATTCCTTGACCATATCTCTTTAATTTAAGCCACTACCATCTTCTGTACTATATGTAAAACATTCATCTTGTCAGATTCAACTAAAATGTATACCCTAAAATTATCAATTACTTTTGGTATCAGATTCAAATTTCATTCAGTTTTTTTGGGGGGGAGGGTTGCTCATTTTTTAAGAAGAAATGTCCTAAAGTACATATAAAATATATAACATAGTTAATGTATTCCACTCAAATACTAAAACTTTATTTTTAATTTTTTCATTATAATGGTATTTTTTAATCAAGGAAAAGACAAACAAACAAAAATAGAAAAAACACAATGGCAGGCTACAGATTAGGAAAGAGCTTGCCAGCACTGGGAATTTCTGTTCCATTGGCTGTTCTAGTTGAAAAATCCAGGATAGTGGATCACACAATTAACCTATTTTCATTATCTGTCCCTGTGTATATTAGGTATGAGCTATGAGACAATATATTGGATAGGTTGGGAACCTGGCAATAAAATCCCAGATTCTAAAGAGACAGAGTCTCTTGTATTGCTAAAATTAATGCTTCTAAGGAACACGGTAGTTACAAGAATCATCTAACCTAGAGAAACATAAAGATTTTTACCAGCTATATGGAGCTTTATAGTATAGATTATAAATCTGGGTCATATTACCATTAGCAGTGTTGCCTAGTAACAGTTGCCTTTTTAAGTTTTATCAAGTTTATGGAAAGACAGTGGGAAAGCTTTGGAAAGGCCGAATTCTTATGCAGGAGGGAAAGCATTTTAGTAACTACACTCCCACTGATTTCTACAACCATCTAGGATCTGTACCTCTGCATCCTTTTTCTCCACTTTAACTTATTCTCAACACAGAAATCCATGCAACTCTGTTAAAACTCAGATCCAATCACATGAGTTCTCTCAAACTGCCCAGTAGGTACAGCACAGGGGAAGACCCGAGGGTTATTAGATTAGAAGGCCCTGCGTAGCCTAGCTGTGCGTCATGTCCCTAAAGTCCCCTGTCATTGTTTTCCTTGCTCATTCTGCTCCACCATGTTGATTATCTCCCCCTACACGACAGACGCTGACCTTGCACCGGCCTCAGAACCTCTCACTATAAACATCTTGACAACCACCTCATTTTCTTCAATTCTGCTCAGACAGTACTTTCTCCCAAAATTATCTTTTTAGTTATTTATTGAGCCTAGGGTCTCTTGTGTGCTAGGCAAGGCATCCCCACCCCCACCCCTACCCCCACCTTCATCCTGCAAACCTCAGCTCCTAGAGAAATATCATCCTTGGTGTTTCTTATTTCCTTTAATAGCACTTAGCATCATATACACACACATATATGCTTTTATTATTAACTTTCTTTATTCCTCCCTTTGAAAGATATTGTGTATTAAAGCAGGACTTTTGTTAATTTATTCACTGCTTATCTCTAGGAACACCAGGTACATAGTAAGATCTCAATAAAATCACGAATAAATTCAGTGAATTTATACTTATTCAAATTCAAATCTAAGTTATCATTAAGGTATGTCTTCCTTGAATCACATTTTAGTCGAACTTGCCTTATTTAACCTCTTATATTTTAATAATACCAGTTTTCTAAAATTTGGTGAATAATGTAAGTAGTCAGTTGTCTGAATATTTTAAGATAGTACACGTCTAATTTAACATTTTAAAATCAAAATAATTGAAATTATTTTTCTAATCCATTTATACAATTATATATAATAATATAACTATACATTATTAATTATTATGTCTTTATATGAAATATGTATAATATATCTGAAACCAGAGGCCCCAGCACATATGGGCTCTATTATTGGCACAAAATCATTTTTACTTTTTGCCTGAAAATATCAAAATCTAAATGAACTTCCTACAAATAATTTGACAGTTCTGAATAGTTTAGGAGTCATTAATTTTTTCAATTACAAAATGAGTACTGAAGAGGATAATTCTTTTCACAGGATGGATAGACACTAACGTTTTCTTAATTGTCTTTGATATTTTTAGCCTAATGACTTTATAACTGTTTATTTAATCATTTATAGTTAGCCATTTGGCATGTAATACGATACTGACAGTACACTCACAACGATATTCTAGAGAGCAGACCCTAAATAAAATCTGCTGAGGCCAAGGAATTTCATAAATGCAGTTTGAGATTAAATTTGGTGAAAAACCAAACAGAACTATGTAAGTCTTATGAATAAAATTAGCTCAATAAAATACATTTTAAAAGGCTTTCATGGGGGCTGGAGGAATAGCACAGTAGTTAAAGTGCTTGCCTTGCAAGCACAGTGCTCTGAGTTCAACTCCCCAACACCACATATACTGGGTATGGTGATGCACGCCTGTAATCCCAGTACTTGCGAGGCTGAGGCAGGAAGATTGTCATGAGTCCAAGGCTATCCTGGACTACATACTGAGTTCAGAACCAGCCTGGGCTGCAGAGGGAGACCCTGTCTCAAAAAGAAAAAAGAAAACTTTCATAATATTTTATCAAATGATGTTATACTTGGAAAATAGAAAAATAAACAATTTTTTTCTAGAGAAAAATTCAAGGAGACAATATATTAACTTGAGAATATGTTCCTAATCTAGTCTTTTTTTTCTATTAATTACAAAAGCTGAAGTTAACAAGGATTATGTTATCATTTATATTGGCTACTTGTGCGTATTTTGGAGACTCTAAATAGGGCACAATTTAGTCTATGACTTTGAGATTCTTCGAGCAATCATGACAAAAACACAGGTGGATATCCAATACATGTGCATTTAGTGCCGAAAGTGTGCTACCACATAGCCAGGTCCTCACTACGCCAAACAGTACAATTTGAAACATCAAAATACTTTCTAATTAGGAAGAATTAGGACAATATTTTTCTCTTGAAAATGCAGAGTATTAAACAAAGAAATACACCAAGTCATAGTTAAGAGAAAAATAATTGAAATATATACAAGATATAAATGATGGAGAAATGATTACACTTGAAATACCTATTGACTTCTGATTTATAGACTTAGCCCGCAAATTTCCTTAGAAGCTCATCAGCTCATTGAGTAAGTGCCCTACAACAGCTCTGCCCCAAACTTTCTAGCGCTTTACCTAGATTCATTCAATGGTATCCTAATAACAGAACATGAATCTACCCTAGGAATGATCGTATTTCTACACCACAAAACAACACTAAGGCAGCTTGGTCAAGACAAGGACCACGTATGCAGGATTTGAAGTCTCCACCCATTTTTCCCATCTATAAAACCCCAGCAATATTTCTTTCATTAAACCAACAAATTAACTGTCTGCAAAGTGCCCTCATGTTTAATAGAATAGTCATGGTTATCAAACTCCATTCCATTTTTGGAAGTGACGCACACACAGATGCTTTCGTCTTACCTCATCTTGCTGGGAGTTAAGCAGCTGCAACTTCATGTGCTTCATGTAAGCCATGGTAATCGGCATGTTGTAGTCAATCATGCTGGTCACCAGTGTGGGCGGCTTTCCATTATCTGCAGCAAAACATTTTAGATAGAGAATGAAAGGGATACTGTGTTCTACTTGTGACTTCAGAGTGATCCAATTTATCCAAATTAAAATAGACTCCTAGCGATCAAGAGTTTTCAAAGATTGTTTTAATATTCTCTCTCTCTCTCTCTGTCTCTCTCTCTCTCTCTCTGTCTCTCTCTCTCTCTCTCTCTCTCTCTCTGTATTCTTTATTTCTTCTTTTTTGGTCAGACTCCTCATCTTCAAACTTCTTGGAACAAGCTAGTTTAAACATATCTCTGAGAAAAACTTAATCACTGAGAAGAGCTTTGTTTAGGTAACCAATCTAGGTTTTAATGGTAGTAAAAGCCAACCATAAGGTTTTTGTAAAAATGTTAAAGATAGCTAGAGAAGAATCTTAGTTTTAACATAATTTTTTTTGTTGAAGGAACCCTATGTTATTCACAGTTTCTAAAAATAAGGAGTCAGTAGCCTTAAAAGGACACTAATAGAAATCATTTTCCTTGCCTAATTTATCTAAACTGCAATGAAACACTAAAATAAATGAATATTAAAACTTCATTATTAGAACAAAATGCTATTTGCTACAGTTGAAAACGTCTTCTAAGAATGAGTGCTAAATTACTTTGTAAGTGGATATTCAAAACTCACTGCCTCCTACTTGAATGCACGAGATGACCTGACTTGCTGAACTGTTTCTGTCTACCACCGTATTATAAAATTGTGAGATACAAACTTCCATTATGAATAAAATAGCTTTAAATCTCACTATTTGACACTGTGGCTACCTTTGTGATCTGTTCCATCTGGGTTTAAATGCATTCTTTTCTGGCACTCTGAGCAGCTCATTAGAAATCGTGTCACCGCTTCTCTTGGTAGGAATGCATAGCTCTCTGAAATCTGAAATGATTCACAAAATACAGGCATTAATACATAAGCTGACTGAACACGATTTCACAGAAATGATCATTGTATTTCCAAATAAGACGCATTATTCCATAACGGCAGGAAGCACAATGAAAGCATGCACTGCATACCATGCATCATTTCCAGAAATATCTATCCAGCGGGCTGAGGTGGCGCTCTCAGTCACAGCCCGCAGTGCCAGGTGGAGAGAGCATCACCCACATCTGAACGGGCGTCTCTTTTGCATTGCTCGTTGGAAAAATAATAACAGGATACAGGCATTCTAGAGAATTTTCATTATTAAAATTGCCAATCTTGCTCTTTCAACTTAACTACTAGCACAATTAAAACTGTGTCCAATTTTCACAGACAGATTAAAATTTAGCCCCACTTAAAAGTAATGCACTTTGGATTAGGCCTAATGAGAATTTGGCTTTAAAATTATTTTAAGTGAGAGTAAAAGAGTGATTCAAAGAAAACTCAGGTAGCTATTACTGTTGCGAATCATCCCTTCCACAGAAAATGACACACCGGAAATGCATTTAGGCCACCTAACCTACTTGTTTGATGTGAATTTCATAATTTTTGTTTGCAAGAGCTCAAAATGAGAGTCAGAATAAGGTGGGTTTATTTTTTTTTTTTCTGTGCCCCGTAGGAACTTTACTTTCAGAACCACGACTAGAATGAGATTAGAAATCAATACTGTTGAAAAAATGGCTCTGGCCCCGACATGTGCTAAGACCTCTGAGAGCGGTCTTCAAGGTGCTCCCAGGGCACTAGCACTGGTACCATATGTGAAATAGAAGATACACGGGAGAGATAGTGAGCTGTGCGTAGACAAGGATGAGGCAGGTGATCTCTCTTGTGCATTCAGAGTCGCTATAAATACAGATAGACTTTAAGCTCGGAGAAAAGGAGGCGAATTTACACAAACATATTATTGACTTTAAGTGTTTGCTAATTTCTAAGTACCGATGGGTCAACTCTCGCTAGCCGGTGCTGTAGAATGAGCGTGGCCCTGAGGGACACCATGCACTGACACACCACACTGTATAGCTTGCGTTTCCTTTAACTCAACACCAAAGTTAGCTTCTTAGTCTATCTCAATAACCCCTAGAGAAAGGGAGTTGTAGGAATACCACACAGGAAGAGCAATGCTAAAATTGGCCATGAATGATCCGTAGAGAAACCATTAAAATTCGATTCTGTTAAGATTTGAAAAATAAACCTCTAATTTAAAATATAATCATTAGATATAAATGAAGATGCTAGATGTAAAAAGAATATGACTTCAGACTATCAGATATTATGGGAGAAAATAGAGCAAATTGAAAGTGTTTTAAAAAATGTTTTTATCACCTTATGAATAAGGAAATACATATAAAATTTAAACTCTCATTCGCTCTCACTCTCTCCTTCTAAACATACACAGATGTGTTCATAAATTTTATTCCTTTTTATGGATGAAACTCTCATCCTCTAAAAAAAAAAATGCCACTATTATAGAGCAAACATGTCCTAGTGTGTGAGAACCATTTCAAGGTGCCATGATATCAGAAAGATGCAGACAGATACAGAATTGTATACTACCATTGACTGGGGACTTACGGACAAGAACATGGTCCTCTGGAGCAGCAGGACCAGTGAATCCCCACAGTGTGAAAGAGAAGTAAGAGATTTTA